>JAEAOA010002242.1:1490000-1545000 GCA_016746295.1 Potamilus streckersoni
TTCTGCGTTTAAAAACAAAATTCAATTAATCCTTTAAAATATAGTTTAGCTCAAAATTCTTGCCACACGCTAGGAATGATTGATTACATTTAGCGAGCACCATACCGGCTGCCATTTGGGGTCATAACGCAGTAGGTGCCATAAGGGAAATCGGTGATAATGCTATAATTGCCGGCACAAAATAAGGCTTATAATTAGTTAACTTGACGTTTTGTATCCATACAATATAACGATCTTTTAAGGCGATAACTAAATGGTTGTATGTTTGTCAATTTAGAATAATCGTATTTATTTTCGAGTTATCTAATTATAATTGACGTTTGCATTTTTAATTGTTATTGATAAATCATTGATTCCTTGTCATCTTTAATTCAATTTTAGATGATTATTACCCAGGGCTATCTCCTCACTTTTGATGCCTTATCAACGGAGACTGACAAATCAATATGCTAAACATCATATTTTAAATAATATACACTAAAGTTTTATATCATTTACGGAGATTAGAAAAACGTCCAGATTGCTAACGGTGCTCGTAGTTTGGCTAACTGGCAAGACATAGTCAATAATAAAATCCTCATTAGTTAAAAATTATATAATAACAAAAGTAAAGAAAACGATCCATGCCATATTCAAGACACACCTTTGAAATATTAACATTATGAATCATGCGGACTATTGAAACATTATGAAGCATCTTTTATACATTTAATGGACTGATACTATAGTGATCAAAGTGTCTCGTTCGTCATATGTTTCGTCTTAAGAAGACTGTATTTGTATTTGACAACTGCATTTAATGCTGACACAATATGGGTTATGGATCAAATTCATATTGTAGAGCCAGTTTTTCATTAGATACTTGAATCTGAAACAAATAACAGCTTTTGTAACTTTGTACACATAAATAAACATTGATTTATTTGATCGGATCAGCATTAACTTGGTAAAAACACAGCCTTCTGAATGGAGACAAGATAAGCGGATTAAGTGGAAGCCATTTTATTAGAATACGAACAATAATTAAACATTAAGTAATGCAAGTGCTACATACAAGGAAATAACAAGCAAAGTTTAAAGTGACAAGCAGTTGGATTGAATGAAGTAAAGCTTGATCTGGTGAACTATCAAAGTCCTTATAAGATGTAATAATGCTCTAAATGACATTTGTCATGAAAACCTTCATCCAACCGATAATTTACATGAAGTATAAACTGGATTCAAAGAAGACAATTTAAGAAAAAATATCGAACTTTCCTGAATTGCATCATTTAAGATGGTATTACCCATTTTAATAATTATCGCGAGCTTGCTAATTCTGAAGCACAATACTATTACAGAGCAAACATGAGAGCCAGGACATAATTTATATTGCCAGACTAACATCAGTTCATTACATTATGTCAAAATTGAGAACTAGCTTTTTGCAAAGACTTTTCAAGACTTATTTAAGATATTTATAAGTATAAAAAGTATTTTATGACATGAGTTGAATAATGTGACGAAAAAGAAAAGAAACACGCTAATATCTTTATAAGAAGTTTGTTTCATTGCAAAGTAAATCGAAGGTAGTGAAAGTAAAACTCAGGAAAGTTCGAAGATTCTCAAATCATCTTAGAAAATGAGTAATGGAAAATCATTAATTAACTCTTTCGAAAAATATATTAATTTTGCAAAATTAAAGAAAGATGGTATAAGTAAAATAAAGAAACCAATAAGGTTTCTAAACGACCAGAGATGTTATCTTCATACATGTAAAATTATGTTTATAAAGTTTAATTGGGAAATAATTTGAAAAGCGTTCACAAGAATTTTAAAAGCCAAATAGAGACGTTAGATTGAATATCAGAACGGTTTGAATGAGAGAACTGACGTTAAGCTGGCGGACGCATGACAGAAAAAGCCAAAACATTTATTGTTTCATAGCTCATATTTGGTGCTAATTATTCATGTGTTATATATCCAAATCGCGATATTTAATAATGCAGAAACATATTAAAAGGAAGCAGATATTCTAGGTCCAGCTGAAATTAATTTCAGTGTCATAAACAATTAAAATCCATTTCTAGAAATGTTGTACTGAGCAAGACAATTCGACCAGATACTAAAGATTACAAATTTGTAAGATTTTTATTAATATATTTAATTTTAATTATATTAATAAATGGCTAGTAAAACAAGTAAAAGTTTTAACATTATAGTCCATGTTCTTCGAAGTGGAAATCTTTCAAATATTCTCGTTACTTAAATGGAGTAAAATGAATAATAATAATAATATTAATAATAATAATAATAATAATAATAATAATAATAATAATAATAATAATAATAATAATAATAATAATAATAATAATAACGGAAAACACTGCACTGACATTAATGTTGATCAACGGCTGCACGGCTGCGTCATATCAGTGTAGCTATGACCTAGCTATGCTGGTTTAATTTCTATCATTAATGAGATTACGTTTTGAAAATCGCAGTCACTAATATATGGTTTTTATATATGTGATAAATCATAACATTCCAACTTGGTTAAACTGGATCCCTATTAAGGCCTCATATCTGTTACGGAAGTGCTACTATGCAGCACGTTGAATCACTTCCATTGACTAACCGACTTTTCCTTCGGAAGTAAACGACGTCAAATAAAATTTTATCCATAGTTTCTTCTGCTGTTTCGAGTTTAAAAAAATGGAATGAGGATTGTTTGTATGAATTTATTACATTTTCCCAAACGATATTAAGCTGTGAATAATATTTTTTATTGTAATTGCTAATTTGAACACTTGCTAAGCGTGAAAATTAATTATACAGAAGACATTAGATAGTAAAAATAACGTCACTAAAAAGGGAAGAAAAAACAAATTATTTTAGTAACAATTATGATTAAAATACTATTTTAGCATTTAAAATTATTGATAGTTTTTTAGATAAATGTAAAAAGTGTTACGTATTTATAAACAAAATCTCCCGCTGAGTGATATTCATGTAAGTTACTAATTTAATCATTGTAAGATACAAGGCAAGAATTATTTTTCTTACAAAATTATCAGACCTAAATCTTTATACTAGACCTCCAAGTAGGGAAAATTGTATCTTTAAGAAATGGGCTTATTTCTATTTCCCTGTTTAAACTACCTAGTTTGTGATACAATGTTGACTCTATTTTAAGTTTCTGAGAGTTGCTTTGTAGATATCATTATTGCTTCTTGTATTATTTGTTCAAGTGCACCTTCCAGTTGGGCATCATTTAATTTAGAATCGTTACCAAAAGTACTAATCAGCAAGCAAATAATATAGAAATGTAGATGTATCCGGCTTGTTGAGAAAAGGAATTTTTATTTATTTGAGGGTTTAAATTGTAAATTAAATTTGAACTTATCGACATGATAATCCGTTATTCCCAAATTTTTAATATATATTTTCTTCTTTTCAAATATTCAGTATTACCATGCACATACCTCATAAACAGCCACTGATGGCATATATCCAAATTGGAATAAGAAGGAAAACGTTCACATTCACTGCACTAAATATAAACAAACATAAAAGGTCGAGATGAATTGATCCCAAAAAGGATGATGTGATAATAGATAGAAAGACAATACAATGGTTCAGAAAAAGATAAATTTGATAGATCTGAAAAGAGAGTAGACTAATTCTGTTTCAAGGTTTTATTTGGTTAAGAAATGGAAAGTACAATAATTTTCTCTAGAATGTTTGCTGAAAACAAATTGCCTTTAAGCAACACGAGATGAATTAAGTCATTAATGAATCTTGAAAAGGTTTATGCAGTTATTTAATACCCAAAGATTTTATATTTCTGTGATGACAAATTTTCAAATGAAATCGGAGAAAGCCTAAAAACCTTAATTGCGGAATGTGATTTAAGCCAAATGAAGATGAATTATTTGTTGACAATAGTTGTGACAATTTAAAACACAAAACTCCCACATGATTACGAAGTACTGGTGTGAAGCGCATATTGTTTGTGCTAGAAACGACAGTATTGATCCACTTTCTATTGCACGGGCAATGCAAGTGAAACACGAGAATAATGACCTCAACTAAGTTATTTCCTAGCAACATGATGGTAAAGAAAAATTTGTTATGTATAATCAGTCGCCTCATATCACAACATATGAAGGAAGATTTAAATTTCTGCTGAGATTCCTAAGCTAGCACGAAAAATGCGTCCACGCTATTGCATGATTTTAATTCCTTGCTATCAATAAAGTCAAATAAGTAAGTGGAAGGAAGTGGGTAAGAAAGGGTTTAGACCCAGATTTGTGGTGTATATCATAGCAACAATATCTGTCAAACACAACCGAACTTTAGTTAAAAATCGCTTGATATCCTTTTGGAAAACTGATGGACTGTTTCAGCAGCACATAAGGCCGAGAAGGAGAATCAATTATCTTTCATTTGCAAGATAAATACATCTTTGTCAATGTAGCAAGTGAGGCAAGTAATGTTTTCTCAGAATAAGTGATGACTAAAACCAATGTCATTTTCTTTTAACTGGATTGAAAACAGTATTTCAATACTTGTTAGAACAGCGAGTAAATCTCTCCCTGATCACGTGTAAGACAAATATATCATTTTTGGTCCGGATTTTACATTTCTTAAAGATAAAAGGATATATAAAACAAATTCATCACATTTCAAGCTAAAATACGTAATCATGTATTGTATGTGTCGGAGACAAAAGTGAGACAAACAATTTCCTGAAGAATTGTGCTAATTCAAATGACCTTATATTGTTTACATTAAGACGGTTGTTATTAGTGGGAGCCGAATACTGAGTATCATAAATAACGTAGTTACTATCCCTTGGTAGAACTTTGTAGAGAAAACCCAAAATAGTTTGACTTAACATTAAAAGAAGATACAAATGGAGGCATGCTCACGAGAGAAAAAGTAATATATGATAACATATATCATTGAATGACGTTTTGGAACCTTTTATTTGTCCATATGAGAATCATGGTTGCATACATGCCTCAAATGTTTCAAGAATTATCATTATGTGACATATTTTTGACCTCGAAATCAATAAAAGCAGCCTTAAGTGAGATCATATCAATTCTTTGACTATACCAATTCCTCGTTCGCGATTTTAAATTCCTTCCAAAGCTCTCTATTAACGTCACACTCAAAAAATACTCCTTCGTTAGTCCAAATGTTGATCTGCAAAGTGCGGAAAAAATTATATTGCGTTAGGTATACGCAAACTTATCTTAGACGTGTTACGAGTTGCATATTTCAGGTTCAAACAGTGCAATTATGATGAGAAAATGAATAGCAGGAGCTTGAAATGCGCGAAGAGGACATTGCTTACCACAAGAGCCGCGACCATCTGATTACGGCCTGTCCAATGATAGTTAGACATAGGAGAGTGAGAGAGATACGGGGGAGGGTGGGATTTAGCAGTCTCAGTACCGTTGTGCTCTAATAGCCATAAGACGTTCTACGTGGATCTATACTTGTACTACAGCTTAGAAATGATTTGAGATCGAAAAGGCCGCGACTTGTGGTGAAACATGTTTAAACTACCACCAAAGGAAATGGCCTAACATATCGATCATCCTAAAGGGTATAAACTGTGGAAATACCTGCAACAACTACTTAATGTCCATAACATGCATGCATGACAACAGAATGTCATTTTCCTTAGGTGCATGGAATACATTTTAATAAATACATCCACACAGCCACAATG
Source organism: Potamilus streckersoni (assembly GCA_016746295.1). Classification (NCBI taxonomy): domain Eukaryota; kingdom Metazoa; phylum Mollusca; class Bivalvia; order Unionida; family Unionidae; genus Potamilus; species Potamilus streckersoni. The sequence continues at coordinate 1,495,726 of JAEAOA010002242.1, forward strand.
TTAAATCGATTATCCGTGGTAGCGGTTGCGCAATAGTGGACTTTTGTGGAAATGTTTGTGCTTGCATGAGAGAGGTGCTTTATAACCTAGTACAATATGAGCCAATGTTCATACTGTGTAGCTGGTACACAAATATGTGAGAGGCTACTTATGGGTTTATGGCCAACATATTTAGCAACGGATTTACATTGGACGGATTTGCCACCAACTCCTTGAAATGACTCGTGCAGCCCTTAACAAACCACTAACCACATCGGACCTTACGGGGATTGCGCAGGACATTCGTCTCTGGCATCCTCTTTGTCATCTACTCCTCGTCTGGCTGCCACTGAAGCAACCCAGGACAATACGAGGCAGCCGCGAACAAATGAGGTTTGCCCCCAATATTGTTGCTACGGTTTATGGTCTAGACGGGCATTCTCAGTAACTTGTTGTGCACAATGCCTCATTTCTTTATTTAAAAAAATATGTCGACGGAAGATATTATCTGCAAGTTTACAGATAACAGTGTTAGCAGTACCAAACGCATTAAGCTCTAACTGGTGACTCGCCAAGAGAAGATTGGCTATCTGATGCGTGCCAGAATAGACTGACGGTAACGGGCAAAGAGACACTGAGCAAGTCAGAGCGTACCATAGCCACTTTGAGGATTGTAAAATCATTACCAAGTGTCAATGCTAGGTTCCACAGACATTAGCAACATGTGCATGCTAACAATGTTCCCTACTGAGACTGTGTAGGTTGTTATAGAGACCATCTGCAACAACACCATACAGCTAGTTTACTCACTTATCGTCTGCAGAAGGAAGCATATTTCATAAAGAATAATTCTTGGAAGGAAAACAATGGGAAGAGCTCTAGGGATCTTTAGAGTACGATCCGTCATAAAAAAAAATAAAATGGAAATAGCAAGGGGCAACCCCTGAACAGCAATAATAAACATTTTGTTCCCTCCAAATTAATTTTGTATCATTACAGAAAAACAAACACCTACAATATGGAGAATACAGAAACTTATTAAAACCTTGAATATTTTCGGACGGTAGGTGGTGGTTGTGGTGACATTTCGAATACTGATAGCTCAACATAACTAAACGACGGATAAATGCCAAAATATAAGAACAGTGTACAGCTCAGAGTTCGTAAAATAACTTTGATAAACGGTCCAGTTAATGTGGAACGTAATTAAGGGATTATAGAACGGTATGACTACAATACGCAAAGCAAGGAACACATACACACACACACACACACATACATACATACATACACATATATATATATATATATATATATATATATATATATATATATATATATATATATATATATATATATGCATGAACATGTTTTTAAAACAAAATGATTTTCAAAAACATCAAGGAAAGAGACCGAAATTCAAACTTATACATAACATTTTTTGAGACTACAGATAAGACAAAAAGTAAATATCACTATATTGTCTTTTCTTTTTATTTTTAGTATACTGAGCATTCCAATACTATATAATGAGTATTGTTTCAATTACCAATATACGATTATTTCAATCTAGTTTCTTTTCGTTTGCTTGCAAAACATAAAACGCACATTTTATTACCTCTTTCAGATCTTCATTGAGAACAATACTTTATGGTAGCTGTCATAGTTTCTGTTTTACTTCCTCATTAATACGTTTCTTGCTATTATAAAGCATTGGGAGTATTTATGCAACCGGAACAATATGTACGGTTTAGCCATATTGATGATAAAATTTTTACAATGTAAACAAATCTTCTGATTTGGATTAATTCTAAGAAGATTTATTATTATTATACATTTTATACACGGTATAATAGCAGAAAACGTAAAAATGAGGAAATAAAACAGAAACCATGACTGCTACCATCAAGTAATGTTCTCAATGAAGACCTGAAAGAGATATACATATTTTGTTTAAACATCTAATAAAAACTCTATGAAATCCAAAATTTCCATTCAAAATCTTCCCTTAACATGAATGCTTCATCATATGCAATAAATTTGATAAAGAATATAATTATAAAGAAATTGGAAATGCAGCCGAAAAAAACATGCTTTAGATTCAAAATCTACAAAGGAATAATACAATATTTGTTTATTTTTATGCATTTTGTACAAACATAAATCTTTAATGATCAAAAATGCTATATTATCCCTATCAAATGGCAACACGAGAAATATATCCTCATGCTTGTCCAAAATTTACGGGGTAATTTATTGAAAGTGTTCTATTTTGCTGCGTTTACTAATATATAGAATTGTAAAGACTAAAACGCAGGTTACTTGAACTGAAGATAAATACAGGACAAGTATTTTGAGGACAAGTATTTTCAGTAATAATCCCTTTGATTTCATCAACTCAACAGTATATGTTTAGAAAGCGAGAGGAATAGTCATTTAGTAGACATAGTGTATATGTTCATCGTTTTGCTTGATAATTTTTGTTTTGCCATTATAAAGGGACCTGCGTTATATGCACGCAAGCAGGCTAACTCCATATCATTTGTATGTTCCCTCAAGATATACTATTATAAACTTCAAATGTTATTTTAATTGATCGTGAACAACTGGAGTGCGTTTGATCTAGGATATACTTTCAATCAGAAATGAGCTAATGTGTTTTTTGTACAGACGCTACATACATATGGCTGATACAGGTAAACGGTATATATGACTTCTGCTTAAATTTGATAAAATACAATTGCAGCTAGTGAAGGTGAGCAATACACTGTGAAAGAAGAGGATAGTCAAAAGGAAAAGATATATGAACTTATATGAACCAAACCTACCTACCTACCTACCTACCTACCTACCTACCTACCTACCTACCTACCTACCTGCATACATACATACATACATACATACATACATACATACATACATACATACATACATACATACATACATACATACATACATACATACATACATACAAGCATGCATGCATGCATGCATACATACATACATACATACATACATACATACATACATACATACATACATACATACATACATACATACATACATGCATACATTCATACAATTGCAGGGTACAGTACATTAAATATTACTCGTACAGTAACAGTTTGTTTGCATATTTTCAGGGTATATTACTCGCAAAGGGTATATTACTTGTTTAGTAACAGGGTTACTCGCACAGTAACAGTTTATTGCATATTTTCAGATACGCCACAAATAAGAGAACTTGGTAAGCCAAATCACCGCGAAGCATTTGAAGCAATATGTAATACGTCTTATGTACCGGAGTGTCTGACCTACCAGTGGAAAAAAACGACGCAGCTCTGAATGATAAAACCCATGCATAAATAAATTATTCAACATTGACCTATACAAATTTAACAATGATGGACAACTTAAGCAAGTTAGTATGTTCAGTAGGGATGGGGAACTGTCCCATTATCGGGTATAATTGCTCTTCTGAAGAAAGTGAGCCGTATAATTATATTATACTGTAAGTACGATGGGAAACTTCCACTTATTATATCTACCCTGCAAACGTAATAGCTGTATGAAAATCTGATTCAAAATATAAGAAAAAGCAAACACAGAAGGATAGATGTATATATATATATATATATATATATATATATATATATATATATATATATATATATATATATATATATATTATATACATATATATATATAGCTTAAAACAAACATTACTATCATACAGGTTAGAGAAATTAGATTCGTACTCTATGGTGTTTCGAATCAAGGTCCGCGAGTAAATTGCACCCATGCTTGCCCTGCACGCACAAGCCCAAATACCGTCACGGCTAAGCACGCATCACCAGAACAAATGGTACTGAGACGGTGTTATATAAGCTAGTGCGTAGCAGACTCGCATGATAACATGACAACCTAGTATATAATTCTCATATATATATATATATATATATATATATATATATATATATATATATATATATATATATATATATATATATATATATATATATGAGCCCATATACCGTCATGATTAAGCACGCATCACCAGAAAATGATGGCACTGAGTCGGTGTTGTATATATATATATATATATATATATATATATATATATATATATATATATATATATATATATATATATATATATATATATATATATATATATATATATATAAAGAATACAAATCATATGGCGAATAACAACCCTCTCAAGCGTACTGGATCCACCAAGGGATCACGTTTGTCAGGGATTAATTAAAATAGATGCAATAAACTGACGACGAACAGTACGAAACTAGTAAATAACTTGCCTAAGCGCTTTCGACTCTTAATGAGTCTTTTTCAAAGACAAATACAAAACATAGTTACGACAAACAAATAAACACAAAAAACGTTGTGTTTGTAAACCTCTACATTTCTATCTTCACATGTGCTAAAACTATAAGTACAACCAGCTTGTATAGACTAGTTGCGGAAACTGAAAACGTTGTATAATTCCCTAAAATCTACAAGCCAAAGCGACATCAATTTTTACTTTGTGTACATATGTAACGCAGATTATATCCCGGATATTTGATTCTATACCGGTTATTCTTATAGTAAAAATTGAAGGATAATAAGAAGATTTAGAAAATGTTAAATTCTACTAGTGCATAGTTTTCATTTTCTAGTCTTCTTGGTTTAGACCGCTTGGTTTCAATGTTCTAAGGCGGCGTATCCAGTATGATTCCTTTTCCTTCCTGGTTTCGGAACTCCAGCTGTGGTTGTTAGCAATAGCGATAAGTATTATATCACTGAAAGTGTGGCCAGGGGAGGAGAAGTGTTCTGCGACCGGGCTTCTGTATTAAGAACATTCCATATAGCCAGGCACTGAGGATACGTAGAATTTGATGAAAGATTCCTAGAAAAGTCTGAAGAGCTGGCTAAACATTAAATTTACCGAGGCTACGACAAAGACCTGATTGCGGAGGCAATCCAAAGGGCCAAACAAACAAACCGTGATGACCTACTCAGATATGGACAGAAAGAAAAGGTTGACAGGATACCATTTATTCTGACCTATCACCCAGACAATCCCAAAGTAGGTAAAATCATCGCAAACCACTGGCCAACCGTGCAATCGTCAGACATACTAAACCTAATACTTCCGAACAAACCTGTAGTAGCTTACCGGAGACCAAAAAACCTAAAGGACATCCTAGTCAGGGCAAAGGTAACGCCAATCGCTAGTCAAAACCAACCTAGTCAATCTGGACCCTGTGGCGATAAAAGATGCAAAACCTGTCAACATATGATAGAGACCAAGACATTCACTAGCACAGTGACTAAAGAAAAACTAAACATACATGGTCCAAACAAAACGTGCAAAACAGAGAATGTGATTTATCTCATCACATGTAAGATCTGTGGCCTTCAGTACGTGGGAGAAACTGAAAAGCTACACATAAGGATAAACCTTCATAGATCTGATTGGATGACAAAAAAAGCTGTACAGAAGCCCGGTCGCAGAACACTTCTCCTCCCCTGGCCACACTTTCAGTGATATAATACTTATCGCTATTGCTAACAACCACAGCTGGAGTTCCGAAACCAGGAAGGAAAAGGAATCATACTGGATACGCCGCCTTAGAACATTGAAACCAAGCGGTCTAAACCAAGAAGACTAGAACATGAAAACTATGCACTAGTAGAATTTAACATTTTCTAAATCTTCTTATTATCCTTCAATTTTTACTATAAGTATAACCGGTATAGAATCAAATATCCGGGATATAATCTGCGTTACATATGTACACAAAGTAAAAATAGATGTCGCTTTGGCTTGTAGACTTTTAGGGAATTATACAACGTTTTCAGTTTCCGTAACTAGTCTATACAAGCTGGTTGTATTTATAGTTTAAGCACATATGAAGATAGAAATGTAGAGGTTTACAAACACAACGTTTTTGTGTTTATTTGTTTGTCGTAACTATGTTTTGTATTTGCCTTTGAAAAAGACTCATTAAGAGTCGAAAGCGCTTAGGCTAGTTAGTTACTAGTTTCGTACTGTTCGTCGTCAGTTTATTGCATCTATATATATATATATATATATATATATATATATATATATATATATATATATATATATATATAGTCGTTACAGATTCCTAGAAAAGAAATCAAAGTATATAGGATTTTTTGTATTACAAAGAGTTATAAAAATATGCCAGATAGAAAAGACTGCAGTCCATTGATTCCGTGGTAGAATTTTGATAATAGTGTGCAGAAAGAAAAGTTTAGTACAAGTAATACTACCGTACAGGTTAGAAAAACTAAATTCGTATTCTACGGAGTTTCAAACCCAGGTTCGCGAGCAAATTGCACCCATAGCCTTGCCAGCACGCACTAGCCCATATACCGTCTCGACTAAGCACGAATCTCCAAAAAATGATGGCACTGATTCGGTGCTATGATTGTATTGTTTGTATTGAATTATTATTTCTGCCCACTATTAGTGGCATTTCTAATGTTCAAAAACTAATCTTGTTCAAATTCCTCACGGGCGAGCTAACAATATTGTGTACACATATTCATCAGTTTCAGTAACATGGTCACCGCAAAAACTGTCAAGCATACAGAGGAATTTATTGGTGTATATTGGCTGTCCATATTTAGCGCTGCAAAATTTAGTATATTTACCACATTTATTTGGCTTCATTCAACTGATATTTTTTTGGAATAGTGTTAAATAAAGATACCGAAGAGAAACGTTTATGTTGATATCTAACGACAAAAAATTAACCGCAGCCACTTACTGGTGGTGTATTGAATTTGTAGCTGAAGCTCCCGAATTACTTAATTAGATGACGGAATAAAATATGTAAACAAATATTATATAAAGAAAAAAGTATAGTCGATTTTAATCATTTTTCAGAAAACATTACTAAACAAGTTATTGACGCTCTAATGCAAGATTAAAGATATTATCATAAAAAACATGCTGCGTGGAAAATGTTGCAAATACTATACCAAAATACTTCGAGTGAGATCACATTTACCGTTGTTAATGACTAGCTCTGGTATAATTTCAAGCGGAGAATCATTAAATCCGTTTCATTAATGTCTGTGTTGTTGTTTATCTTGTAGCAGTGTAAAACAAATTGAGCCTCGAATCGCGACTAAAAAGAATGCTTCTAAAACAGTAAGTATCGCCTATAAAAAATTATTTGACTAGATTCGACCTTACTTGCAAGGTATAAAATATGATATCGACGATTTAATACGCGAGTTCCGGATTATTGATAGCATGTTTACAGATATTTTGCCAGAGAAAGTCAGCAAGTATGAAAACATTTATAATAAAATGTTGATCACAACAGTAGATGTTTAATTTTGTGCAGCTTTGGAAATATCATTATAAAATAAAATATAAACGATATTATCAATAAATATCATCAGATCATCTGCCCAACCTGCTATCATATCATTTTTAGTCTTACTTAACCATACAAAACCATATTTCTGTGATATATGGTAACATACTTTTTTAATATAATCGCTTATTTTTTTAGGTTTTATATCAGTATAATCTGACGCTGATTTGATAGAATCAAATCTCTTACAAAATATGTTTGGCAGATCAAATCCAACCTGTCGGGTAGAGAATCACATTATGTTTCTCTTGTTTAATATGACATTTTGTTCACAAATAACAATATTACTTTGCTGATAAGTATAAGAGATTGTAAAGTAGTAGAGATTATTGAGTTGGTCCTATCTCAGAGACCCCCACCATGAACAAAACAGTTTGTCAGAAAGTCTTTATTTTGAGCTAAAATAGGCCGCTGATAAAAATGTTAACGTATAACATTTTGGGGGTAGGGAGTCTCTGAGAGAGGTTCATCAAATATTTATACAACTCCATCTGACAGGGAAAGGACATCGCAGCCGCATACGATTATTAGGAGACAATGACGACTTCAGAAACTTATGGCTCATCAGCAGCAGGACCAAGAACATCAAAGCCATAACACAGAAAGGCGGGGCCCGTCAAAAGTTCCTGACGGACATAGCCATACTCCTATCCCTGGAATGGGTTACAATGTGGTCTCTCATTATTCAACCATCAATCGACGTTCGTTTCAAATACAATATGTGTAAATGAAATTAAACAGATGCCTTCATAAGCCTTTCTTTTTAGTAAGAGCTTGTTCATAAAATCAACATCCTATGAGTGTTATTACAAAATGATCACTGCCATCTCACCGCTGTCTGCATGAGTTCGAGTCCAGACTCGGCTAACTTGGGTAAGTGAGAAAGCCTGCCAGTAGCTTCTCGTGGGTCGGTGGTTCTTAACTGTTTTATCCAGGGTTCTTCCTCCACCATTAATACTGGCCGCCATGTATAGCCTATATTTTGTAGAAAAATGGCGTTAAACCCCACAACAACAACAACAAAAGGTTCCATATATCAAACAAGCCAGATGTCTTTCCTATCCGCACAGAAAAGTAAATAACTTCTATTTTTATTGTGTTGTTCAGGTCTTCGTTGTTTGTTATATTGTATGTGTGCCAAATTCAATCGGAATTGTATTGCGGTAGAAGGCAGACTTAAACAAACTGCAGAAGTATAGCATCTTGTAAAAAGTTCTTACACAAAAACATCCCTTACAAAATAAATAATAATGTGAATGCTAATGAAACCCGAAAAGGGATCTTTACGAACGAAATAATAACGTGAATACATTCCCTGTTATTCTGTGACGCGCAAAGCATTCCTGAAGATTCTTGTCCCTAGAACGTTTCAGTAGATTACGCCATAATAGTACTTGTATTAATGATTGTTAGAAACATTCGTATTTGTCATTGAACAGGCAACTCTGAGACTGTTTCTCAGAGTTGCCTGTTCAATGACAATATATATATATATATATATATATAAATATATATATATATATATATATATATATATATATATATATATATATATATATATATATAAAGATGATTACGTACACGTCTGCCCAGATTTATGATCGTCAATCGGATAGGTTCAGTGGCTTGAAGATTTGAACTTTCACTAAATATCGATCAGTTGCCACATACCCACATAAAATGAGTTGAAAAAGTTCATATGCTTAGATATATACGTTTTTACTGTTTGATGGTAGTTTTATAAGATATCCCATACCTAATTATGATAAATCGCACTGTACGGAAATAAGTACGCTGATCGTAATAGGCACATTCTCCACTAAGATTGGCAGCTATACAATGATGATAAAAGTAAAAGCCATATATAAACAATATTGAAAGTAAATAAAACATGTCTAATATAAATTGCATGCTATTGGTAATTCATTGTTCATATTTTATATGCCTTTGATGTGGGGGGTCGTGGGTTCGATACCCGGCCGATTCATGCCAAAGAGATATAAAAATGGTGCTTACAGCTGCCTCGCTTGGCGTCATAATTAAGATGTTAGTGTTATGACTGGTAGACATGGTGGCAGGATAATGTGACTGGGTGGGACATCATGTTACTTGTCTGTGGCATAATGCACCACTGTTAGGCATCAATATAAACTGCCACACTGCAGACAGTATCGATACGAATGACAAATGGTTAAAGCTACGTTGAAAATCCAAATCACATACATATATGTTATGTAACTTCTTTGCTTCAGATTCTGACGTTTCAGACTTTGGCATTTTACTATAACGTCTCCAAAACAGTACTTGGTCTTCACATTCAAACAAACAGGAGCATTTAATCTTCGGTATTAAAGTGCCTTATATGCATGTTGAGACCATAAAATCAATAAAAGTATGAACATTATGCAATTGGGGTTAAATAAATATTAAGATCTGAGTCATGCACGTTAATTTCATTAATTGAATTTGTGAGTTCCCTGCTTGGGGTTATACAAGTTCTTTCACTTCTCAGCACGTCGTTTTGTCCACTATCACACATTTCAATAGGAATGACAGGATAATGTATTGGAGTTATATAGTTTTCAAATGCTACATGTATGTCGGCTGTAACAACACAGCAGGTTTCTATAGGACTGGCATAATCATACAAACTCTGTTCAGTAATAATGCCGGTTTCATGTGAATATCCATTGTTACCGTTATCACTTGCATAATCATAGACGGAGAAAACAGCCTGAAAAGAATACAAAAGTACATTTAAATTATGTTATCTCATCAGCCTATATAAGTCAAAAACATATAAGAAATATTTTTTCTTAGCTTCTAGGTTAGGTAGAGTTAGAGATTCAAAGATTTTTTGACTGCGCGACATAGATAAAAATATAAATCACCAGAGTACATTAAGTCAGACACTCTTAAGAAGGGATTAAAAGTTGAATAACGAATGAAAACTTTTGTTCTCTGACCTAAGTGATATCAGGACCATACAAATACTAAAAATGATAGGATATGAACATAAAATAAATATTCTAACAAAAGTAATTGAAGATGATTCAATAAGCGAACAAACATGGTAAATAACGGCAACTGAGATAAATGTTTGATTATGACCAGATATATAACCTATTTTGTTAAATTGTACATAAAATATGGATAACACCATCTATGCTGCGCCGACTTGAACTTTTGCTTTTCTACGTGTTGTCAGATTAGACTTTGGCTTTGGATTGGAAATGGTCACCTATATTCAAATTCAACGCTTTTCATTAATGTTGATCGATATTTGTTTCTTTTGAATTACACCACAAGAGATCTTAAACACATAATGTTGTCATGGCTTCCAGGAATAAAGTCTAATGATCAAGTTAGTATCAATAGATGAAAATAAATGTAACAGTGCATCCACAAGGGATGACTGACAAAGGCAAAATTTGTCTGTAATATTTATGGCTATGGCAGCATCGATCGATTAAATCGTAAAATCCTTTTATTGTCTAATTTTGATATCAGATTCCATTAGCATATATACAAACAATACTATTATACAGGATAGAGAAATTAAATTCGTACTCTACAGAGTTTCGAACCAGGTCCGCGAGTAAATGACACCCATCAACTTGCCTACACACACCAACCCATATACCGTCACGACTAAGCACGCATCACCAAAAAATGATGGCACTGAATCGGTATTATATGAGCTCGTGCGTAGCAGACACACTCGCATATATATATATATATATATATATATATATATATATATATATATATATATATATATATATATATATATATAATTTGTATTAAAATATTTGTATTAAACTATTATTTCTTCCCACTATTATCAAGACTCTACTAGAGAATCCAGGGATATCACTGTATGTTCTATCTGGTATATATTTATAATTCTTTGTTATACAAAAATCCTATACACCTTGATTTAAACATAGTTATCTGGAACTACTGTATATATATATATATATATATATATATATATATATATATATATATATATATATATATATATATATATATATATATACATATATATATATATATATATGATAATGAATTACTAGGTCGTCATGCGAGTGTGTCTGCTACGCTTACGGGCTTATATAACACCGATTCAGTGCCATCATTATATATATATATATATATATATATATATATATATATATAAAAATATATATATATATATATATATATATATATATATATAGACATATATATATATATATATATATATATAAATATATATACATATATATATATATATATATATATATATATATATATATATATATATATATATATATAAGTGTGTGTATGTGTTTGATTGTGTGTGTGTATTTGTGTGTTTGTAGACAGAGACAGAGAAAGAGAGACAGAGTCCTTGATCTTCGTCAATAATTACTTCGTCCGTTGTACTGTACTTGTTTTCTCGAAAGTTTGGTCCAGGATATTCAAGTGAGTTCCTTAGATCTTGTGACCGTGTGCACGTGTTATGATCATCATTAGGACATGTTTTGCTTCTGGCTACGTTTGTATACTGTCTTTCAGATGTGCTCCTTTTAGAAAATACTCCCTTCTTACCACCCTTACTACACGATCTTCCGTAATTTTTTGAATCTGCAACAAAGCGAGAAAGAAACGACAAAAGGACGACATTAATATATTTTCTGTTGATAAACATAATGGGAATTATTCTTACTTTCATATATATTACTATATGTCTCATAAGTACAATGTGATTATTAGATAGATGACGTTGCAATTATTTTAAACACCTCTCTTAATTTCTCTCTTTTCACTACCCCCCCCCTGCTATTGCCTGTCGCAATCATTTACCTCCTCAGTATATTATCTCCCAGTGTATTGCATACTGCTATCACCATTATTTACAAATGCTGAAGACGACAAATTTAATTGTAAGTTGATATTATTATGGTTTAATGGTAATATGATTCTGTCCCGTCAATATGTAACAATTATATGTTGTATATAGTAATATACATAGAGGGGGACATAATAAGGGATAATAAACCTGGGAGATGGGTAATTATCTGAAGGGTAAAATGATGGGGGTAACCGCAGGGGGTAATTGTCAGGGGGTAAAGTTCTAGATGTATATTATCATTTAAAATCATATTTTCATATTTAAAATTTAATTTGAAAAGATATAAACACACCGTTTATATTGCGACATTCGGTTCTCAACCCAAGCAGTACTTCATCATGGAAGGATAGGAATGGAAGGTTTATGCTAGCTAGTGTTCTATATTAATGCTTACAGCAACATAGTTTTGTCCTAATTTACTTCTCATTCATAGTGTGTAACAACAAGGATCAATATAATGTGCAATAATAGTTTGAACATTAATGAGAAATAGTGTATACAACATATAATAATATTGAGGAAAATACTATGCATTATGCTATACAATATAGATAATATTATAAAACCTACCAAGTAATAATGTGTAAAATGCAAAACAAGCTTTAGTTTCATCGTTTAAATTCTTTCTTAAAGAATGCTTGTTTGTTCGAAGTCATGATAAATAATGTTCGTTTTATTATTCAGATGTATCAGAAATGTTTATTACCCATAGAAGGTCACTATTAGTATTAGCTAAATGATATTTTCTCAGAATAGACCAATTTAGCATGAAACGATTCTTGTTTAACAAATCAATTTAACTTTTATAAATGTTTTTCAAAATTTCAAATGTATGACATTTGGATAATGGAGATTGTTTTGAATTATGCCGTTTGGAACGGATATTCTTAATGGTAAATGAATACATGTAATTTTAAGCAGAAACAGGGGTTTATGAAAACAATTGAATACTTTTCTTCATCAGTGTGATAAAAATCATACCGATGTCTCTAGATGTATTTTTCCAGCAATGTATCATAAATGCGCCAAATCCAACAATGAGGAGGAAGACGGAAACAATGATTGGCCCCATCCAATATTGTTCTGGTGGAAGACCTAAAAAGGAAGTAAAATGTAGTTTTTAATGTTTTGCTAAGAAAATTTATAAAAGGGTTGAAACAATATAGCATTTTTAGACAAATAACACGTGTCATGGGAATTGGAAGAACAGCAGGTTAAAAGCAGAAATGGCAAGATATGGATAGGGAACTGATTATAATGTGATCTATCATTTGTAATTTCAAGAAACAATAACTTTGCTTGTTAAGACCATTTAGTTTAATTACTTGTGTATTAAAATTTGAATTGTTATATCATTTTATATAATTATGATGGTTATGTTCACCAGTTCAGACATTTCTAAAGAAACGTTGTGTTTAGTTAGAAAGTAAATATTATCTTAGGATTTTTGGTTGTGGCCAAAGTCATTTTTAATTATATGTGTTTACATCCTGTACTGCGATGGCGAGGTGTTGAAATCACCACGCATTCTTCGTACGTGTGCAGGAAATGACGTTTTAGTTCAGTTTACATTTCGTACGTGTGCAGGAAATGACGTTTTAGTTCAGTCTACATACTCAGGTATCTGTGAAGGATTCAGTCTGATTCATATATTAACATCTTGGAGAGTCGATGTTAAGCCTTTGTATTTTTTTTTTGTCTTGTACTGGGAAGAGTTTATATTTGTTTTCATTCTAAGAGCTCAAGGTGTATATTGTTATAAATGACAGTTATAAGACATCATCTACATTGAATAATAATTATTTTTCCTGGAGAACTACACAAGCGTAGGACCAAATATATTCATTGAAATTCATTCTAAATTGGAATAGAACAGCACAAATTGTGTACCATCGTGGATTCTGGACATTTATGCAAAAACTTCATCTGACGACATCATCCACCACCATTATGGAAAGGAATTGAAAATCAGACAAGAATAATGTAGAATTGTTTTTGATAGGTGTTGTATATCTTCACAATTCTAGGACAAATGTTTAGATTTTCTTCGCATATCATAAATACTTTTTTATATTTTCACCTTTTCAAGGGCACAGAGTTACTATAAAATATTTACACAAATGATAACAAAACACAAACGTCAAGTACTATCCAAAGTCTGCATTGTGTTTGCGGTAGATAATACAATTAAATACACGATGAAGGTTGATTGATGTTGAGCGTTGTTACTTATTAGATCTAGAAGGGCTGTAATGGATAACAACATACCCTAATCGTCTGCTTTAGTATATGAGCTATGAAATATTTGCGCCGTATAGAAAAATTTCCAACCTTGATCAGCTAAATGTCCGAAAAAACGTGCATGATGTTATGTTCAAAAGTTAATCCAATAACTTTATAAATGCGTTTTTTCCTACATCATCACTACGACAGACCCACTGTTAAGGTTAAGGAAAACAAAGACAAAACGTTGGCTTTATAATCTGTCCATAACGGATATTTGCTACTGGGTGGGGCAGTCTTAGTCCCCATGACTGTTCCGTTTATCCGGATGTAATTCTTGCCATTAAACTCAGAGTTGTTGACTTTAAGACCTGGCTCCCGGACGTTTGACGATGAATTCTGTGGGTGGAATCTTTACAGGTCTTTTTCTCAGGCTTCTTTTACATTACGCGCACTGTTGGTTTAGGGAAATGTTAGGTCTGTTTGTTTTGTCTATGTTTTGTATATGCCTTTGAAAAGACTCATTGAGAGTCGAAAGCGCTCAGGGTAGTTAGATAATAGTTTTATATTGTTCATATATAGTTGAAACGTTGTCGTAACACAATGATATGTTATAACTGTTGTTGAGGTCAATATTTTGTGTGCTAAACCATCTACTCTTTTTGCTGAACGAGGGCGAAATTTCTGTTATCATATCTAGTTATTTGATTATCAAAAGGGTATTTTACAATAATACCGTAAAATTCAAGTTCTTTTCTTTTTCAATTGGTATGCTGCTATTGAATCTGGTTTTGCTACCTCTGTAATTACCTGCTAATAAAATTCAAAATCGAAGGATGAATATCGCCATGATAATCATCATGAATGGTTACAGACGCAAGTAAACACGATTAATAGCCGTTAAAATAATAGGTTGGATGTTATTGCATACATATTTAAGGTTGAAACTGTATCATATGAAATCCATATCTATACTGATTTCGGGATATTGAATCCTAAGCAAATATTATGTTTACCGTATAATTGTTGCCTGAGGATATTTGAAGTTTTCTAGTTGTTTTTAAAACAAACAGGCTGTGCATATTCTTTGTTAGCGCCTTCAGTCCATTTGTGATCTTCTCGTATTCATCTCAAAATTATGTAAATAAAATATATTATGCTCTCCATGTTATTTCTTGCATGTGATGTCTTTTCAGATTCAGCAGAAATATTGTAATATGCAATATTAGCAATTATTTTGATAGCTGAACAACTGCGTAATTGTCTGGCTAGGTACAAATTATTTCTTCGAAAAACTGTCAACTATGATGTAATTTCACATAAAGGTTTGGTTGTCTCAGATTTTCTTATGAACCGTAGAAACTGATACATTGTGTTTTGTTGAACGAAATGAATACGAAACGTAAAATAATAAGACAGATATTATCGTCTGCCAAGTTCAATTCCCCTGAATTACATTATATTGTGATGTTGCCTTTATTAAATCTTGTTTAGCATTGAAATATTTGCAGTTTTACTTTCTTTAACTTCTAATTATCTGTTAAGTTACATTAACACAAATTCGGATATCAATATAGTTGTAGTGTTACTTGTATAAATGACATATAATATGATCTGTAATTTCTGAAAACAACAAGATGCAATTTCAAGATAGGTTCTATATGCAGAGAGCAAAATACGTCTCAAACATAACTTATTTGGACATAACCTTCCTAAATTGCAATATGTTTTAACAAAAATATTTTAACAAAACCGAGTGTAGAAAAAATACAGCCTCAATATGCAAACATAGAAGAGCAATGAAAGTAGATTAGTGAATAGATAAATTAGTGGATGTGACAAAATACTGTAATAACAGTAAAAACACAAAATTTCGAAATAATTGTAATTAATACACTTTTACATGTATTAAGATGCAACATCAAATCAAGTAGACGTTGAATATACCTGACGTACTGTTTTGTACCTGCTTTGGAAGATGTCTAAACGTAGCAAAACCTGAAGAAGTTAAAGACATCAATCTTGGCAAATAATGTTGCTATGTTGATCATTCAGAAACACCGTAGAAGATGTGACCAATGGTCAACATATGATCTATGATAACAGTGAACGCGAGTCAACTAAACGACGGATATGCTATTGGCATAGAGCGATAGAAGAAAAATGTTGAATTGTACAAGATGGTGAAAAACATTGATCCAAATAATGCCTATCTTTTATCCGTGCAATACTTTATGGCATAATAAAAGTCTGTAATAAAATGTATACCATATTTGATCAAAGGCAAACATTTGACAATAACAAAACAACAAATAGGTAATAATATTAACATGATCTGGTTACTCTTTTTAATAGATACCTATAATAAATTAATATGTTTAATTCTTTTCTGCCCTGGTGAATCTGTAGATATAGGTAAGCACAAATTAAACCACACCAATTCGCTAAAGTTGTTGTTGCTGGGCTTTACGCCATTTTTTCAGCACACGATAGGCTATTCATGGCGGCCAGTATTAATGGTGGAGGAAGAAACCGGGAAATCCCCGGAAAGAACCACCGACCCACGAGAAGCTACTGGCAAGCTTTCTCACATATCTATATTCGCCGAATCCTAGACTCGAACCCACGCAGACAGAGGTGAGATGGCAGTGATCCGCAACGGACGGCGCTTTAGACCACTTGGCTACTCGGGGCCCCTAATTTCGCTAAAGTACCAAAGCTGTATCAAGGGTTGGAACAATTCAATGACCAAACAAAATTTTTGATCGGATTAAATTTATTGACCAATGAAGCATGAATAATAACACTGTATGAAAATTTACACAGTTCAAGCATAGGCAAAGGTTTAATTTGTATCCATGATTTGTTTTACTAATATATTTTCCAGTATGTTTCCAGTTATGATTTTAACCGTTATATATGTATAAATTCCAGTTGAGATCACTATGTCTATCTGTTATAATTCTGATCATTGGTTTATTGTTTTTCTGTTAAAGACAATCCAATCACATTTTCATCTGTTTTTATCAGATAACTGTAACTATCTAAAGGTGTTAAAATTGTTATTATTAGCTTGAAAATATGTTGCATAAGAGGACGATGTTGCAGGCACATAAGTTAATAATTAACTTGTTTATACAATAATACTTCGAGCGAAAAGGATGGATGACTGTAACTCTGCACAGAAGCTATATCTACAACAAAGGCGGGTAGTGCAAATACCTTTACTAATAAGTTTTTACCATTTTCTGAATCGGTGCAACAATTTGAACTGTTGCCATGTGAAACCTTTGTCGTAAATAACTACAGCAATTCCAAATACCTTTGGTATGATGCAGGAAAATGGGATTGGATTTCGATGTCACACCCGTTTCTCGATTTCTTGCCGTACAGGTGTATATTCCGGACATTCTTTCTTTGAAGCTGTTGATTATAAGGCCATTATTGTCAACGTTAATGTAATTACTCTCCCATTTATATGTGCAATCCGGATAGCAATTTGCCCAGCACTTTACTTCGAGCATTTCATTATCTTGAAGGTAAATATCACTTCTGTTAACGGTCAAAGATATGTTGATAGGTCCATCTGAAGCAAAGAACAAGGAAGAACAAAATTAAAGAAATTAATGATCTCAGATGAATCTATATATCAGATTAAAATTTTGGTAAGAGTCGAATACAATTTTTGCTATTTTCAAGACTTTATATAATTACAAATGTAAGATGATATTAATCACACAAAGAAAATCGCCAATGTTATTCAATGGAGCTAAATGGTGTAGTGAAAAGACTTTAAAATGCATTCATCACACAAAGACAATAGTGTAGTGAAAAGACTTTAAAATACATTAATCACACAAAGAAAATCGCCAATTGTATTTAATGCAGCTAAATAGTGTAGTGAAAAGACTCTAAAATACATTAATCACATACAGAAAATATCCAATTGTATTCATTACAGATAGTGTAGTAAAAAGACTTTAAGATACATTAATCACACAAATAAAATCGCCAATTTAATCAATGCAGCTAAATAGTGTAGTAAAAGGACTATAAAATACATTGGGATGCTTTGGACATGATACATTTACCTTTTGTAAACGAGTTGAGTTATGTTTCACTCCACATGTGTAATATCGGGTAGTTTGTAATGGGCCTAGTGATATATCATATATGTGATTAGAAAAGAAGGAAATTATTTCCCGGCGTAGATGCCATTTAGGAATTCAAATAACAATCCATTATGTAAGGGACTAAAAATAAAAATATCAAGATTAAATTATATCAAATTGGTCCCAGGTGCATTCTGTCTGACTCGCAAGAATGTTAAAACAACTGAATTTACTGCACATTACCGAAATAAAGAAACATCATCAGAGATATTTAAATGTATGAGCTCTAAAGATTGATTTTGTGGTACAGGCCTTGTACATGGTTCTTTAACATTATGTTCTGAAATATGGAAATGAATGTCTTTTAGCAGATCGTTTCATACAAATGTAAGATTATTTTGTATCTACTCTACTAACAATTTATCACGTCTTAAATGGTACCATATAGTCTAATGTCTGTACACCCTACTTTCTGCAATTTGTGTATTGCTGTATCTTTCCAATTAGATCTTCATACCAGCAATAAGTTTATAGTATAGATTGAAAGAAAGATAACTGAAATTTACAAAAAGTACTTACAGTAAAATAGAACTGTGTAAGACTCACTTTCTTCTGAAGAACAATTACAGGTCACACTACCACTGTTTCTAATCCCAAGGTGACATACTAGTTTGCTTAAGTTGTCCATCATTGTTAAATTTGTGTATATCAGCGTTGAAGAATTTGCTTGTATATGGTTTGTATCATTCAGATCAGCACCGTTTACTTTCCAGTGGTAAGTCAGATAGTCGGATACATATGATGCGTTACATGTTACTGCAAAGGATTTGTGGTGAATTGGCTTCCCGAGTTCCATTATTTGTGGAGTATCTAAAAAGTTGAATGAATTCTGCTACAGTTATATATGCTCTGATTTAAAAATGATTTGATTCTTGCATTTTGTTGCAGTACAGGTTTAGTCACATTCCTAAAGTAATTATTTTTCAATATCATTTTATGCATTATACTAACATGGTTTTATCAGTTTACGTTACTGCAGTAGTTATTTTCAGTACTCTTTTTTAAACCTATTAGTATAGCATTCTAAAATATACCTCATTCATTAACAAAGACAGAGACCACCATTATTGTGTTATTCCTGTTTCAAGGAAACTTGTCTCTTACGATGATTATGGAAATTGGTATATATGGTATCTATCTAAAGACGATCACAAAAGAAGCCAGAATAACAATATTATTATTATTATTATTATTATTATTATTATTATTATTATTATTATTATTATTATTATTATTATTATTATTATTATTATTAAACACGTAACATGCTTAATTTCCAAATATTGATGGGTTTTCGTTTATTGTTGAAATATCATATTTGAAACTGTAATGGATTATAACTATGATGTTACATGGTTGATAAGTGAAGGACAAACATGAATGATAAAAACAAAACATTTAATATTTTAATAGATACATATAGTATACGTTGTGCATATGCTTATTGGAGAATATCATGTAGAAATATACTTTTTTTAGGTGATTTAATTTAGATAGGAAACTTTCTAGGTTTCCATAAAGTAGACCTTGTTATATTTTTCCTGCTTTACATATATATTATTTTTGTTGCAATATGTTTATCTTAGAAGAATTAATTTCAGACGTTTGTATAATTCTTGACATGATTCAATCTTTACTCTTTATACTTACTTATCACTATCAACTGCTTGATCACGGTTTGAATGTGTAGATCTTCTTTAATCCAAGCCGTGTAATTTCCACTGTGCTTTGTTGTAATGTTTATAAGAGTTAGCGAAATAATCCAGTCCTCATTCTGCTGGGATATTACGCATCCTACTGTTAAATTGCCTCGACTTGTACACAGTTCCTTTTGGGTTGATACAATTAACTTTCCAGCTGCATCGTTGATGCGAGCTAAGATTCGGTTAAGTCTTGAAGGCCTATGACCTAAGTTCCAATGCAAGGTAGCGTTGCACCCAGTTAATGCAAAGTGACCACTCCCTGTAGAAAAAGACAATATTCAAGAAAGTATTGAGCATTTTTGTGTGTCCTTGAACAAAATAATATCAAAATATATTTACATAATATATATGACAAAACATATTTAAAACTAAAGTCGACAATGAAAATAGTTAAATCATTTACTTAGCAGTCTGATGCACATCAAAATATATTCACATAATATGTAGAGCAAGCCATATTGAAAACTAAAGTGGATAATAAAAATAGTTATATCATATACATAACAGTTTGATGCACTTATACACACATTCATGAATGTCAATGAATATGTATGTATGTATGTATGTATGTATGTATGTATGTATGTATGTATGTATGTATGTATGTATGTATGTATGTATGTATGTATGTATGTATGTATGTATGTATGTATGTATGTATGTATGTATGTATGTATGTATGCATGCATGCATGCATGTAGGTAGGTAGGTAGGTAGGTAGGTAGGTAGGTAGGTAGGTAGGTAGGTAGGTAGGTAGGTAGGCATGCATGCAGGCAGGCAGGTAGGTAGGTAGGTATTCATGCATGCAACTATCTATCTATCTATCTATCTATCTATCTATCTATCTATCTATCTATCTATCTATCTATCTATCTATCTATCTATCTATCTATCTATCTATCTATCTATCTATCTATCTATCTATCTATCTATCTATCTACATAAATATTTACCTACCTATCTGCCTATATATCTATCCAACTATGTATGCATGTATGTATGTATGTATGTATGTATGTATGTATGTATGTATGTATGTGTGTATGTATGTATGTGTATGTATGTATGTATGTATGTATGTATGTATGTATGTATGTATGTATGTATGTATGTATGTATGTATGTATGTATGTATGTATGTATGTATGTATGTATGTATGTATACTTACTGCAGAAAATGAAGTAGTTCAAGCAACAAAAGTAAAAACCAAATGCAAAAGGAACATAGCGAGTCATTCTAGTTACAGAGACAATGAGAAAATATTTATATAAATATCCTTATATGCAGCACGATATTTCCTTTTATCATCAGCCATATATATATATATATATATATATATATATATATATATATATATATATATATATATATATATATATATATATATATAATGTGAAAAGATACAAGTTCTATCAATAAACAGTTCTAACTGAATTTTGCAGGAATCTCACTGTGGATTTAAGATGAAGGATGATGCTGCAACCACATTGTGTACTCTACTATTCCAATTTAAAATGAAAATTCACTGAATGTCTTTGGCCTAACGACCTTTTATAGTTTTCCATCGAATAAACTTCTAAAAAGTAGCTGAACTCCTATAACTGTTATCTGTAAAAAGATACACCTCGACGTCTACAGATATGCCGAAAAATAAATTCTTTCTAACACAAAAATAATACTTTCTTCTCAAGCTAAGGAAGACCCTAACGACTCTGACTATTTCACATGAACCTAAGAGTTATAAACCAAACTAAGACATCATTTCATGGACGCGTACAAAGAACTCGTGGAGATTTTATAAATCAATAATCGCAGTACACGATATAATCAAATATGCTTAGTGTTCCGTGTAGGCTTGTTCAATAATAATAAGAAAAAAAGAGTCAAGACAGGAAGCTTTGTATATTTTAACAAAGAAAACAGTGTAAAATTTGGAAAAGAGGAGTTACGGTTTGTGAATATAATCCAAACTTGAACCCTTCGAATTAAAAATACAAGTACTATCACTATATAGATCTAATAGATCTAATAGTACTACCACTATATAGTTTTAATAGAATCCAGGTTTCTATCTCAACTACGTTCCAATAAGGGAGGCGATGACGTCTGATGTTGCCCTTGTACAAATAGCAATATTTCCTCAATGAATAACAATTTATGTTTCCGAAAAATTCCAGAATAAATTTTCTCTTATTATCTTTCAAAATTTGTTTTCTAGATAATAAATTAATAAATCCAAAATACAACTGAGAAACAAGCAATCTGATAACAATAAAAAACAGATGTTCAAACGACGCAGACCCAATCTGGCAGAATATGGCAGTTTTAGGCCTCGATATTAGATCACATGGTACTCCAGTGACAGATTATGTAATGTGAAATTTAAAATCACGCATTGAAACATTTGCCAAATTGCACGTAGCTCTATCTAACAACTAGACTATTATTGCTTAGACTAAATCGTAGGCAAAAAAACATTGTAAACCAGGTAATCGTATTAGCGCAGCGGTAACCCTACCGCAGACCAATCCCTTGAAAATAATTATTGCAATACAATGTAATGTAATAAAATTAAATAAAGAATTTTAAACCTAACGCACAATTAAAAATGATATATGATTAGTGATAAATTATATTAGATTGCTCGCCACTTCTATCTACGTAATGCTGTCAATATAAGAGCTTTTAAAAAATTCAATTGATCCATTTTCTTTGCAGGTAATATAAATTCGTATTCTGTTATAAGAAACTGAGCAAATTAAATTTATTTACTTTCTAATTAATACAATGTTCGTTAGATAATACACTACAACTTATATTGTAAATGCAAATATCAATTATGTTTGCAATGTGGTGTTATTTCTACAGTAAGCATGTGCTTTATATACTACTGTTTACATCTCCATGACATGTAAAGCTTTATTCATTGTTTTCTCTTTACTCTGTTCCGGAAAGTGGTTACTTGAACCCTAATTTTTACTGGAAACGCAACTTCAATGCATGCTTATAAGTTCGCACGTTTGGTTATATTTACGTGTGTGTATGTGTATGTTTATATTATACCTGCGAGGACCTGGGTTTGAATGCAAACCAACATCTCGAGGACGTGATGATAGTGTGAGGTTTCACACTCCAGTCCTCGAAATATTTGTTGGCAAATGGTTAAGAATGATCGTACTAAATGAACTACATTTTCTTGTGAAAGTCCTCACAAGGTCGGTAATGTCTGACAGAGAGTTACACACCGTGTATATAGTTAACGGAATTTGTGGCCTTCGTTGGGATGTAGCATGGTGTGTAAAAGCTTAGTCAATCAGAAAGCGTGTTGCAATGTTTGCAGTTAGCCAAATATAATGTAATGTCATGCATCGGAGGTGTAATGTGTGATACTTAATAGTCCCCATCCTTGATTGAATGTTCCGTTTTGTCTTATTATTTTAGTTTGGATTAATACATTTTTAAATGCAAGTAAAGCTATCGGTGTTACTCGTATGAGATCAACATTTAATATATAATGTTTGACAAATATAAGATAAGTAATTTCAAGGCATGTTCCAAATACAGGCGGAAAGAAAATCATAGCATTACTACTTTCAACAAAACCATTCCATATCGCAAGACTTTGAAATGATATTTAGAAAGTATAGAGAAGAAAACAGAAGATCAAAACGAAAATGTGAACGAAGGACAAGAGAAGAATGGAGAGTACGTAAACAAACAGACGAGACAATTATCACTTAATGATGAAAATGAAGGATTTCGCAACTGACAAAATTAAACAATTTTACGTGCATGACAAAACAAATCTAGATCAGAGGGACTTTCATACAATCTTTTGTTCCGTCTATTGTCTGTTTTTAATGACGACCAAACCAGAAAACGTTCAAGATGATTTAGACACAGATCATGTCATATCTATGCCCTATGATGACCGTTCAGAAGTAATGGAGAAAATATTTTCATTCGTCAAGCACAATAAATATGTTAGGCTGTGAAAATGAAGATACCTTTTAAATATAGATATCGAAAAAATGTTGAAGCTTTCATGACGGTTCTATTCTGTAATGCTGACTAATTCGTTTTCCTTGTGAGACTTTATGGCATACTACATACAGTCTTATGTAATAGCAAGCATAAATTATGCGAGAAAGGCACACACGTGTCAAAATCAAAACGATCAGAATTTATTTTTATTATTAATTTTAGAATTTACAGATTCCTATTATATCTACAGTTAACACTCAAAAATTATTATGTTTAAATATTATCTTGCGCAAAATGCAAGGAAAATTAACCCTAATTAAATCGACGAAAATTCACCTAAGTAACTAATCATAATGACGACATCGGCCACGTAATACTGTGAACTAACATTTCGATAGGAACAAATTAGTAACCCTAAATGAATCTATTTTCAAAATATATGTTCACTCCAGTTGTTCACGATCAATTAAAATAAAAATTGGAATTTATAATAGTGTATCTTGAGGAAACACACAAATTATATAGAGCAAGCATACTTGCGTGCAGATAAGGCATGTCTCTTTATAAGGGCAAATATTAAATAATCAAACAAAACAATGAACATATACACCATGTTATCTAGATGACTATTCCTCTAAACATGTACCCTTCAGTTGATGAAATCAAAGGGATTGTTACTCAAAACACTTGTCCTGTATTCACCTTCAGTTTAAGTAACCTGCGTTGTCGTCTTTAAACTTCTATATATTAGTAAATGCAGCAATTTAGAACACTTTCCATAAATTACCCCGTAAATGTTTGACAATAATGAGGATATTATGCACGATATGTTCCTCGTGTTGACATTTGGTACAGATAATATAGCACTTTTGATAATTAAAGATTTATGTTTGTACAAAATTCATAAAAATAAACAAATATGGTATTATTCCTTTGTAGGTCTTAAATCTAAAGCATGTTTTGTCTGCTGCTTTTCCAGTTTCTTTATAATTATATTCTTTATTAAATTTATTTCATAAAGTAAAGCATTTATGTTCATAGAAATTTTCGAATGAAAATTGTGTATTTCCTAGTGTTCTGTATTGGAAGTTTAAACAAAATATTTGTTGTCTCTATTTGAATCTCAGCAATTGTAAATAATCATAGCTACCAACAGTGTAAACAAGGTATAATAACATTGCGAAATCTTAGCGATAATGCGTGAAATCCAATATCAGAACATCTGTTTACATTGTAATATTTTTTCATCAATCTGGCTAAACCGTACATATACTTCCTGATGCGTATTTATCACAATGCATTATAAAAGCAGAAAACGTAACAATGAGGAGGAAATAAAAGAGAAACCATGACTGCTACCATCAAGTATTGTTCTCAATGAAGACCTGAAAGAGAAACTAAAACGTGCGTTTTATGTTTTGCAAACAATTGAAAATAAACTAGGTTGAAATTGTCGTATCCTGTTAAATAAAACAATACCCATTATAATACACATCGAGCGCTCACTATACTACAAATAAAAAGAAAAGACAATATAGTGATATTTCCGTTTTATCTTATCTGCAATCTCAAAAACCAATGGCATGTACAAGCTTGAATTTCGGTCAATTTCCTTGATGTTCTTGATAATCATTTTGTTTATTAAAACTTGCTCATGCATTTATATATATATATATATATATATATATATATATATATATATATATATATATATATATATATATATATATATATATATACAGACACACACACACACACACACACACATATATATATATATATATATATATATATATATATATATATATATATATATATATATATATGTGTGTGTGTGTGTGTGCATGTATGTGTGTGTGTTCCTTGCGTTACGTATTGTTGTCATACTGTTCTGTAATCTACTAATTACGTTTCTCATTAACAGGACCGGCACCACAACCACAACATACCATCCATAAATATTCAATGAGTATTTGTATTCTCCATATTGTAGGTGTTTGTTTTTCTATAATGATACAAAATTAATTTGGAGGAAACAACGTTTTTATTATTGCTGTTCATGGGTTGCTCCTTGCTATTTTCATTTTATTATTTTATGATGGGTCGTACTCTAAAGGTCCATAGAGCTGGTCCCATTGTTTTCCTTCCAAGAATTATACGTTATGAAATATGCTTCCTTCTGCAGACGATATGTTTCGCAGCTGGTTTCTAGTGACCAAGATAAAGGCCCTTCAAAGAGATGCAATTTTTCAAATACGGTGAGTGAGCTAGCTGTAGTGAGTTGTTGTAGATGGTCTCTTTAATAACCCACACGGTTTCGGTGGGGAACATGTTTAGCATGCACGTGTGGCTGATGCCTTTTGAACCTAGCAGTGACATTTAGTAATAATGCACTATCCTGGAAGTGGCTATAGTACGCTCCGACGTGCTCACTATCTCTTTGCCGTTACCGTCCGTCTATGCTGGCACGCATCAAATAGCCAATTTCCTCTTGGCGAGTCACCAGTTAGAGCTTAATGCGTTTGGTACTGCTAACACTGTTGCCTGTAAACTTGCAGATAATATCTTCCGTCGAAATCTTATTTTTTAAATATTGAAATGACGCCTTGTGCATAATAAGTTACTGAGAACGCCCGTCTAGACCATAAACCCTAAA
Source organism: Potamilus streckersoni (assembly GCA_016746295.1). Classification (NCBI taxonomy): domain Eukaryota; kingdom Metazoa; phylum Mollusca; class Bivalvia; order Unionida; family Unionidae; genus Potamilus; species Potamilus streckersoni. Next base: position 1,522,768 of record JAEAOA010002242.1, read on the forward strand.
AACATTATTGGGGTGAATCCGCATTTGTTCGCAGCAGCCTCATTATGAACTGGGTTGCTTCAGTGGCAGCCAGACGAAGTGTGAATGACAAAGACGATGTCAGAGACGAACTTCTTTGAACAGACTTGTGCAAAGCCCGTAAGGTCCGATATGGTTAGTGTTTTTTTTTAAGGGCTGCACTAGTCATTTCAAGGCGTTGGTAGCAAATACGTCCACTGTAAAGGGATACTCCTACCATACCCATCCAATTAATGGACTAGCATGGTGCCTAAATGAGTCTTGTCATCGTAATATCTGCCAGTACTGTTCCAGTGCCCTATATGTTAAAACTCCAATCATTCTCCTGGATGTCGCCCTGCATTGACGGTCAAGTATTTCCAACTGCTCTGCGCCCTCCCGGAATGCCGTTGCTATGTTGTCAACAAGCCCCTAATTAGCCTCTCACATATTTGTGTACCTGCTACACAGTCTGAAAATTTTGCTCATATTGTACTAGGTTATAGTGCACCTCTTTCATACGTTTCCACAAAAGTCCACTATTGCGCCACCGCTACCACGGATAACCGATTTAACATTGAGGCTGTGTGGAGGTATTTATTAAAATGTATTACATGCACCTAAGGAAAATGACATTCTGTTGTTATTCACGCATGTTATGGACAATACGTAGTTGTTGCAGGTGTTTCCAGAGTTTATACCCTTTAGGATGATCGATATGTTAGGCCATTTCCTTTGGTGGTAGTTTAAACATGTTTCACCACAAGACTCACCCATTTCGATCTCAAATCATTGCAAGGCTGCAGTACACGTACAGATCCACGTAGAAAGTCTTATGGCTCTTAGGGCACAACGGGACTGAGACTGTTAAATTTTTCCCGCCATATCTCTCTCACTCTCCTATGTCTAACAAACTTTGGACAAGCCGTAATCAGATGGTCGCGGCTCTTGTTGTAAGCATTGTTCTTTTCGCGCATTTAAAGCTCCTGCTATTCATTTTCTCATCATAAGTTCACTGTTTGAACTTGTAATATGCAACTAGTAACATGTCTAAGATAAGCTTGTGTATATCTAACGCAATATATTTTTTCCGTACTTTGCAGATCAACATTTTGACTACCGAAGGAGTATATTTTAGTGTGACGTTGATTGAGAGCTTTGGAAGGAATTTAAAATCGCGAACGAGGAATTGGTATAGTCAAAGAATTGATATGATCTCACTTAAAGGTGCTTGTATTGATTTCATGATCAAAAATATTCACATAATGATAATTCTTGAAACACCTGAGGCATGTATGCAACCATGATTCTCATATGGACCAACAAAAGGTTCCAAAACGTCATTCAATGACATATTTTACCATATTTTACTTTTCTCCCGTGAGCATGCCTCCGTTTGTATCTTTTTCTAATCTTACGTCAAACTAGTTTTTTGTTCTCTCTACAACGTTCTACCAAGGGATGATAACTACGTTATCTATGATACTCAGTTTTCTGCTCCCACTAATAACAACCTTCTCAATGTAAACATTTTAAGGTCATTTGAATTAGCACAATTCTTCAGGATTTTTTTTTTCTCACTTTAAGGATGGAAGGTTGTCCCCGACACATACAATACATGATTACGTATTTTAGCTTGAAATGTGATGAATTTGTTTTATATATCCTTTTATCTTTAAGAAATGCAAAATCCTGACCACAAATGACATATTTGTCTTACACTTGATCAGGGAGAGACTTACTCAATGATCTAACAAGTATTCAAGTGCCCATTTTTAATCCAGTTAAAATAAAATGATATCGGTTTTAGTCCTCACTTATTTTGAGAAAATATTACTTGCCTCACTTGCCACATTGACAAAGAGAGATTTATCTTACAAATGAAAGATGATTGATTATCCATCTCGGCCGTGTGTGCTGCTGAAAAAGCGCCTCAGTTTTTCAAAAGGATATGAAGCGATTTTTAACTTAAAATTGGATGTGTTTGATAGATGTTGTTGCTATGATATACACGACAAATCTGGGCCAACGCCCCTTCTTACCCCCTCCCTTCCACTAACTTATTTGGATTTATTGACCAGGTCTATGATAGCAAGGAATTAAAATCATGCAATAGTATAAACGTATTGTTCGTGCTAGCTCAGGAATCTCAGCAGAAATCTAAATCTACCTTCAGACGTTGTGATATGAGACGACTATTATGCATAAGAATTGTTTCTTTGCCATCATGTTGCTAGGAAATAACATAGTTGAGGTAATTATTCTCATATCGTTTCACTTGCGTTTCCCGTGCAATCTAAGGTGGATCAATCAATACAGTCGTTTCTAGTACAAACAACATGCTCTTCACACCAGTACTTCGAAACCATGCCGGATGTTTGTATTTTAAATTGTCACAACTATTGTCAACAGATAATTCTCTTCTTTGGCTTTAATCACATTTTGCAATTAAGGTACTTAGGCTTTCTCCGATTTCATTTGAAACTTTGTCATCACAGAAATATAAAATCTTTGGGTATTAAATAACTGCATAAATCTTTTCAAGATTCATTGATGACCTCATTTATCTCGTGCAGTTTAAAAGTATTTTTTCAGCAAAAATTCTAGAGAAACTTTTTGATCTTTCCATTTCTTAACTAAAATTAAAACTTAGAACTGAATTCGTCTACTATCTTTTCAGATCTATCAATTTTATCTTTTCTGAACCATTATATTGCCTTTCTATCTATTATCACATCATCCTTCTTGGGATCACTTCATCTGGACCTTTTATGCTGTTTATATTTAGTGCAGTGAATGTGAACGTTTTCCTTCTTATTCCAGTTTGGATATATGCCATCAGTGGCTATATATGAGGTATATGCATGGTAATAATATATATTTGAAAAGAAGAAAATATATATTAAAAAATGTGCGAATAACGGATTAACATGTCGATAAATTTAAATTTAATTTACAATTTAGCCCCTCAAATAAATAAATATTCCTTTTCTCAACAACCCGGATTCATCTACATTTCTATATTATTTGCTTGCTGATTAGTACTTTTATTAAAGATTCTAAATTAAATGCTGCACAATAGGAAGGTGGTGCCCTCGAACAAAAATACAAGAAGCAATAATGATATTTAAAACACAACACTCAGGAACGTAAAATAGATTCACTATTGTATCACAAAATAGCTGGTTTTAAAAGGGAAATAGAAAAGAGCCCATTTCTTAAAGATACAATTATCCCTACTTTGAGGTCAAGTATAAAGATTTAGATCTGATAATTATGTAAGAGAAATAATTCTTGCCTTATATCTTACAATGACTAAATTAGTAACTTACATTAATATCTCTCAGCGGGAGATTTTGTTTATAAATATGTCAAACTTTTTATATTTATGTAAAGAAACTTTCAATAATTTTAAATGATAAAATAGTATTTTAATCATAATTTTCACTAAAATAAGTTGTTCTTTCTTCCCTTTCTAATGACGTTATTTCTACTAGCTAATGTCTTATGTATACTTAATTGTCATGCTTAGCAAGTGTTCTATTAGTCCATTACAGTAAAAATATTATTCAACGCTTAATGTCTTTTGAAAAATGTAATAAATTCATACAAACGTTCCTCATTGCATTTTTAAAACTCGAATCAACAGAAGAAACTATGGATGAAATTGTATTCGATGTCATTTACTTCCGAAGGAAAAGTTGGTTAGTCAATGGGAGTGATTCAACGTGCTGCATATTAGCACTTCCGTAACTGATGTGCGACCTTAAAAGGTATCCAGTTTAAACAAGATGGAAGATTACTGATCAAGCAGCAGGGAGGGTGAACCCTGCAAATTTTTGCGACAAAATCGATTAAAGCCTCAGAATGCCAAATGGAACCTTCCTACGAAATCTCATATTTTAACCAAAAAAAAATAAAGACCCCATTTTACAAATGGAGCCTTAGCGATTTTGTCGCAAATACATTGTCATAACCACCCTCAAATTGCTGCCATCTACGGTCGCAAATATGTTGTCATCTCACCCTCCCCCCTGCTGCTGATTAATACAAATTATTTGTTAGCTTTTCACAAACAGACTAATCGATAATACTTCACCACGTAGATCAATTAAATTATTTGACTGATCGGTGAGTGTAAAATTAATTCTAGTTAGTAAATCATTTTGACATTGCATATAGACTGGATTAGTCGGATTTTCAACAATTAAAAATCCTGGGGGTGCTGTTGGTGCAAATGAATAAAAAATGTAACCTTGTCGGGCTTGATTTGATTGTTCCATATTAATTTGATAACTTCCTTCGATTACATCACACGTTAAATTAAGTGCGATCACCGATGGAATATCCACATTGTTCGGTGCGATATGTCTACTGTCGCCGTCGGGAGAATTATTATGAGTGAGGATAATAAGCTTCGGCTGGCTATCTTTCCATGATTGATGAATTTTATTAAATCCTTCGTCGATGGCAGTTCTGAGTTTTTTCTTTAACTCGGGAACGTTATATCCTGGTAATTTATAATTTGGATTTTCATTTATATTTTTTTTATAATCTTGGGCTGAGCTAGTTTTTGAAATCGGGTTATTTTCATCAGTGAAGAGATTAGTAATCCTCGAATTAAATATTTCCATGTCATCGATGATTTTATTACCCGCGGAGACTACACTAATGAACTCAGCTTGTGTGAGAAGACCGGATCTTAACGACGGTAATAACAATTTAAAATCCTGATTCATTTTTTCGAAGATATGGGATTCAATATCTCCGATTGCTGGACTTGTTTCATGTATTTCCAGAATTTCACCTTCCTGTGGGATATAATCATTATAAAGTGGAATTGTCCACTCATCTTTACCATATTCATTCTTACCTCGATATCTTTTTGTAAAGTTTATATCGAGGAGGGTTTTATATCCTTTTGATGGATTTTCAGGTCCTATTTCATCAGTGACGTAATCAGATTTTACAGGCTCGGGCGTGGAATTATCAGCACTTCTAGGTGGATCTTCCGGCCATCCTAATACTGTTCCTATTGAACTGTTATAAATATCTACAACATACCCAGGAGAGCCTATTTCAATTGTAGATGATAGTGTTGGTTCATGAACTATTATCGCAATTTTTGATTCTTTTTTAGTAATGGATTTTATTCTACGTTGTAATTCATTATTAATTTGCTCAATTTGATAGGACCCAGTTGGTATTGAAACAACGTTCCAATCTGGAGTGTCATCTTTTTTATTCCTATATGCAAATACCAGAGAATTATTAGGTCTCTGACCGCCAAATGGAACCGATCTGATATTAGGCCAACTATGATACACTCGTAATTTTGCCAACGCGATTTCCTTTACTGAAACAGGTGAAGGAAAATTCACACTGAATTTAGGGTTTGTTGACGATATTGATATCATGCTCGTTTTCCGCGGAGTGGTATTTTCTGCTATCCGCTGAAGTAGTTGAATCTCTTGCGACATTATTATTATTATTATTTACAATGTCTAATTTTGCAATAGATGAAAAAACGCTAGCGTTTTTAATCGTAGTATCATAAATACGTATCATCGCGGAGAATTCGTCTTCGGTAATTATCGTATCATCAATCGATGATGACATCAACGAGGATAATTGTGAATAACCGTTAGATACTGCTTGATGCTTTACTATATAATCGTTAAGTTTTTCTTGAGAACACGATGATATTTTTTTAGTAATAGCATTTGCAATTCCAGCAAAATAGCGGAAATAGCAATTGGGACAGCAATCGGAGCTACCATTGTTACTGAAGATAGTATAATACCAGCACCGGCCATTATACCAGATACCGAGTATACTGTAACATCAATTGCGGTAATTCTCCTGCGATACTTTTTAATTTTTATTTCATACTCATCAATGAGTGTTTTGAGTTTTGTTAAGAACTCTTTGACGGTATCATAGCGATATTGCGATGATGGAATCATATTATTTTAAAACCTCAAGTGGTTTCTAATTGTTAAAAATTCTAATTTAGATCAGCTACAAACTCCATGTACCATACAAATGATGTCTTATTTAAATTAGGATCAGTGCTTGTTATTGTAAACCGTTTGTATTCATCCACGTCAATAGTCGTTGAAATCACGTTGTTGTATCCATATGAAGTCGATGATGATATATTAAACTGATTCAGTGACACTATTGTTAATCGATAAATACTCGGCTTTGACACAGTGAGAGTTATTGTATTCTTTTTAGGTTCCCAATCTAATGATCCAGAGAGAACTGTGTATACCATATTTATGATATTCCTCTCATGAGGAATCTTTATTCTTTCAAGTAGCGGAAGATTGTCTGTTTTAAATTTTGTAATATCCTCGATAGATTTTTTAATATTACTAATGTTATCTCTAATAATATTAAATCCAGCATCATTAATATTTTTAATATTGGATTTAATTTCATCAAAATTGGATTTAATTTCAGCGAGAGATGGAGAGGTTACCGCTGGTGTTCCAAAAAATTTATTGATAATATTTCTACGAAGGGAAGTATATGTTGTTATATGTTTTTCAAGTTCTTCATTTAAATTTTTTAATGCATCTGTGATTGTAGAAACAAGTACACCTGGTTTGAGTTTTCCATCATTTGAATATAACGCTATTGTATCTTCAACGACGTCACGTCTTCGTATTAAGACATCATCCAATGAAACATTACTAGATTTTAATTTGCCCTGGCGATCTTGAAATACAACTATTTCCCCAGGATCTACACTTGACAAATTTAATGTCTCGGCGATTTCATCTTCGATTATTTTTTTTACACTTTCGACAGCTAATTTACTATCGGTTTCTGTTTTTTTTTATTCTGATAAAGGTCGTCCCCAAATATCAATCATTATACGAAAACGCTACGTTTTTCTAAATCATAACGCTATCGTTTTTGCCATTGCCTGCTAGTATATTCATTAACAACAACTTGTGGTGGTTTCCTTGGAAATTTAGATATCTCTGCAAGGACATTTAATACTTCACGACCGCATATCGGTGGATCATTTAACTGTTGTGTTGGTAGCGTGGAATAAAAAATTGGAGATGACTTTGTTATTGTGGATACATATCGCATGAATTCTTTTGGTGGAGCTAATCCATATGAATCAAAATAGACAATTCCACGTGGATCAATTGCATATGCGACCCAATGAGTTCCTTTTCCGCTGCTGTTATCAAGATTGATAATACCCGTTTCATTTTTCATTGGTTTTGACGGTAATTGATCTCTCATGAAAACTCCTCTAAAGTTTTTTATTGATAATAATTTTACAGCATCAATTAAATCAAAATTGGACATTGGTGAAAATCCTAGGGATTTTTCCACTAATAAGCCGTTCCTGGTATTCTTAGGCCCGTGCCCTTGTACCAATTGTATGGGGTTCCTGGTAGTCTTAGACCCTTTCCTTTTTTTATAGCCTTTCCCAGTAGCTTTTTTCAGGGCCATTCCTGCAGCAGTACCAACGGCACCTAACGCTGCCGCCTTCGCAACCGCTGGGGCAGCCGCTGCAATCAATGCTGGAATAGCAGCTAACAGCGGGAATATTCCACCTGATTTTATCATACTGGCGATTGCTGCTTTCGAAAAATCAATTTGAACTCCTCGTTTGTTCTTTAGCGCATCATTGAAATGTTTTATTTGACGATCTGTCAATGATAATTTATGCGCACCACCGGACATTTGAGTGGGTTTCAGCGTTATTGTAGTTCCACATTCTTTAGCCGACTTTGATTTCAATTTCTTGACCTGACCATCAGTCAACTGGACATTAACAATACTATATGTCATTCTATTCTAAATGTAATTTACACTTTCAATTGATCTTATTGTGAAAATCCTAACTACATGTTTGGAAAATCAAAGATTTTCCACTGGTGCATCAATAAGTCTCATTCGTCCGCCAACTCCTTCTAACAACATTGATTTATCACTGAGAATGACAGCAACTGCTCTATAATCGGCTATACCAGCAGGGCGTTGTACCCGAGCTTGGAAGTATATATCAACAACAGATTGTCTCATCATGTCAAGATGTTCCAATGAAAAGTAATAAATCGGATAGTGTTTTTCAAAATCAATTTGCGATATTTGCAAACCAGTATCAACATTTTGATCACGACCCATATACGACAATATTCTATGATATACACGAGCTATGTTGTTGTTATCATAATTAAGCTGTACAATCTCTGCTGGCTCTTGTTGTCCGTTTATTCTCAAGGAAACTTCACTTACTCCTAATTTATCAAATATCATATGACTAGATAATTGACGACCTACTCGATTTGCATCCTGTAACGCTATAAAGATATGACGTGGAGCTGAAACACCTTGTTTTGATGCTAAGTGCCATGTAAATGTGCCATTTACATTATCCTGCTTCGTATCAGTCGTTGTTGTTAGCCAACTTAGCAATGATTTTCCACCTGTGTCCATAAACGATAGTAATTGTTGCTCTATTGTAACTGCTGGTGTCAAGACGGGTATCCATAAAGTCAATTTATTTAAAATGACTTTACCATCATCAACACCATTAGCATGCCAAATTGCATCATTGTCATTCTCCTTTCGCACTAACACAACCGTATTCTTTGCTCCATAGATGACTTTTCTGACATTTCTACAGAATCCGAATATATGATGTAACGGAATTGCACATGAAAACCGTCGATGTTGTCCTTTTAATGCTCCTTTTCGTGTTGCAAATCCTAGATTGAAATTATCATTGACCCTTTTTAAAATGTCGAATTCAGCGCCTGGTCTATCTTCACGGTCTGGATTAGCTGCGAGTTGTTGATCAACTTCTGCAGTATCTACCGCAGTTCGTACTTTAACAAATTGATAATGGTTCGGATCATCAGAAGTATCCTTAGCAAACATCATAGACGGACCAGCCGACCTTGTATAATCATCAGAATATCTCGCAAGTCCGATTATTGTTGTTGCAATATCAACATTTTGTTCTATTGATTCAATTTCTTTTCCATCAATGATATATCTTGCACTGTTAAATAGCGCCATAATGCCATTATTTACGAAACCAACTCGGATATTTTGGTCATTCCCATATGGTGTATCAGCTGCAACATTTGTTACAAGCTCTCCTTCTACTTCAATAAATGCCTCACACGGCAAAAAGTATCTACTTGTATCTTGAACTTGAAGTTCAACTCTCCCTCGTTGATTAGGCTCTCTTGCAGGATAGGCATAATACTGATAGTTAATTTTAGAATCATCTTTATTCACCGGTGCCGCCATATCAAACGCTGGATCAGCAATTTTTTTAAATCCCATTTATACTAAAACGTATCGTTTTTCTCAATGTAGTAATGCTATCATTTTCTTTTTCGTCTGACATTTTTACTATTTCCTCCAAGACCACTTCCCGCTATCATACTTGCAATATTACTACTATCTGGTGAAGTCATTGCTAATGATGCTAGTTTTTGTTCCACTGCGTTATTTATCACTTTACTGACATTTGCAGGCATCATTGTTGTTGAAGGTAGCGGTGTTGAAACTATTTGTGGTGGTTTTCGTCCGAATCTAGATTTCACCAATGACGTTATTCTATTTTATGCGGTAGAAAAGGCCGTTCCTGCAAGATCTCCAACAGCGTTAATTCCCTTATTACGAATAACATCAATGGCTTTCATCGCTAATTGTTTAGCAATTGGTGCTACTTTTGGGGCTGTTCTTGTGAATAAACCCGCTATGGTATTTCCAAGGCCGTCTCCATAGTATGCCTTATAAACGGGCAATCTTGAGTTTACTACATACACGTTTGTTGGTTTATTGTGATTATAGTGTTATTTGAAATAACTTTGTAATTTCTAAATGCAAGCAATTAGAAATTTCAATCGCTATAATAACCACTAAATTCCCCTGGAATTCCGTCCATTAACTCATCCAAGAGTTCTCGATACGTATGAATATCAATTATCCCACTTTGGAATAATCGTCTGCAAATATCAAATGCTTCATTAGTTATTTCGACTGAGTTATTCCCAGCTCGCTTACCTCCCATAAGAACCTCAAGTCGTGATATATCATTAATGATATTACTAGGACACATATGAGAATCATGATGAGAACTTCCATAACCCTCTCCTGAAGTACTTTCTGGTTCGGAAACGTTTTGAATTTCTAGATCTGATTCGGAAACGTTTTGAATTTCTGGAGATTGTCGACCTTGACCTCGACCTCGACCTCGACCTCGACCTCGTCCTCGGCCTTGTTGTTGTTCTTTTCGTTGTTCTTTTAGTTGTTGTTGTTCTATACCATACGCATCAACTCCCATTTTAAAAGCTCTGTAATTCAATGTATCCTTTTTTAATTTGCCGGAGATTTCTTTATTAATTTTAAATAACCAATCCACCCAGTCATCTCGTTTTATTGTGGTTTTTTTATACTCGTCTTTTAAAAATTTCCCCCTGTTATAATAACTTTTGACAGCAAAGTCACCAAATTCTATATAGTCTTCATTTTTCAGTAATTGAATTCGTTTGATTTCTTCTATAGCTTCATCGGTGAATTTCTCGTTAAAAGGAACACTTTTTTTAGTGGAACCTTTTTCAATAGAATCACTAGCATCTTCAACGGGGTTATCATCAGTATCAATATTACCCATTTGTTGTATTTCTCGCTGAGTTTGTAACTCATCTGAAAGCTGTTTTATTTCCTCCTTGGTTTTTTCAGTTTCTGTAGCAATCTTTCCTAATACATCAATAGTAGGTACTGCTCCCTCTTTAGGGATGTCGCCGTATATAGCACGTTCTGTTGCAAGTTTCATATCTTTAGTGGCTTTAGTTACAGGGGCAAAAAGTTGTTCGCTTCCAATAGAAAAGTCAGTCTGCGCTTGCTGTCTAAGTTGTAGTTTATCTCGCACGTCATCTCGAATTGGTATAAACTTTTTCAGTAATGCTAACCTCTCACGGGCTAGTCTGGTAGTTAATGCTTCTGATGTCATTATTGGAAATGCTAACGTTTTTTCAATTGTGGGTTTCAATACTTGCATCAATCAAACGTCTTATAGATTTCACTTTCAAAGCAATCTCTGACCGAACTTGGTACTGTTCCCCGAGTTTCTTTCTAATGGCTTCAACTATACTAAATAGCCGAATGAATAAATTAATATCATTGTTATACAAAGAAGCATTAACAGCTTTTTGGATTCTTTTTATCAGTGAATACATTTTAGGTAGAACATATCTTCCATGTTTCAATTGTATATCAATTTGTTCAAATTCATTCAAAAGTCTGTCGTCATTCAAAAATTCAGAAAGTACGATTCCTTGATTTCTTAAATTTGATATTTCTGTGATGATAGATGTAATATCTTGAAATTCCATTTATTGAATGTATTTGTATCTTTAAAATATTTTTATCAAAGATATTCATATATATAAAAAAACAAAAACATATACAATGCCTATCCCTTCCTCATTCGAGTTCCGAGGCAAGAAAGGCACATACATTAAAGACTTATACAATACCCTAACCCCCCAATCGAGTTCAAGGGCGGGTTATATGGGTATTAGACGTGAAATCCAAGTGATTTCTTTTACAAACATTGAACATATAACATAAAGCCTCATTTGGAAACCACTTTCACGCCAAACGACGTCAAAGAGGCCCAGAGGGGGGACAGTACATTCTTGGAACTCATTTAGTGCCTTCGCATTAAATAAGTCCAAGGGCCACAAACATAGATCTCCCAATTGGAAGCTCTAACGTAACAAATGCTATATTAGGTCTTCCGGAAGATATGTTGTGGGGGGGGACAGTACATTACATATACAATGCGATTATATAGGATGGTTATATATACAATGAAATGATAGGATGGTTATATATACAATGAAATGATAGGGACAGTACAGGACGATACAAACATGAAACGACGGGGCGGACCTACACCCAATCTACCAATCAAAAGCAACCAAGAAATTAACCATGGTTGCAGTTGAAAAAATTCAACCACACCATGTCAATGGCGTGGGAGGTTTGATTGGTAAATTGGGCTTCGTTTTAAAGCCCCAAACTTATTACGGCTCTTATTATATATAAGGTGACTAATACTGCAGTGTCAATGTGTAGGTGTGTATTTATTTTCCTAGCATTTCATAATGAATATTGTGTAGTAATTTCAATGGAAGCTAAGTATTTAAATAAAACATTAAAACAAGAAATACAACTGTTAAATAATAGCAATTTTTTTATTAATTTCTATAATATTACGATTAAATAATCGTAGTAATAATGGATTTACATGACGAGATAACTCTGTCATGGGGATCCCTGTCAATTCAGGACCTGCTATTTCTTGAATCGAGAATGATATTTTTCTGAATTTTATTACATGTAGCCACACTAAAAAAACTAAACTACATGTAGCGCATTTTACTACCTTGACCTCACATACAATCTATTTTAATTTATAATTACAAAGTAATTTCATTTTCATACAAAATCTAAACAGCGCTGTTAACGCTGTCTTTGTAATTGGGATTTTTAAAAAATCTATTAATAGAACCTTGACCTCGGCCATACATAACTCTGTCAAATTGTCTACCTACAGGTTTTTCCAACAAAACCCTAACTGCTGTTCTCAATACAGTCTTTAGAAACAAGAAACATTAACACAAAATCAAAATCCGTAACCTGATACGTATATATACCGAGTTAACCATTAAATACGTACATGAGCACACACATCATTAATTCAATCCAATTTCACATGTGTTCGCACGAATTACATATCCGGGAATCAATATCGAAAGTAGGATAGTCACGTGACGATCAGTAGTAATGAGGGGAAATACGGAACAAAATTAAAAGAATAAAAGAATATATTTTATTAATAGTAATTATTGAGAGTCATTTTGTGCGTATGAAAACTTTATTCTATGTCCATTTTTCTTTGAGATTGCTGTTTGATAAATCCCTTCAGCAACTCTTTGTACTGAAGGAATACATATTTCAAAATATTTTTCCGCAGCATTCACTGAATGAAAAACTCTTTCTTCATTCGTCGTTGTATCAAATGATTTAACTCCCCTGCGTCGTTTTGAGTATTTCCCTGTCTTTCCTCTTTTTGTATTCTCTCTTTGAGAAATACATTGTAAATTTTCAAGAGAATTATTTTGAATATTAGAATCAATGTGATCAATAACACAGCCATCTTTAATCGGTCCCATATAACACTCAAAGACTGCCCTATGACAGAGATATCCCTTTCCTCCAGCAGTAAATTGCAAGTATCTCTGATTATTAACAAAACCAATTGGCTTTTTCAGTCTACAGTGTCTAACAACACCATTACGAGATATTTCATAATTAACGAGTATTGGATGTGGTCTGAATTCTTGCTCCATTTATATAATAATACTATTTGTCTAATTCATTATTTGCTTTAATTATAAATCTATTAATGTAGTCTTGAGGGGTTTTTATGATTTTGTCTTTGACAGAGTCATGGTTAGGGTCAATGATAGCGTTTTTTATTCGTTTATCATAATAACGTTTCAATTCTCTAAACCGCTTACCTCCACAATTGATACATAATTGTGATTTTCCTCTCACACCCACCCCACAATTTATGCATGGGGACGGGCCTGTCGAATTATTTCTGACACTCTGTAAGTGATATCCACAGAATTCACCTCTACACGATTTATTGCATGGGGTTACTGATCCAATCATAAGCCATTTGCAGTGATTCATTATATATAAACAAACTTTTCTATTTAAATACTTGTCTTATTTATAAGAATGAAGAATTCGAGAGATTATCGACAATCAAGCCTCGGAAAAAATATTAAATTCAATCTTGATAGAACTCTCGAAGACGTACCAAAAGAGAGAATAAATAATAGAAGTCTGATTAGAAAAATACGAGATTGTGTTCATGAGTTTAAACAAGACGGTGCATCACACACCTGGTCAACATTTAAAATTGATGGTGTTATTGATGCTAGAATGAATGATGAAACAGCAGCTATGATACTATCACAACTTGGCAATAAACGGTATTTTCTCAGAGTGAAATTCATTATCAATTTAGAATCGGGCGAATGGGTTATAAGAGACAAGTTTGAACCAATTCTCAAAGATAGGACAACAGTCATTGTTAGCCGTGATTCCAGACCAGGGCTGTTAACTGGAATTGATAAACCATACTATGAAAAAGCGTATCCAGAAACAGCAATCGTTTATGGGATGTATCCGTTAAATAAGAAACCTGACATTGGAAAACTAGCACCAATGAAACAGTCAACGTCAGTGGAAAAGCCACTCAACTGTGTGGCACAACGAGTCTTAGAACACTTTACAAATGCACTCCGTGGGAATAAATTAACCGATCTAAGACATAAAAAATAGATCAATGGGAGCTAACAGTGAAAGAGAACGGAGCAACTATTTCCGATATAGCTAGATTGGAAAAGTCGTTGAGATTTCCGATAACCGTTTCAACGATAACTGGCGAAGTATTATACGAATCGAAATACAATAAAAACGGAGCTCCAATCAAAATTATTGATCATAACAAGCACGCATGGACATCCGCGGTTACAATATTCCCGCGAGACAGAACAGTGAAGTATATCCCAGAAGAATTCACCAAGGATGGCATTCTCACTGAAGAAAGATTATTCGATGCTATTGCTAGTTTGTGTAAAAACGACCCTGTATCAGTATGGCTACTTCATAGTTTTGAAGATGAAGAATGTCAATTCAATCAATTTGTGAAACCTAACGGTGAATTATATCGTACTGAAAGTCTACATAATAGGATGAAAAATCTAGCAATAAGTCTCAGTGAAAACGCTAGCGTTTTTAATGAAAAATCCGAAGATTACGAACAGTTACTTACAAATTGTTTTACAATTCCATCAGTTGCAGCTCATTTTGCAAGAAAGAAAAATAATTGGAAACCAACACGAAAAGAGTTTTTACAGGATGTTCAATCCAGCTGTCTGGAATATTATCATGGCGGTCTATGGAACGTTAAATACAATCGTGAAAGTATGATATCAGTTGATATCGTTGCTTGTTATCCAGGAAGTTTTCTAGGATATGGATTCGCTGGTGAGTATTTTAAACGGTTTGGACATCCCACACATGAAATGACTCGTGTTGCTATTAATGGACCACTGCCTGATTTTGATTTGACCGGTTTTGCTTGCGTAGTATCATTTGAATTCGCTGAAGGACTTCATCCGTGTTGTTATGTTTGGATTGGTAGACACATAGCTGAAAGGATGTGGTTACCAATAGTGTTATTGCGATATATGATTGATTGTAAAATGTTAGTTTCGTTGATTGTCAGCGAAGCGATTATCTCATATCAAAAACAAACCAATGTCTGGTTACCAGAACCAGAATGTCTTGATAGTATAATCGATAAGTCTAGAAAACATATTGATGCTGACGAGAAGTACATCATTGAATGGTCAAAAAAGATATTTAATCAACGAAATAATGAAGCAAAGGATCTCGGCCGAAGAATAATCGGTAAATTTACACAAGGTGGAAAAAAATTTAACTTTAAAAGACAATCCTCATGATTGATTATAGATGATGCCGAATACGACTTCGTTATTAAAGATGCAGTAGAGAAAAATAGATACGCAAATTGTAAAACAGCCTTTTTGTCCAATAAAACAAAGTTAGGTAGAATTGTTACTTACAGTGATGGAGAAAGCTCTGCATATCTACATTTGAGAGCTTCTATGCTGGGTTATGCATCTATCAATTTATTTGCAATGATAAATAGATTTCCTAGTATAGCAGTCAGAGTTGCAATTGATTCAATGTATGTCGATAAAAAATATATCAAAGAGATAACTAAATTTACTAATAGCGAAGAGACTTGGGGAACATGGCGAATTAAACATGAAATACAACGCGATTATTCTGAATCAGCAGACCTTGAGATTAAAAGTAGTTACCTGAAGAAAGATAATTCTATCAGTGAAAAATCCGAAGGATTTTCTATGTCTAAAGCACCACCGATATCAGATCCAATTTGTAGATATAAAACAGTTTATTTAAACGGTTGTGGTGGATCTGTAAAGACAACACGTGCGATAGAATTATATCGAGAGAGAACGTCCATGATTGTACTCACACCAACTCATAGACTAGCGAGAGAGATCAAACAACGAAATGTTGAAGCTTGCACGTATCATAGTTTTTTTCGATACAAGGGCGATGCTTGGACTCCTGAGCGAATGGGTGAGAAATTTATTCCAGCGGTTATTATTTGGGATGAAGCATGTACTGTTTCAGAAGATGTATTAAAAATGTTTCTTGATTGGTTATTGCAAAATAATACAAAAATTATATTGTGCAGCAATCATGGTCAACCACCACCATTTGTTGGTAGAAGTCCACATAATTGGTTAAAAGGATTTGTTGATTATTACGAAGAAATTGATACTGACTATAGAGCACTCGATGAGCAGTTACGTGAGTTTAAAAAACTAATTAGATTACAACCCGATAGAATTCAATGTGAAGTAGCGCGTGAAATAATTTCTGAAACACCTTTGAATGATTTTTGGGAAACATGGAAACCAAATGATTTTGTAGTAGCAAGTAGAAAGATAGTTAGAAACGCACTTCAGAAAAAGTTGTTTGAGCTACACAAGAAAAAATTCCCAACGTTTCCAGTACCGTTGTGTTATAGACCATTGGATACACGAAAGCAGAATATTGAAGTTGAAATTCCAGGCCAGACGGAGAAACAGACTCTAGTGTTAAATGATATTGTGCTAGTTGATATCAATACTGTAGAAGATGCATTATGCGCTGATAAATCACCATGGACGCTTGGTTATGCAACAACAATACACTCGTCACAAGGATTGACCATCACGGATACAATTGTTTGGATAGTTGATAATCGCATTGAATGGTCAAATTTAGTCTATCTCGCAGTGTCCAGAGTACGACGAATAAATCAACTACGAAGGATTGTTTTCGATGATGATTTTAATGCAAACGATGACAACACTGATATTAGCATCATTAATAAAAAACTCTCTGGTTACAAACAGCAGGACAAAAAAAAAACAACGAGAATTTTATATTGATGCTGAAGTAATAATCGCATTAAAAGAACAACAGAATAATCACTGCGCCAGTTGCAATTGTATAATGCACTGGCAGTATTCGGATAAAGACCCTCGACAATTCACCGTATACAGAAAAAATAACAGTCTTGGTCATGTCAGAAACAATGTGATGTTGACCTGTCTTGAGTGTAATAGACGTAACGGAGCTAGTTAAGACCATGTGGCGGTAATTGAGTATCGTCCGGAATGACTTGTAGTTGTTCGCGTGTAAAACCACGCTGAGGTGCACTTGAATCCAATCTGTAGATTGGAGGTCTACCAGTTGATCGCGTTATGGTTGAAATTTTATGCGTAGTAACACTCCATATAGGATCAGTAGCTCTTCTTTTACCACCTTCAAGCTCTCCTGGTTCGTATAAATATCTCACAGTAACATCACCGAGAAGTGGCTGAGTGCTAACCCGCTGTGGTTGTTCGGGAATATATTCTTTTTTATTGCAATATTTGGTTTCATATTAATAGTTCGAGTAATCTCGTTATTTAACGCTGCAACTACACTCGGTAACCTTTGGACCCATTCACGAGATCGTTTTTCTTGGATGAATTCTTTTGCATATTGATATCCAAATAACCGTTCTGCAAGAGTTCGATTAAATCGTTCTACAACTGCCTGATCACGATGTAACGCAGTATGTCCCCGTCGTATTGTAACACTATGAGTTTTCATTGTTGATAGAACAGCACCTTGAAACTCGTTGCCAGGATCAACTTGTAATAGATTTGGCCATCTTAGAGGACCTCGTCTATAAATCCTTTCAAATGCAGAAGCGACTTCAGAAGCTGACTTTGTTTTCAATGGTTCTGCTTGTTTAAATCGACTCGCAATATCAACTACAGTTAGCGCGTATTTGTAACCATGGTCATGTGGTAAAAACAATAAATCAGCCTGATGAACTTCATTGGGTACGGTAACATCAAAATGAGAATAATTAATTTGTTTAGGCGGTGGTAGATAAATTTGCCATATAGCTTGTTTGGATAACCAATCTTTTGCAGTGGATTTTTTCACTTTTGCAGCGTTAGCGAGTTTACTAATTGCCGCTTTACCCCTCCAGTATCCTTTCGAAGAATAATAAAAAGATTCCATACTATAAAAACACTGGTGTTTTCAATTACCAGCACCTAACACTAATTTGCCTTTCATAGCTGATTTGACCAACCATGAAGCCAATTTTTCTTTGAAGGATTTATCGGGAATAGCATTTAACGCATGAATTAATTTTACATCCGCGATATGTCTTTGTTGCAAATTATTGCTTTTATATGCAACATCATGAGCATGACATGCCTTATCAATAGCATTTATCGGATACTCACCAGGCCGGGGCTGATTTTGATCATCAAGTCTGATATCTAATCTCGTTCCGGGACCACAGTAGCTTTATCCTGGAAGGTGTTTTTCTCCGGGGTATTTTGCCCATGGGGTTCCGGGGAGTTTTCCAAGTTTTGCGGCAATATCACCTCCGAGTTGCTTTTTTTTAAAAATCTAAATTTTTTTGTACCACATGTTACACACTTACCAGTAAGCGCTAGTCTATTGTTTTTAGTTGTAATGGTTGTCTGATCGGTTGTATCAGTATGCTGTTTACACTTAACACAATATAGATCCATAATTTGTATATAGCGTTATGAATATAATTGATTTTTCAGCGACTAAAAGAAGAGAACCGGTAAAACACCACGCAGCGCTTCCGAATTCTGTCCGTGCCATTATAATAGGACCATCTGGATCAGGCAAAACACAATTACTGCTTAATTTGATAATGCGATTTATGAAGTGGGATAAATTATATTTAGTTGCCCCATCCGTAGATGATCAACGGTGCTATGAAGTGCTAAAAGATTATAATGAAAATGCATCAGAACTTAAAGGTGAAAGTGTAATCGACTTTATTACTGATATTAATGATGCACCATCAGTAGAAGATCTCGATGGAGACATAAACAATCTTGTAGTGTACGATGATGTAATGTTAGATAATCAAAAGAACCCTGCTAGAATATTTTCCCGAGGTAGGCATAAAAACACTGACGTGATATATGTCACTCAACGATATACTCAAATTCCAAAAGTGATTCGCGATAACTGCAATATTCTTGCTGTATTCAATGGCGTTGATATACATACGCTACGAAATATTTGGCAAACATGGTGTTCCGATATGGACTTCAATGGATTTAAAAATTACTTTAGTCATGCTCAGTCTGTCCCATATGGATTTATAACAATAAATTTACACGACCCTCGGTCACGATATCGTATTGGACTTGATCAAATATTTGGTTAAATAATTTATATTAATCAGCAGCAGGTGGGAGGGTGAGATGACAACATATTTGCGACGTAGATGGCAGCAATTTGAGGGTGGTTATGACAATGTATTTGCGACAAAATCGCTAAGGCTCCATTTGTAAAATGGGGTCTTTATTTTTTTTGGTTAAAATATGAGATTTCGTAGGAAGGTTCCATTTGGCATTCTGAGTCTTTAATCGATTTTGTCGCAAAAATTTGTAGGGTTCACCCTCCCTGCTGATCACGTATATAAAAAGCATATATTAGTGACTGTGATTTTAAAAACGAAATCTCATAAATGATAGAAATTAAACCAGCAAATCTAGGTCATGGCTGTATATATATATATATATATATATATACACCTCTCTCTCTATTTATATATATATATATATATATATATTTCTTTATTTATATATATATATATATATATATATATATATATATATATATATATATATATATATATATATATATATATATATATATATATATATATATATATGTATATATATATATACGTATGTATGTATATATATATATATATATATATATATATATATATATATATATATATATATATATATACGTATGTATGTATATATATATATATATATATATATATATATATATCTGTTTACTGAATCATCATAACCAGATGTTTAAGTGTAATATTTCAAAATGTCTAGTGCATTATGTGTAAAATATCAGTGGCAGTATGCGATATCCTATCTGATCAAATTTAAAATGTATATTTAGTTGGTTTGGATAAATGTGCATAACTGATTTTATCAAAGTATGTTACAAGCTAGTCTTCTTAGTCCTAATTAAGTAATGTCGTGATAAGTTTTGTGGCCTACGGTTGTTTTTTTCTTACTATTTTACGTTTCATAAAATATGCAGGACATTTATAATGTCATCTTGACGGTTGATAAATATAATCAGGGTTATTTTCATATATTTTTACTATTAGAAACCTTAAGTGTTTCCGTATTAGTGGCTAATGGCTTTTCGTAAAGTTTTGTTTGGGTCTATGGGAATCATTTTATCATATATGGTCAAAATCGAGCCAGGATATAATTATTTGTAGCGTTTAAACTATATGTAGAACAAATACTTTATCAACTAACTGTAATATTTAAATTATTTTAGCTGTGAGCTATCTACACAGTCATTACTAATATGTTAATAGCTTCTTCTATTTTAACAATAGTTTGATTATTAGTGGCGTACGGTTTGTAATTAAATGTGTGCAAATACATTAGGTAAGTGAGACAGGGACTACGTTATTTCATATTTGTTTGAAACTGACAAAATTGGTTGGGGCCCCGAGTGGCCGAGTGGTCTAAAGCGCTGTCCGTTACGGATCACTGCCAACTCACCTTTGTCTGCGTGGGTTCGAGTCTAGGATTCGGCGAATGTGGATATGTGAGAAAGCTTGCCAGTAGCTTCTCGTGGGTCGGTGGTTCTTTCCGATGATTTCCCGATTTCTTCCTCCACCATTAATACTGGCCGCCATGAATAGCCTATCGTGTGCTGAAAAATGGCGTTAAGCCCAACCAACAACAACAACAACAACAAAACTGGTTAGATGTTCTCTAGGCAAGTGAACCATGATTTCAATAAAATGTTGGAAGGAAAAACAATTATAAATAACGTACACACTCAAGCCTGGATCCACACTTATTGGCATTTTCTTTTTTTGGAGGAGGGGTCGGGGCGGACAAACATGTTAGGAATAGTTTATTAAGATGAGTTAACACTAACGTAATTCGAACTACTAGTGTCTGTGCTCATAGCAGCATAAATATCATGAAACTGAATATGCCTATGTCTATTATAATCACACATTGTTTCCTATACCACTTGCATGATTATATCTTAATTTCTCTGATATATATATATATATATATATATATATATATATATATATATATATATATATATATATATATATAAATATAAATATATATATATATATATATATATAAATATATATATATATATATATATATATATATATATATATATATATATATATATATATATATATATATTGGTTGGATTTTGTGTATTAATAGCGTAATATTTGTTGATAAAATAATTTCAAAACAAATGTATATATTCATAAGTTTCTTTATAAGCAATGGCAAAATATTCTTCTTATCATTAAACACATACAGATATGCAAATAATGTTGAACTGAGAACTTTATTGGAGCCTTTGTCCATCCTTACCCCTCTTTGTGAACACTTTACCATAAGTGTTAAAAATGAACTCTAGGAGATACATGTGTGTGTGAGTGTGTGGTGTGTGTACAACGTATATTAAATATAATTCTTCGATATTATTGCACGTAAACAGACATCAAGTCGTTGTAATATCGAGCCAAACTTATACTGTTTCCTCGGTATAATGATCTTCTACATTGCATCATGCAGAAAAGACACTCACATACAACAAATGATTCGTACTAATTATTGTCGTCATATAAAGTTCCATAGAGAAAGGCACTATTGAAAAGATTTGCAGAACTCTACATTGAAGAAGAAGAATACTGTGATACTAAATTTGGGTAATACAGATTAGACATAAAGTTTAATATACAAGTGACCTCTTTTAGAACACTGAACGAAATACAACTGATCTCTTCAGACATTTCTGGACCACTCACATTTGTTAGAGACAAACATATTTACAGTCAACTGTATCATTTACAATGCAGGTTTATAAAGATAGTTTAGTCCTGCAAAACATTAAAAATAC
>JAEAOA010002243.1:0-100000 GCA_016746295.1 Potamilus streckersoni
ACGAATACAAAATGACTGGAAGTCTAGAGCTATTTACTCAGTTAAGAGATCCTTGGTATTGGTTCGTGGATGGAGTGCACGAACTGGACAAACTTAACCAAGAATGGAAGTTAACAATTACTGAGGACTTGATAAACAAACTAAGAGTAACCAGTTTTAAGTTACAATTGATAACCATAGAAGAAGCAGACAAAATACGAGGAATCGTCAATTCCAAATACTTCAAAGTGGGAACCTTGAAACAGATTCTGGATGATGTTATCCAAGTGAGATGCTATATGGAAGACATCTTCCATTTAACAGAATGGGATTTTGTGAAAAAAGGTGCAGATCACATGAAGAAATGCGAAGACAATATCAAACAAATACTGGAAGAAGAGGTCAAGAAAATTAAGGAAACCTGGGCAAAAGAAAGAAAAGAGAAAGAAAACCAAAAGAAGAAAAAAGACTTTGAAAAACTGAATGAAAATTGGATGAAGATACAAAAAAAGTTTAGAGATATGGGACATCCAGACTGGATGCCATACGAAGAAGAAGTAAAAAAGAAAAAGAGAGGAATTTTAGAGAAATTTAGACAATGGTGGAAGAAATGCAGACAATAAAAAGAAGAAGATGAAAACAAAGGCCCTTTTCAGAGCCACTTTCCATGCCTCGAAAAGATTATACTTTTCCATAACAAATTGCCTGTATAAGTTATAAAACATACATATCACTACATTCACTAACACGACGAACGCTTGATGTCACAGTACTTGACGAATGCTTGACGTCACAGTACTTACACATTGCTACACTGTTACCAAGTGTTCAGTACCGTGGGGCCATTTCTCTTGTCGCTATACAGACCCAGGGTGTGCTAATACAAAATTCCCCTTGTCGCTATATTACCCCACGCTGTGCCATTTGTCGCCAAAAATCTTGTCGCTAAAGTTACCCACGCTGTTTTTTAATGATAACTCCCATTGTCGCTATATCGCCCCCATTCACTACTCATGAAGATGTACAAAAACAATTACATAATGCTTTTCATAGAAAACTATAAACCACGATTGCTCCAATAGGCATAAAATTATTATACGTTGGAGTCTCTTCAATTTATCAAATAAAATCAGCGTAAAAACACTCTACATATATATTCATGTTCTGGAATATAGAACGACAAATGTATCTGAGCATTTTGTTTCAGACTATATGACTAAATATATAGAAAGATGTTTTGTCATCATGAAAATGTAACAAACGTCTATGCTTTTTACGTACATATATTAGTGAATGTACCAAACTTAACAGCTCCAGTACAAAAGACGTGTTTTCACAACTTTCTAAGAAAAATAATAATAATCGCTTACATATAAATAAACGTATGGATTTCTTTTCTCCAGCAATACGCTTTAATGCAAAAGGATGACTCTTTACGTAATTGTTCGTTCATGGCAACCGACATTCTGCATGGTGTGGTAAATAGACTAAATAAAGAATCCTATTTATTGAAATGTTATTCACTTTGTTTCCCATTGGCTTTGATAACTAACCATTGCATACAATGGTTTGAACTTCTACCAAAGGAATTGTTACGCTGTCTGTATAGTTATTTGTATTTACGTTATGATTAAGCAAAGCCTGTTTTCAATAAAGACTGATATAAATTTATGACCCCGTTATACATATGTAATTGTTATCAAAATAGATACAAGGAAAGACTTTTTGTCAATGAAAACATTCTTTGGATTATATACGATATCCTAATATTTAGACTTTTTACATAATGCTAACGGTACATTTAATTTAGTGAGCTGTGTAATTTGTGAACACTTTTGGTATGACTTTTTTCTGGATATTTTCTACATATACATTTCGTTCAACTGCAGCAACATAACATATCTTCTTGTTTGTTCTGATAACCTTTATCAAGAGTGCATGCTACTACTTCTAGTATTAATATTTCAAATGACAATAATAATAATAATAATAATAATAATAATAATAATAATAATAATAATAATAATAATAATATTTATTTGTGGCTTAGGCCACTGACCCATGATACCCATCCATACGTTATGCGGTACAAAAAGATGTTAAAGAGTGTAACAAAAGATCATCGTATTTGTTGTTGTTGTTGTTGTTGTTATTGTTGGGCTTAACGCCATTTTTCAGCACACGATATGCTTGCTATTCATGGCGGCCAGTATTAATGGTGGAGGAATAAACCGGTAAATCACCGGAAAGAACCATCGACCAACGAGCAGCTTCTGGCAAGCTTTCTCTCATATCCACATTCGCCGACTCCTAGACTTGAACCCACGTAGACAGAGGTGAGATGGCAGTGATCAGAAACGGACAAAGCTTTAGAAAACTAGGCCTCTCGGGGACTCTCATATCGTATTTTCAAGAAGCAATATATATGACAGAAAGTATCATTGCATTTTTCGAACTGGGTGAGATACACGAATATACTGCTTAGTAATTAAACAAAGGAATTTAAGGGTCACGATAAACTTGTTGGGAGCAAGATTCCTGACGTTAATCTTTTGCAACATGATTCGTTGATAAAAATATGTCTCTAATCTTTAGTCCTTTATATTAAACATTGCTAAATTAGTCATTTAAATTGTACTAGTATAAAAGTGCATAAACGACCTAAAATCGTTCATGAAGTTGGATTTTTATATACAAGGATGGGTAGTATTTTCTTCGTATTTCTCCATATAGCGGACAATCAGTAATCAAATGAATTCGTTTGCAATGTGAGTGTTACAAATATGACGCAATATTTCCTCATATCAGATACTTTCATATCTCCCCATATTCTGATTGGTAAGTTCCCCACTCTAAAAATAGCGAGTATATAATAAAAATCGTTATATCCCAACAATTCTAGATATCTTTGACAAGAAAACTGTACTCCGAATGATCTATAGAAAAGCAATCTTTCCATCAACTTAATATCATCCTTCAGCTTTTGCCTAAAAATATCTTCACATATCTGGCTGAACTATCAAATAAATAAAATTACATAATTTGCACCAAACACTGACAAACCCAAATGTAAATATAAGCATTTTATCATTGTGAGCCCAGTAAGCACAATTTTCCGCCCATGATACCTGTACATATTACCATTGCTTAGGATATCTCCTTTGCAGCATGTTTAGAATTCTTAGTCAATATTTCAAAATACGTTTATATCTTATACAATGCATACTACTTCTTTCTAATTCGTTATGTACGAATGCATTTGGAGTAGACTTAGATGTATCAAGTATATATTTACAAAATGACAAATTAGATTTTTCATTTCCATTGGCATCATAAAACCCCCAAAACTTCAGATCCATAATTAAGTATTCAGCTATCTTATCGCCAAATAAACGACACAATCTATTTACAGGTTATATTCTACATTTTCAAACACTCTGTTTCAATATATGCACAGCCCTTAGCGTCTGCAATAATATAGTTTTCTGGTAATCTTCCATGAGAAGTTTTAAGAAGATATTTATGCTTAATACGTATATGATTCAATATGTACCACTGTATGGTCATAGTACCATTTTTCGTAGCTTCTGGGAAATAGAACCACTCTTGCTTTATCTGTATTCCCTTAAAGTTAATCTTTAGGCAATAATAATAATAATAATAATAATAATAATAATAATAATAATAATAATAATAATAATAATAATAATATTATTATTATTATTATTATTATTATTATTATCATTATTATTATTATTATTATTATTATTATTATTATTATTATTATTATTATTATTATTATTATTATTATTATTATTATTTTTATTATTATTATTAATATTATTATTATTATCATTATTATTATTATTATTATTATTATTATTATTATTATTATTATTATTATTTTTATTATTATTATTAATATTATTATTATTATTATTATTATTATTATTATTATTATTATTATTATTATTATTATTATTATTCCATTAAAAATTGAAGCACATCACTTCTCAGTCAGATTATATTTTAATACAATGAACAGAACGATATATAATATTATATTTTTTTGTCTTAGCATTTGAAATCAATAATACTAAAGCGAAACAATAACCAAATAAATACTAAATAAAAGTTGTCACGTTTTACCTTCTTGTGAGATTCCTTCCTCAATTATTAAAGGTGTTTCATCTGAAAACAAAGCAAAGATAATCATCATAATGGTATTGTATCTGAGATAAATTCACTTTATATTCTGTAGGGTATATTCGTACAACATCAACTAGACGATGCCGACGAAAATCATAATTAGGAAACTGTCAAAAATTGTATGAAGCAAGAACATTTTAAATTTTCAACCATTCCAAAAGAACACAATCGTAAGGTACAAAAATTATAAACTCTAAAGTGTTAAGATTTGCATCAATATAATATGCAAAATGATAAACATGTCCACAGTTGTTATATACGCCTCATTTTCTAGCAAATCTTAAGTTGTTAGGTGGTACATCATTTCCAGTGTGACAAATTCCTACATTGTCTCCATTTAGTTCATGGCCAATTACTCTATTTGACAGGGTAAAATCAACACAACACGCATATATTTCACATTCAGATTACACTGGTATAGTATGCGCCCTGTTAGAGTTTCTCAATTCGGTAGTTATGCGTGAATAAACTAAGGGTTAGGATACGCAATCCGAATAATGTAATCTCATCTACGCGATATGTTCTCTTGCAAAAGATGCACTGTCAAAATGTGTTTGCTGCTTTTAATTGTGTCGTCATTTACCATATTTTGCAAGATATGCCGAATATGCTGATTTAATTGGTTTTAAATCTGGATATGAAACATTCTATCCGAAAAGTGACAGACAATCTGAAATCTGGCTGTTTGTTTTGCTTTTACATTATCTTTTTTTTTAATCAGTGAGTAGATACCAAGAGTGAGCTGAACACTAATCCTATATTGTATAAGCATTTACTGTTTATTTAATATATGCGATGGCAGCCTTTTCAGTTATCATGCGTGCTTTCGGTATGGACAGAGAATGAGCAAAGATAATGTAATATATTTTTGATAGATTGAAACGTAGTTAAATTAAATAATAATATGTATCTTATGCAGGACATATTTGGGTTTTTTATGCGAAACGGTAATATGGGGTATTGCAAATTTAGCAATGGCAACTTTATTTCTCCATCTCTCGAACAATTGGCACGTTTCTGTATCAATGTTTGAAGCGAGTAACATGTCACATACAAAGCCTAAATAATTTGGAAGCAATGAAGACACACAGATCGTCGTCAGTGAAGGTGATTACGTCTTAAAAATCAATTATAATTTGGATTTTTTGGATACCTATACGATTCGGATGACATAACGAGAAGATCAGCATTATTAACATATGATCACTTATGGGACTATTATAGCATGCACATAGTATATATGTGGCAAATTGGTCTAAACGCAAACTATTTAAACAATCAATGAAATTAGAATTTGAGATGTAGATAAGCCAGGTCAAATTCTGATAATAAATACAACCTTTTTTTAATGAAATTAAGTGAAATGATTGGCTGTCTAAGAATCTCGGTCAATACTATTTCATATGTTGTTGTATTTGTAATCGCCGGAATAATGATTCCACTAGTCTAAAAGGGCGTTTGTATGTGTATAAATACAATCGACAAAAGTAGTAGCTGTCGGATCCATAACTTGACGAACATAGTGACCATATCAGCTTTGTCACAAAGTCATAACACACCAATATCAAAATGTCTGTCTCAGAACGGATAACATACATAATCATAAATGACGCAAAAGTGTAATAGGTAGAACTTGTCAATAATCAAATTCAAGCAAGGTGTTACATGCGGTTACTTATATTTGTATAGTCTGAATTAACCGCGTCAACAATAGTCTATATGGCTGTAATACAATAAAAAATACAATGTTCTTGGTTTGCATGCTCTCGCTAATAATCATCTGCCTATTATCTTGATAAGTTTATTACATCATTCCATACGATTATCATTAAACTGTCCTCTTCCAAAGAATTATCCATTACTAAAATCATCCAAGATAATGAGAAGATAAGAGCCCATTCCCAAAGATATAAATGTGTCTTGTTCGATAGAATCTGACAAATATTAAGGCCTACAGAACGGAAATATACAATATAAGAACGACGCAGAACCACACGAGATGTTTTTTTTTTTTTACATATTTCAATGAAATCGCTTATCCTGTAATGAGGAAAGCTAGCCGTTTTACAGAGAAATATAAATTGTTTTTTATAAATAGAAGCAAGACAAATTATTACCTGAAACATGATTCAATGTTGTATTCCACTTCAGAATTTCTACATAAATTAATGAATAGGTATTAATTTGCAAACAGTCACTAAATTATACATAAGCATTTGTGGCAAACAATTTTGACAAAAAAACTTAAACATTACTTATGTTCTTCGAAATGATAGTAATAAGTGCATTATAGGATTTTTAATGCCGCTATCTTGCCGATTACGCTAACAACATAAATTGTCAAGAACCTCCATCACGCACACAATTTCCGTTATAAGAAATGTCATCTTGATCAATGGAAAGTAATAGGAAGAGACATCGTAAGTTTAAGTTATGTAGTAAAAGACGGTACAAGGATCTGTCAGCTAGCTTATTGAGAGGAACATTTCTTTCATGGAAATGGCATCGGATCTATGTTGAAATATGGCAAGTGGGAGGAGCTTTCAACGAGAAAAATCGGTATATTTTCTCTCTCTCTCTCTCTCTCTCTCTCTCTCTCTCTCTCTCTCTCTCTCTCTCTCTCTCTCTCTCTCTCTCTCTCTCTCTCTCTCTCTCTCTCTCTCTCTCTCTCTCTCTCTCTCTTTATTGACTCTTCATGCATGTAGAAGCCATAGCCTAATTATCATAACCATTACATCCCCAGACTTATATATATATGGAAAAATATTTTTTATGGCTACTGAACGGATCGGTATTATACTAAATCTGTTATACCTGTATTTTAATTAATAACTTCTTAAATATTGTGCCTACTCCCACTATAATGAATATCCTGATTTGCTTCTCTAGTCATAAGTTATCTGGAGGAAGTGGTTTTAATCACCGGATCATTTTAAGGGAGCATATAGCTAGTAAGTGAGACTTAGGATCAATATGATGTGGTTGTTTTAAAGTCAACCAAAAACCAAGAACGTAATGCTGACTTCAAATTATACTTGCTATACTGCAAAAAAGGTAAATGCAACCTAACCTTAACCTTTTAAGGAAATTATATATTATCATGAAGTTAGACATCTTATTTATGAATTTCCTGGATTTGATATATTTATATATCTCGCAAAATATGTTCAGCATAAAATAAATTTACCAAACGAAACACAACAAAATCTGAGGCATCATACGACTTAAGTACTATACTTCCCTTTTGCTGAGCGTTCATATTAATTATATTTATGTTTGTTATTACGACCTATTTCAATAAAATATCCAAAATCCCTGAACAAACTTTACTTTCCTATTATGTAGTGTAAGTTTTGGAATGGAAAACATACTAATGGATTTCTTTGCAACTTAGATTTTACACTGTGCTCGTTTATCAACTAATGTATTTACATCCTAAGAATATTCCAGAAACATAATTGCTTCTACTGAACTAAATCTAAGATTAAAGATATACGATCGATCGCAAGCATTTTAAGTCAAGGCTTTGGATTAACTAATGTATTGACGGACATTTATAAAAAAATACTTTAATTAACACATGAGAAAATTTAACAGTGAATGAATACAATTTTATTCGTAATTAACGAATTATCCTACTAAAAGACTTATTTATCAAAATAAGTAGCCATGTATAAGTAACAATATATTGTCCTTATTCGTTCACTGACAATCTTATACAATCATCCCAGGTGGATACATGAGTATTTCATACTTCCACTGCACGTTTTAGCCTCTAACACTGAAGGGATTACAATTCTTGGCATGCGACTTATAAAAGACTAGAGTCACATGGACCATATTAAGAGGCACAATTTGTGTCATTCAGTAGCAAATGTTCGCGTGCAATATGTGCAAAAGATGCCACAAAAGAAAAAGGTAAATATGGTACGTTCCGTTAATGCTGAGGTATTAATTTGAACAAGATTTCTACTCCGCTTCACAAACACACACACACACACACACACACACACATATATATATATATATATATATATATATATATATATATATATATATATATATATATATATATATATATATATATATATATATATATATATATATATATATTCCATTTTCTCAATTAAAAAAAGCCAATTAAAGAAGTCAAACTCACTTATTAAGCGCTTGTATTGGATGACGATTATTATTATAATCATAATAACCGTAACGAGTACACAAATAACTATTAATAAAGTAGCAGTTGTCATTCTAGATCCTATCGGCATATCCGATTGCGGTTTACCTGTAATAAGAAAGACACATTATAGGAATGCATAACTGTATACCGTATTTTCAAAATGTCAAGGACAATAAGGGATTATATCCGATTCTGGCCACCAATTTTGCAAACAATTTAAATGATTTTAGAAGCACTTTATACATTTATGCCAGGTTTATATAATGAATACGGTAATATTAATAAATAAATAAATAATATATATATATATGTATATATATATATATATATATATATATATATATATATACATATATATATATATATATATATATATATATATATATATATATATATATATATATATATATATATATATAAGTTTAATCCTTAATTTTGTTTAAACTTACGCTTGCGCAGGGCACGTTTTGTTAGACGCTCCGCTATTCTTGCTTTGCACGTATTTGTCTTGTTTTTTAAATGCAGATTAGTGTCCACTTTGAGTGCGATCACTTACATGACATGATTATAACCTTTACTTATAGCGATTGGAACATGACGAAGCTAAAAACAATAATTTCCGAAGATTGGCTTGCAAAACATGCCATATGCCTTCTTCGGCAACATCTAGTCTTCCATTCAACTGACTATAATTCTAAAAACAAATTTATGACATTTGTTCTGGAGAAACGTTTCGCGATAAAAGGGATTACACTGTATGACTAATTGTACTTTGTCTGCAATGCACAACTATAAAGTGGTATTTTCATAAAAGGGAAAATAGCATTGATTGTTAATCGGATATAATCCCTTATTGTCCTTGCTCCATTAGTCCAATAACATTGCAGAAATGAATCTAACAAGGCTACACGATATTTTAAATAATATTCCTACCAAACTGCTATAAATATTTATGCACACATTTCAAAATTTGGCTATGATTGATGTAAAGAGTGTTTACGCCTCCATTATTTGAAAAGTAACTTTATTAGGAAATAATAAATATGAAAGAATATTTTGACTGGATACCAGGGCTAAATATAACCATGAGTGGAAATATAAATGTTATTTAAAGCGTCGTGCAAAACACAATCATTACTTAGTCTCAGCATTTGTTATTTATTTTTGCATGTTTTGTTAGAAGTTTACGAAGCGCATGATGGATAATTTGTCAAAATAGGTATATTCCAGATATAAAGGCAGGCCGCATGGACACTTATGTTTCCTACCTATTTAAAAATTGGTGTTTGAACCAAGCAAGTTCTATCCTGGTCAAACACCTTATGACAATTAGAATAGAGTTTATCAAATTATACAAGCCATGGGGTTAAAAAGTTCAAATGGTCTATTATGAAATTGAATCACCGCATAAAAATATAGAGAATGAAGATATGAAAAATATAAATAAAGTTGAAAACTCTTGGTTGCCCCCTCCCTCCAATTTAAAATTATAATCATCGCTGTCCCCTTTTATGTAAGTCACACTGTAGATGAAGATGATGTTAATGGACTAATGGAGCGACACACAGAGAAACGGACTAATATTATAACGCAATATATACCGCCCAAAGTAAGGACATGACGGTTAATAGAATGACAATAATTACTGATGATACTCTTTGACTTTGAGACTTTAGTAGAAACAAAGCTCCATATTTAATATCAACTCTTTATATTGGAGAACTATTGTCATTTTTTTCATGTATATAGTGAATACAATCATGTTCATAGCGGACTTGAAATATTTGCACCAATTTAAAACTTCATAATTCTTGTTCTCTTGGTTGAAATCGTTTATGCAGTGTTTCTTTGAAAGTTATTGAAATATGTTACCATTTTAGAAGCAACAATAATGCTTGTTAAATTGGGAGCATATGCAACTTTAAATAATATCATTAGTGCTCGAAACGTTCTTATTGATGTAGGTAACAGTACTTATATATCAGGTATCATATTCAGTCGAATATGAAATTTTATGGAAACTCAAAGTAATGGTTCTAGCGGAACTTCATAACACTTACGCGTTAATGAAACTACGCACGTTTGTTGTAGGTAGTAGACGTGACTTCAGATTGTGCATATTCGTTAGGAATGAATCAATTTGGAGAGACTATGATGGACTTGCGAAATTACCTTCTGTCACAATACAGAATGTGAAGGGTGTAACTGCATAATAAGTGTTAATGTTGTTAATGTCGGAACTAATAATAATGACATGTAAAAGAGAATGCGACAAATTACTTACTATCATCTTCGAAAACGGTACAGTAGTCGGATAACTTTGAGTTCTTTGCACAACTAATTGCAGGACTATCGATACAGGCATACACTGTTCCTACTCCTTGTCCCGGCAATAGCTTTATCATGTTTTGCTGCAAAAGAGAAATCGCAGCAGAGAGGCTAAACCGTATAACGTTCTAGAGATCTTATATATTAAAATTAAGTTTTCCTACGAAGGCAGAACAAGGTTTTTGCATTGACAATGAAAACTTCTCTAATTGACCAAATTTTTGCTCGATTTATTCACGAGCTGGTTGGTCACTATGCGTATGTCTTTCAGCCTCTCTGCTGCTATAAATTAAACAGCAAGTATGAATATTATCAAAAATTAGTATTGGAGAACCACACTCAGCTAAATTAGCTCGTGAGCGACTAAAGGCAATTAAAAAATATCTACCTGTTCGTGATTATGTTAAGCAACAACTACAATCGCGTCAGGAATCTCAATTTGAATTTGAATATGTTACAAAACAATTATTTAAATCGATTGTCGAACCAACGAAGAAAAGTGTTTCAGCAACTGAGGCAGCAAAAACAGCTCTTGCATCTTTGTCAGCTGACATTACTGGCCTTATTCAAGCAGCTCAACCACCACCCGTTCAATCTCCTCAACCATCAAGAACCAGAACTAAGATAATATATACTTTAACCCTGAGCGTATTGCTGCTATCAGGTACACAAAGCAATTATTTAATATTTCCGCGTTTGGATATCATGAAAGACAAAAATATGTAAAACCAGAACATGTTAAATCTGTAAGCTCTACTAATTGGATCAGAGATGTATATCGCATCTCTACTGGTATTCTAGAAATCAGATTGAATGAAGAAATTAGAGGTAATAATAGATTTGGTGAAATTCGTAAATAAATATATAGACAGTGAGAACAACAACAAAGAGCACCAAAATCATTTGAGCAATCATTTCGTGAGTATCCAGTATCACCAAAAACAACAAGAAAACCAAGTAAAGCAACACCACCGAAACCATGTGAAGAGGAAGAAGAAGAGTTTCAAGACGCTCCAAATGTGACTGGAAGTGGTCTTATTACTTGTCCCAATAATGTCCATGCTGATTTCGATCGACTAAAAAATCTCATCTGGAGGAAACGAGCTGGTAATAATTCTCAGAAATCAATAATGAAGTAGCTGATATTTGCAAACTATTATTTAGTGGCGGTATCATGGATATTAATGTGCATCGGTCACTCGTTAATGAAATCGTCGATGGTTACAACAGTGATTAGATACAATTAGTGATAAGTCACTTAATAATAAAAATGATCATGTATGGTACTCAATATGGACCAACCATGGTCAGGGTAATAAACTCTCGATTACCGGTATACAAAGCAATCTAAGAAGATGGACTAGGTGATGTTGTTCAGGTTCTGCTTAGAAGAAGTGATCCAAAAGCAATACCGATTGGAAAGCAACTATGTATGAAACTTATTGATGTTGTTCGTGAAAAAGGTATAGGCGCTGTTGGTAATATTGCTAGCAAAGCATTCTCAGCAATCAAAGATAAACTGACGCAATTAATATGCAGACCACAACCAGTGGGTGTAAGTAAAATAATAAATCAAGATGCTAATAAAAAATTAGCGGAGTTGGCCAATGTCCCAATGTCAGAAAAAGAAAAAAAATATGGCCGCTAGTCTGAAGAGGTCTTATTGTTAAACTAAAATGATAATAAGAAAGATGGTTAATTGTATAAGTGACACTGCATTTGACATGGACGCACCAGTTCTCAAAGATGATTCTGTGCGCGATTATCAGTATTACTCATATGACACCCGAATTCCATATCGACGTGGACGAATTGAACTACAGTTTCATGATACAAGTATATATTTCTTACCCGTTGAAGCATTTACTGAAGTCATAGGCGAAATTTTAAATAACGTTAATCCGGCAGCACCAGTAGCATATGCAGCCGATGTTAGAGTTGGTTTTGTTGATAATGTTTTTTTGGCGTTGTTTGATAGCGCTACGTACATGATCGACGGATTAAAATATTGAATCAAATCAGAAAGACGTTGACGGTGCAACAACAATACTTGGGCTCGCAAGATTCAGTGGAGATTATTCGAGATTAGCTAGTGCATCATTGATGTTTCCAAAGGATATAAGTGATCATCCTGACAGTAGAAATCAAGTCTTTATACAACCTAATAATCGAGCTGCTGCTCCTGCTGCTGTTCAACATTTACCTTTTCTAAATTCAGAATTCAACTTAGGATTTGCAACACGTCGAGCAATGTTAAAGGGTGATAAGAGAAAATTTTCATGCGTAATTCATATGCTACTTAAAGGTGCTGGTGGACGAATGAGAGTCGTTGATGCCCCGATACAAAATATGTAAAATATTTTCTAAACATGTAATTGGATCTCTCATAATATTAATGATGTCATATCATCACGTTAGTGTGAGACTGACTACTAGTCAGCTTAAAAAACTACAATCATCATCAAAAATAATTGTGCGGTAAAAATATAATTAAAAAGAGAACAAATCGTTGTGGTCCGAATAAGCTGTCGTTAACCGATCGTCAGTATAATCACTTCAACGAATCAAGCGATCAAAGACTGGGATACGACTTAATCTTTGTGAAATAGTTATTAAAGACATTGCTAAAACGGGTGGTATATTTCCACTTCTCGCATCTATACCAGCATTAACAGCCGCTTCAGACCCAGCTGTTAAGACACCAGCTGCGTAAGGCGCTGTTGGAACCGCTGCTGGAATGACGTTAAAGAAAGCGACTGGTCAAGGAATATCCTCAAAACAAAAGAAGAAAGGTCTATGACTTCCATGGACTCAGCCCTCGTGGTACGGAAAAGGTCGAAGACTTCCATAAACCCCGCCCTCGTGTTATAGACTCGGTTTAAGAATAGGAACAATTCGATGATTGTTCCACTATCGAATTTTGATTTACTTGATGCAGCTAAGCAGCTAAATATAACAACTTCAGAGGAGATTTTATGCACGATCAATTACCAAAACACAACGATGCTTAAACCGGTGTTATTAATCTTGATAAAAACAATGGACCTGGCACGCAATGGGTGGCATATGCAATTGATCCACGTAGAATTGTTTATTTCGATTCGTAAGGTTTGGCACCACCAAAGGAATTTCTTCATTATGTCAGCAATAAAATTTCTCCGATCTGGTATTCTACGCTGCCAATACAAGCAATAACAGATCCCCCAATATGTGGTCGGGAAGTACTTAATATAATTGATGCTGTATCAAAATAGACAGCGCCACATCATAAAGTTGTGCATGGTTGATATTTATGGAAGATCTCAGACGAAGAAAGATAAGAGTGTCGACTTATCTAAATAAGCAACTCTTGATTAACTTAGAAATGAGCTCGATGATTTATTAAATAGTAGGAACAAAAGAAAGTAGTCGTTTTCAAGATAAACAAGGACGATTAAAAAAAAGCAACATACAACTACCGTGTGTATTTATACGAATTTCCACCACGGTTATTAATAATATCGTTACTTTTGCTGATCAAGGTAAAACACAGGATTCCTATAAGTGGGTTAACGATTATGTCAAGAAGGTAGGAGATTCATTCAGTGGGAGGATTAGTATGAATAGTTTTGTTTCCTACTCATTTAGAATTAGGCTAAAGATAGTTATATCACTGTATAAGTAATTTAATCTCTTGGTAGTACGCTGGATGAGACACAAGCTATTCTTAATGATATTAACATGATTTGTTGATTGCATTGTTTAGATGAAAAAAAAAATATATCTTTTGATAATGTTTGTAGAGAATAATGTGCAATTAAAGTACAATATGAAATAAAATATTCTAATCTGTATGCGAACATGCAAAATGTGATATGCTGCTTAAGTTAGCCTAAATAGTTGCAGTAACCAGTGTGTAAAAATGCCAAATAAACATGTCGTCAAGCGAGGAGGCAGCAATTATTATTTTTAGAAGTCATTGCTCACTGGTTGGTGGGTCAAACCTGCCAACACCCTCATTGGACGCCCTAATCATCAAGGATATTTTTGTGTGATATCATATATATACAAACATAGACACACACACACACACACACACATATATATATATATATATATATATATATATATATATATATATATATATATATATATATATATATATATATATATATATATATATATATATATATATAGATATAGAGATAGTTTTTGTTATAGATATATATATATATATATATATATATATATATATATATATATATATATATATATATATATATATATATATATATATATATATATAATTACTTACTTCAGCGGTTATACTGGGTTTTTGTAGCCGGTATGCAGATGCTAAAGGTATTCCACAATGGTCAGCTACTGGCGTCGCTATCAAAGTGTCGACACCTCTTATTATCTTTGGTTTACAACGTGAATCCGGTGCGACTAATGGAACAAAAGTCGAAATCTTCAGTTTAATATTTGTTTTCATTGGTGTGAGATGGATTTATAAGTAAAAGCAATGGCATTGGTACCATTTCCAAATTAAGAAAACCCCAAAAGAAACAATAAAAAAGTGCAAAAAGTTCTAAATAGCCAATTTTGGCGGTGTTATAAGCAACATATTGCCCTAATATAGTTATTTTCCTCTCGAACATAATCTCATATATATATATATATATATATATATATATATATATATATATATATATATATATATATATATATATATATATATATATATATATATATATACATATATATACATATATACATATATAAGTAGTATAGGGAAATGAGAGTTTTAGCCCAATTTATTTTTTTACCCTCCAAACAAGTATAAATTATAGTCCTAACTTATCCCATAGGGAAATGAGGGTTTTAGCTCACTTTATATTTTTACCCTCCAAACAAATATAAATTAAATAAGGGTTTTGGCTCACTTTTTTTTACCCTCCAAACAAGTATAAATTATAGTCCTAAATTATCCCCCTACTCCCTCATAGGGAAATGAGGGTTTTAGCCCATTTATTTTTTTACCCTCCAAACAAGTATAAATTAAATGAGGGTTTCCAAAACAGGGAAATGAGGGTTTTGGCCCACCACTCCCCTCCCACACCTATTAGAACGTTTCAGTTAACAAGGTGGAAATTAAACTAGCATTAGAATGAAAATGATGAAGGTAAGTGATATTATTTTAGTTATATTATATCTTAAGTTTAGATAAATTTTTACGTTACTCATATATTTTTAGATATTTTTTTTTCAAACTTGTTTACCCTCATTGGTAGAATGTCTGTTAACATATTGTCATTAATACGAAATTCACGTTATAAATCAACCATATTATATTTAACTCCTCGTAGGTAAGACCGGATCTGATCAAGTATTTTCTTGTAAGTTTTAATTGATGTTAAACAACCGTGCTTTTTGATCAAAAGTTTTGGTTCTACTTTTTTACACGCCGCTGTAAGTGAAACACCAATACCAGATATAATTAACAAAAATGGATTTAATGATACCCCACTTGAAATTATACCAGAACTGGTCATTAACAAGGGTAGATATGATATTACTCGAAGGATCTTGTTGTAGTATTTGTAACATTTTTTTACACACCAAAGTTTTTTTGTGATAATATTTGTAGTATTGTTTTAGTGCGTCCACATCCTGTTCTGGAATATCTTTTGAAATGTGATTAATATTTCATTATAATATTTGTTTGCATAGTTATGATAAATCAGCTATAAATTCCAAACACCACCGATAAGAACATATAAAATTTTTATCAGTTGGTTCAAGTGTAAATTTCTCCTCAGAATTTTTGTTTAATATTACATATAATATTCAAATTAAGTCATTATCTAAATAACACCATGGAATTGTGGTAAATATTATTTTAAACTTTACACTGCTAAACACTGACAATCTATACACACCAGTAACTTCTGCAGTGTATTTAAAAGAATCATTTTCCTTCGTCCATGTACCAGACACAGTTGCAACAGTATATATAATATTTTTAATCTGTTTGTGAGGAATTTTAATCATATTCGTTTTCTCAACAATATTAGGAATTCCACTAATAATATCATTGAGTTTTGTGTTAATATCATTGAGATTTTTGTTAATATTAGCGAGTGTAATGCTAACATTTGATGGATTTCCCAAAAATTCATCTCTAATTTTGTTTATGTTTCTGAGAAAACTTAAAAATGTATTCACGTGACTGGTAAATCAGTTTTGAGCGCTGTGATTTCATTATTAATTGAAACGTCCCAATCATTGACGTTTTTTTTTAGTGACAGCATCCCCATCCTCTGTTGGGTTTCCAAGATCTGTAATCTTGTTTTGTTTCATAACAATATTCCCACTTGGATTTCGTATAACTACATCTGGCAGTTTTACATCACTCGTTTTTAATCGTCCTTCTTTGTCCTGGAAAATGACGACTTCATCTGGTTCTACACTGGTAAGATTTAGTAAATTATTGATTTCATTTTTGAGCTGATCATGAGATGCATATTTGGATAAGTCACTTGTGGATAAATCTCCTAATAGTGTTCCAAATTTTGTATAGTAGTTCATTATTTACTATCCGAGATAAAATTATCAACACTAGTTTAATATTATACAAAATGGCAAAATCGTTGATATTAAACTTTGATACAGAGAGACTAGTGAAGCATAAACATAACAATGAACTTCCTGATTTTCATTATCTTATTGATGGGCGAACTGGATCGGGGAAAACAAATTTGCTTATGAACTTGCTTCTTGGTGATAATTTTAACTACGACAGAGTTTATATTTACACAATCAATCCACAGCAAGATAAGTATGAGTTATTAAGCGAATATAATAACAAGCTTCGTGATGATCTTAAAGCTGGTGGAGATTTTTTTTTATAATTAGGCAGCCAGAAGTTCTTATCCCAGTTAATCAACTTGATGCAGATGAACATAAGATAGTAGTTTTTGACGATATTCCTCTAAATAACATGGCGATGAATAAAATAAGATCATATTTCTCACTGTCACGTAACAAACAGTGTAATTATGTTTATCTCGCTCAAGGATTTTATAAAGTTGACAGATTTATTCGGCGAAATACGGGTTGTTTTATATTATTTCCAGGACTGGATAATGTTGACATTAGAAATTTTGCAAGCGAGCAATGCGGTGGCGTGACAAAAGATAAGTTTATTGAACTTTACCGTAATGCTACAAAAGATAAATTTAACTTTTTCTTGTTTGATAAATTTACAAATGATCTAACTAAAATGTTTCGCTGTTGTATTGACACTTACTTACAGTAAAGCGTTTCAATTTTATAAAATTTATAATTATAATAATGGACAAACGAGCAAGATACAGACAACACATAGAAGATCTAAAAAAAACTTGCTCAATCTCAGGCATCACTTAAGCAAATAGTACAAGAAGCACGACGTGGGCAAGTAACTGCTACAGAAGCAACAGCTACAATTTTCAAGCCAGTTTCTGAAGCACTATTAGGTAAACAACCTGAAACTAGACCAATGTCAGAAGAAGAACTTAAACAACTGCAGGAAAAAGGTTTGGTTGGAATTGTTAGAGAACAACAAGAAGCAGCTGATGCAAAACTTGTTACTAGATCTGATGAAGAAAAAAGAAAACTAATTGAGGCACTTACAGCAAATATAGCTGATCCTGCGGCTAGACAAGCTGAAACAGATCGATTGATAAACAATCCGCTGGAACTTGAGCGAAGATTAGCAGAGTTAACAACGCAAGGAATAACACATATTATAACAAATTTATCAGGAGATATAAAAGATATCAAATAGGAGCAACAAAGAGTCGGTGATCTTACTGTAAAGTTTATGGAAGTTGGAGATCAAAGACTTCATTTTAAAAAAAGAGCAAGTGATGAGATAAAAGGTAGTGAATATGATGATTTTTTAAACAAAGAAAATATAAGTGATATTGAAAATATATGCATGTGGTCGGATGTAGAATATCAAGAATTACTCGAAAGATTAGATGTAATATTTAATGACGGAGTTACTGCTAAAGATGAAATAAACACGGTTACATAAATAAATTGATGATATGCTTCCACTTTATGATAGAATGAGAAACAGTGTCATTGCTCTCACGTTTAAAAAACAGCAGAAAATAGTAGAGCAAAACCTTTTGGTAGTGGGTGGAGTTTTAGAAAGAAATTTTTTACTTTTGATAAATCTCGTATACAAAAAAGTAGAGTAAGAACAGGAACTGGTATAAAAGTATTTATTTCAAATACTGAAATGATAGGTAGATTAATGTTATTAATATCGTCAAAGGAAGCTGGAAATGTTAGTGTTGAACTTGATAATGAAATCATTGACATACTTGGTCATCTAAGATCGAACGAATTATTAACATCTGACGAATATGAAACTTTACACCGCGACTTAATTTTGTAAAATGATACAATATTAAACTAATGCAAACAACATTATTACTAAACTCTATTGAGCCTGCGATAGATAGCGCAAATTGTTCAGTAAATTATATTCCACCTATCCAACCAGATCCTACAAAACAATATGAAATCGGATTCATTTCTTGTACTTGCTGGAATGCTATACCTAACGTGAAAAATGATGCTATCAATGAAGTGTATTTTACTATGATTACACCATCTTCAATATCTACAAGAAAAAAAATAAAAATTCCGCATGGAGCTTATAATATTACTAATCTAAACAAGACAATCAAAGAGCTCGTCACAATAGCTGACGGTGTGGCTGATAATTTTGAATTGGCAGCAAATTATAACACATTGCGAACTAGGATAACTTTGAAAAATATAATAATCAGTCTTGAACCAAGAGATAGAAGTATTGCACAACTGTTAGGATTTACTGAAAAAACTTACACTGCACTTGATCAGCCTATAACATATGACAGTGAACTGCCAGAAAATATAGCAGAAGTAAATACAATATTAGTAAATTGCTCTATTGCTTCTGGCTCTTATACATCAAAAGGTAGCAAAGGTCAAACGATTTACAGTTTCTCACCAGAAGTCCCGCCAGGTTCTCTCATGCAAATAACTCCACGACATATATATTATCCTTTAGACGTTGAAAATCAAATATCAAGTATAATAATGCAGTTGACAGGTCAATCAGGAAAACAGTTACATGTTAATAATGAAATTGTTACTTATTATTTACATCTAAGCAAGCAAAAGTAAAAATTATGCAACATCAAATATAATGAAAAAAATAAAAAAGTTTATCGAAGAAAAATAGTAGGAGGATTTTTTGGAAATATATTCACTAAAGTTTTTGAAAATAATTCCGGGTATAGAACGTAAAGTTGCACCAATTGCTATTGACGCTGGTAAAGCTTTTGCAACTTTGGCTGCATCTGCCGCTGGGACTGCGGTGGGACAAAAAAATAGCTGATAAAATAAAATGTGATCCACCGACTGCATAAAAGAAGTTATCTCAGAAATCGCTCCAACAAAAGAAAGCCAGCGAGCTATGATAACAACAACAAAAAAAAATATTATCACCAAAGGGTGAGCAGATCATACAAAAATTAATATCTAAAGTAACAGTGCCGCAATAAAATTTTATATAATCTAATAAAATAAAATGTCTGT
Source organism: Potamilus streckersoni (assembly GCA_016746295.1). Lineage (NCBI taxonomy): Eukaryota > Metazoa > Mollusca > Bivalvia > Unionida > Unionidae > Potamilus > Potamilus streckersoni. The sequence continues at coordinate 20,321 of JAEAOA010002243.1, forward strand.
TAAAAATTATCTAGAGTTAACAGAAACTTATGACATCGACAATGATGTGACAGAATTTGAGTTTGTTGAGTACCTTGATGAGAATTCTAACGAACCAAATAAAGCTGGTATCAGAACCTTTAACACCAGAGACGAAGATGTATTACTACTGCCACATAAGGCTATGTTAGGAGTTCGTGGTCAGATTATGACAGTAGCCAATCCACCTGCTGTAATTGCAGTTGGAGCAGAAGTAGCTCTTGTAAACAACGGCTGGAATTTATTTAAAAGTGCTAGATATCAACTAGCCAATGAAACTATAGAAGATATTTCAAGTCATCTACAAGTTGCAAGTACAATTTTAAATATGATTTCGTTTACAGATGATTACTCAAGATCAACTGCAACTAACATGATGTGGTTTAAAGATACTGGACGGGGTATAGCTGAATCAACTGAATTTTTAAAGAGAGGCGCTATAGTACATGGAGCTAATGCTGATGAAAATGTTGTAATTATGAGAAATTTTCTCATTGCTAATGCAGACGCGCTAGGTATTGTCGCACCAGGTGAAGCTGCTAATGAAGACGCTACAAGAGTTTCTCTTACAGCAGCTATTAATAATCTAAATATAACACCATCAGCTGCAGATGCAAACGGTACTGTGATGTTAAATTTACTTCTTAACACACTTGACGTGAGAAATCCACGTTATAACGAAGGCTTTGCTAGGCGACGAAAACTTGAAGCAGGATCGGGTCAAATTACAATGATGATTCCGCTAAGTATGATTTTCGGCTTTTGTCGCGATTATGAGGAGTAAAACATACGAGGAGTAAAACATTTCGAGGAGTAAAACATACGCTTATTTTAGATAGAGTTGAACAAAATGATTGTTTGTTTAGATCTGGAGGGGCTGATATCAGTTTATCATAAACAAACCTGCTTTGTGGATGCCACGTATAACACCATCGATCACTAAAATGTCAGAACTAAATAGTACGCTTAAGAAGCATACAAACAGAATTTACTTTAAACAGCATAAAATATATCAGACAGCGGTTCCAAATACTACTGACTACACGTGGAGGGTCACAACAACATCAAGCGAACAACTGCCGAGAAATATCTTTGTCGTATTTCAACAGCAAGCCCGACGAGATAACCAACAACAAAATAATGCAATATTTGACCATGCTGATGTTAGACGAATATAGGCTAGATTAAATTCAAAACAATATCAAGAACGAGCTATCGAGTGTAATTTTGCTGATGATATTAATAAAAATATTTCTCGACCGTACATGTACCTGCTTGACGCAATACAAACATATCAAGATGTTGAAGATGGACCTCAAATATCAGCAGAGGAATTTCGTACCCTTTATCCTATATTTCATTTTGATGTTAGTAAACATAACGAGCGAATTGTAGACAGCACAGCAGATATTGAAATTGCCTGGACACTTGGGGCGGTTCCAGTAAAGCCGTTGTACGTATACGCATTAGTGATTAGTGATAGATTTATCACGGTAGATTCTATTGGAGGTAAAATGACAGTTCAAGTTTAATCTACAGTTGTGATATAAAATGCCAAAATATATTGTAAAAGAAGTATATTTAACCGATGGCCAAGTTAAAAAATTAGTAGCTGCTATTGCAAAGCGAGAACAGGTATCATTAAAAATCAATCCTAATATTTCTGATGGTGTTTTAACAAAATTAATGCTAACAAAAAATCAAGTAAAAAAGTATGATCGTAAAAAAAACTTTTGTTTTAAATTTGAGTGCTGCACAAATGACAGCGATGGCAAACGACATTGTCGTTAAAGGTGGTTTTCTTGGTCCAGCATTATCAGTATTAACTAGTACAATAATACCTAAAATTTTACCCGTCTTAGGCACATTAGGAATAGCAGCAGCGTCTGGAGCAATATCTGACGCAACGAAGAAAGAAGTCGAAGGTAATGGTGTCATTCGTGGAAGTGGAATAAAAAAATTGTAAATTTTATGTAAGTAATATATTATAATGCCACAAAAGAAAAAGAAATCGCCAATAAAAAAGAAAACAACAAAAACAAAATCGCCAACACCAAAATGCAAACGCAAATGCAATCAAACAAAACAAGGAGGAATTATTCCGTTCGCTCCACTTTTGGCGGGACTAGTGGGAAGTCTGCTGCCAAATCTTTTAGGAATCGGAAGTGGTTTAATATTACCATGAACTCGACCACACCAGTGAGTAATTTTGATATCATTGATAAGTTAAAAGCAGTTCCTGGATTTCACGGAGTTTATTCTAAAGATGAACTCGCAGCATCAAAATCGCCGTCAGCTGTAAGTTCGTGTGTTATTAATGTACAAGATTTTAATGACGGATCCGGCACGCATTGGGTAGCAGTTTATAACAATTATTTTGACTCGTTTGGACTTCCTCCAAGCGATGTAACAAAAAAGTATATGAGCAAAAAATTTTAGAAAATATATTATTCCTCAAATCAACTCCAACCTGTTGGAACGTCTGCTTGTGGATATTATTGTATAATGTTTATCCAACAGATGAGCAGAAACCTTAATTTTTTAAAATTTATTTTACAGTTTGACAAGCATCCTTCTCACGCTAATGATGAGATTAGATTGCAATTAATTTTGTCTAAACTTAAAAATATAATAATGACAACATACTATCTCAAGTGTAGAACTAAAACCGAAAATATTAATGAAACAACAGAAAAAACAAAAAACAACAGGATAATATTAAAAAGTTTTTGTGCAGTCTGCGGAAAAAGAAAAAATATGTTTTTAAAGAAATCGTGTATCGTCAGCAACGTCTCCAGCGACTGTGTCAATAGGATTTGGTTATCCTAATATTATTTTAGTCGACGACTAAAAATATAGAATGATATGCAACTGTGATTCTGACAGAGATTTATGTCTTGAACAAAATAAAATTGTCGCATACTGTCAATGTTGTAACAACAGAGAAATAATAGGGTCAGGTATAGATATACATAAAATTATTGGAAAATTACCAAAACCAAAAGGCGGTTGGACATTGCCAGGTCATCGGTATACAGGACCTTACAATCCGCTAGATCAACAACTAGATGAAAACGACAATCCATTTCCAGGTCAAGAGCCTTATAATCAATTGGATGCAATAGCGATGCGTCATGATATCTGTTATCGTGATCATGAAAACTCAAAATCAGATTGTGATAAGGTAATGTTAGAGGAATAACGTGATATGGAGCCAACAAATCTACGAGAACGTTTTGATAGAAAATTTGTTCAGGGACTGATAGAAGCAAAATATAAACTTGGACTCGGTGAGTCTCGACTCGGGAAAAAGTATACGATGATCTTGCAGTCGAGCTGCACAGACCTAAAAAAAAAGTTCCCACGACGTAAAGTTGTCGCTAATGGTGTAGATGATATCTGTTCAATAGATTTGGTGGATGTATCCAATCTAGCTCAGTTTAACGTTGGCGCTGATGGTGCTCCGAAAAGGTATTTGTTTAATGTTATAGATGTTTTTAGCAAATACGCTTTCGGTATACCTGTTTTGGATAAGACAGAGGCTTCAATGACTGATGCGTTAAAACACATAATAACGAGTGTAAAAAGAAAACCAAATAAAATCTGGACTGATCACGGACCCGGGTTCTTTAACAAAAAGTTTGATCAGTTTCTAGAACAAAATAATATAAAAAATATGTTACAGGAAACGAGGGTAAAAGCGTTGTTGTTGAGAGATTTAATCGCACGCTAATCGGGAAATTACACAAACATATGACAGCTAAAAACACCAACAGGTACATCGATGACCTTTCTCAAATCGTAGGTGAATATAATAACACAAAACATCGAACCATCAAAATGTCACCTAATAATGCTATTAAAAATCCAATATTAGCAAATGAAAACATGTACCGCAAACATAAATTTAAGGTTGGTGATAAAGTTAGAATTTCTTTGACAAAAAAGATATTTGCAAAAGGATTTACTCCAAACTGGAGCGAAGAAGTATTTGTAGTTGATAAGGTACTTTTCACAATACCTGTAACGTACGTTTTAAAAGATCTGGCAGGGGAACCGATCGTAGGTAGTTTTTATGAACAAGAACTACAGAAAACTGAGCAGGATGTTTTTGTTATCGAGAAAGTAATTAAGAAAAAAGGAAATCAAAGTTTAGTCAAATGGCGTGGGTATAGCGATAAATTTAACAGTTGGATCCCAACCAAGCAGATTATGATATAATGTTATTATAAATTTCCTCATATTTTTGTTTGACAGATTTACACTTTACTGGTTTACATAACGATATTAGATACTGCTTACGATCGTCAGAGATCGTCATTAGATTAAAAATCTTGACAAATATGAAATCGAATTTGATATTTTTCTGTCGGCCTGGATTCCTGATGTTTAAGAAAGGTTTGATTAACTGCGAAAACAGTTGTTGTTCGGCAACGGTAAAATTAAATTTCATTACATTTTTTGCAATGTGATACTTGACATTATATCGTTTAGTTGTTGATCTGCTCTAATTTGATCTGTCAGCAACAGTGACTATTTCACCATCATCAACAGATTCGCTGTTATATAAAATATCATCTTCATTATAAGCAATAGATTTGTCTATGAAATCTTTGGAAAATGTGACCTCATCACTGACGACCTTATCGCTGGCGACCTTATCGCTGGCGACCTTAACGCTGACGACCTTATCGCTTTCATCTTCTTTGTATAATTCAGCGAGTCGTTTCATCAAGTCCATTATTATAATATATTTTTATCTAATTTATTATTATAAGATTACTGATGAGATAAAATATCACCAAAAAGTTAATATAGTAAATTACAACGAACTAGCTGAAGCGGTAAGAAAATGTTTGTTGGGTTATAGTGTTGACGTTATTGTAATGCAAGGTGATTCTCATAAAATATTGCTAACAGAAGCAGAAAAAAATAAAATTAATGAAAGTGCAGTAACGACGCTAAAATTTAATCACGATAATATCATAGCATTTGCTCATCATTGCTTGACTAAAACTGAATTACAAAATATTATTGATCATCATATCTAAAACGAATCCTAGCATCGTATTCTCTTGAAAAAGTTGATTTCATTCCTCCATCAGATACATATTTTACGACTGCGGGATTTATCTTATAATATTTCGCCGCAGCTGAAATCGATTTGAATATAATCTCCTCATCCGTTTCGAGGTTTTTTGAAATAACAGGTTTTGCTGGACATCTAAAATTAATTCCACCACCTCGTCCTTTTCTTACATTTTCCTGTTGGGTAACTAGTTCTAGATTTTCCAATCGATTGTCAGTCTTTACGTTATTGAGGTGATTAATAACAAGACCATGGGTATAGATCCGTTGAACACCTCGTAAATAAAACGATGACCATAATAATTAACTTGATTTGGCGATGTTCCTCTAACAGTTACCCTGATATATCCAATATTGTTCATAGTACCAAGAACTTTTTTAGTTTTTCTGTTTCTAATAATACCGTGATCGTAATCCTCGTATAAATCAAAGATTGGATGTGGCTGAAACTCATCTTCGAAGGATAAGTTTTCAATGTTGTCATCAGTGACTTTATCGTTCACATGACATACACGCTGTCCCTCTAGAATATCATCGCAAAACAACGTGTAAATAAAATCTTTTCTAAACATTGAAATCCTCTCGGCATTATCTCCCTTTACACTAATCGCATAACCCGCTGACGTTTATTTGCCAACAGGTATTCTACTTTTGATGTTAATAACCGAACCTAATACATTTCCAGCGTATAAGTTATACTTTGGGTGAATATGATAAATCTCTTGCTCATGTGCGCTTGTCAGATTTACTGTCATTATATTATAGGCGATTTTTTTTTATCTTTAATTGATTTGTAGCGCATGCGCAGTGTGACGTAAAGTTATACTTTAGGTGAATTTGATATGCTTCTTGCTCACATGTGTTTGTTAGATTTGCTGTCATTATATTATAGGAGATTTTTTATCTGTAATTGATTTTTAGCGCATGCGCAGTGTGAGAAAATTATCAACTAGATATTACATTATAGTATAATAATGTTAAAATTGTGTGATATAGCTAAGAGAAGCCTTATGGGAGAACCTGTTAAAATAGCGACTGCTTTTGCAGGTTTTGATAATAGTTATCAATTTGATAATCAAATTGTTTTAGTAAATTTTACTGCAACAAATCTTTACCACCTACTACAGACAACTGTAAAACGTGAGCTCGAAAAACATAAAAGTATTATATTATTTGTGCAATATCATGTTATATTTTCAAAGTTAGTTATAACGGAGGAATTAACTAACAAGGAAATTACAGAACCTTATATGAACGCAAAATCAAGACGTGTTTGGCTTGGGACTGATCGGTTATCGCTATCTGATGAAATACACCAAGAAATCTGGAAAAAGAATAGAGGAATTCGCTCAATTAGGTTCGGGTTGGAAGTTTGAAATGATCAAAGGAATATTGTTTCACACAATGAAATATAATGTATTACGAGGTAGTTCATATATCGACCTCCCACCAAAAATAAAATGTAAAAGATGTTGTAAAAACATCAAAAACGTAGATAACAAGTGTTTCCAATGGGCTGTTCTTTCCGCACTTTTTCCAGCAGAAAAACACGCTGATCGCGTTGAGAAGTATATCAGTCACGTGTCTAGATTAAATTTTAAAGATATTAACTTTCCTGTGGCAGAAAATCAAATACCAAAATTTGAAAAGCAAAATAATGTTTCAATTAACGTTTTCGGACTAGATAAAAAAGAGGATGTATACCAGAGATATATTTCAGAAAAAGCTTTACAATCGACTATAAATTTACTGTTTTACAAAAATCATTACGTTTGGATTAAAAACTTTAACGGACTAGTTTTGGGATTGGCTTTTTTTGTTTCCCTGTTCTGGGGGGCCTGCCGCTTTGGGTTTTATTTGGTTTCAATTTCCTTTTGATGGTGGTTTGTGTGCCCCCTTTTTTTTCCTTTTTTTAATCGTTTTTTTGGTGGTTTTTTGGGCGAGAAAACCAAAACGGGGAAAAAAAAAAAAACGGGGGAAAAGGAAGGGGGTAAGACGAACAAAAAAATCTTTAAGGGGGAAAAACCAAAGGAAAAGGGGGAAAGAAGGCACGGGAAAAAAAAAGAAGAAAAAAAAAACAGAGCACGAGAAAGGGAAAGAAGGAAAAACGAGGACCAAAAAAAAACGAAGCCCGAGGACGACCCGGGGGCGGGGAAACAGAAAAAAAAGGGGAGCCCGAAGGACCCCCGGGGGGCCCTTTTGAAGCGGGACCGAAAAACCCAAAACCGAAAGCACAAACACCCGGACCAAAACCAGGGCGGCGCCCCCAGAGGCACCCCAGAGGGGGGGAAATTAAACAAGGGAGGGGAAAAAAAAACAGAAAAAGGGGCCCAAAAACCCAGATGGGAAAGAGGAAAAAAACACCGGAAGAAAAACCAAACAAAAACGAAAAAAAACCGTGGGGAGTACAGGGAGACAGAAGGAAAAAGGGGGCGGAAAAGAGAGAAAAAAGAGGAACGCAGGGAAACGGAGGGAAAAAAGGCAACCGGGGAACCCCCGGGGAGGGGTGCCGGGAAAAGGGAAGGAAAGACAACGGGGTAGCAAAAAAAAAGAAAAGGGGGGAAGCGGAAAAGAGAAAACGAAGAAACAAAAAAATTTTAAAAGCAAACGGAAGAAGACAAACGGAAAACACCGGCCCAACGGGGGTTTTTTGAAAGGCCGGGCACAGAAGAAAAAAAAGAACCCCCGGCCACGGAAGGCGACCCAAACGAAAAAACAAAAAACCCCCTTGGGGGGGAGAAAGGACAAAAGAACAACAAAGCGTTAAAAAAACCCCAAGGGGAAACCAAAGGCAAGAAAAGACCCAAAGAAAGGGAAAAAGGGGCCCAAAATTTTTAAAAAAAACGAGGGGTTTAAAAAAGCAGGCCCCCGCCCCCGGGATGAGAGGAATTTTCCCACTTTGAAACCGGAAAACAAATTTTGAAAAAAAACGGCCCCGGGAAACATGGGAGAAAAGGCGGGAAAAAAAGGGGCAAGCCCAAAAAAAACCTGGCAAATAAGGTACGGTTTTTTCGTTCTCCCGGGGTTTTCCCCCCCCAAACCCTCTTTATCTCGGGTTTTTCAAATCATTTTTTTTCTTATAAATTTTTTTCTTTCCTTTTTTTTTTTTCGTTCCTCCCCCTTTTTTCTTTTCCTCTCCTTTTCCTCTGGTTTTCTTCCCTTTCCCTCTTTTCTTCCTTTAAAAATTTTTTAATTTGGGGGCTCCCCCTTCTTTTTTCTTCCCTTTTCCGTTTTTTTTTCCCCCGGTTGCTCTTTTTTTTTTTTTTTTAAAATTTCCCTTCCTTTGGGTGTTTTTTGGGGTTCTTCCTATCTCTTCCTTCTCTCCTGGGTTTTTTCCCTTGTTGGGGTTTTTCCCTTGGTTTTTCTTTTTTCTCCTTCTTTTTTCCCTTTTTATCTCTTTTAAAAAATTTGGTTGTTCTCTCTTCTTTTTTTTCCTTCTTTTTTTCTCGGTTTTTTTTTCTCCCCTCCCCTTTCCCTCTGTCTCCCCCATTTTCTTTCCCCATTTATCAAAAATTCCTCTTTTCCCCCTTACCCTTAATCCATTACCCTCTTTTTTTTCCTATCCCTTTTAACAAAACCAAAATAAAAAAAGTCCTTTCGGGGTTAAAAAATACTATTTTGGTGTTTTTTTAATTTTAACTTTTACTTGGGTAGAAAAATTTTTCCTTTTAAATTTAATTTCCCGTTTCGAAAATTCAAAAAAGTGTGGGAGGGGGGGGGCCCAAAATTTTTGTTTTTGGGAAAAAACTCATTTTTTTTATTTGTTTGGGGGGAAAAAAATAAATGGGGGTTTCCCCCAAGGGGGGGGGGTAATTTTAATTATAAATTTTTACTTTTTTTTGGGGGGAAAAAAAAGGAGTTAAAAAACCCCCAAAAACTTGTCGGGGGGAAAAATTAATTTGGGAAAACCCCCTTTTCCCCTGGGAAAAAAATTTAGGGCCTTAAATTTTACGTTTGGGGGTAAAAAAAAAAGTGGGTTTTAAATTCCCTTTTCCAAATTTTATTAATTTTTTTCCCAATTTTTAAAAGGAAAATGTTTTTAATAAAAATATTTTGAACTTTAAAAAAATTTTCCTGATAATTTTTAAAATTTCTTCAAAAAATTTGATAAAAACGTTTTATCAAATCATCAAAATTTTTTTTGAAAAGAAAAATGGTTTAAAGTTTTTAGATAGTAAATTCCCTTTATTAGCCTTCTTTTTTTTGCAGGCCTTCTTTAGTTTGGGTTTAGTTAAAGGGTTTTTTAATTTCCTAATTTAAAAGACTTTTTTTGGTATTTACTAGGTAAAAAGGGGGCCCCCCCGAAAATTTTCAATATTTTTTTGGAATTTTTTACATGGCCCCAAAGACACATTTTAAAAATTAAAAAACCTTTTAAAAACAAAATAAAATAGTTTCTTGAAAAAATTTAGGGGTTTATGTGGATTTGGGTTTTAATTATAATATTTTTATTTAAAACCTTAAAGTGTTTTTATACAAATTTAATTTTTCTTATATTTTAATTAATTTACAATTGCTGTATTTATTCCCCCCATTCATATCTTCAAAATTTTAAATTAATAATTAAATTAATAAAATATATTTCAAAAAATTTTTGGGAAAATTTAGGACTATAATTTATACTTGTTTGGAGGGTAAAAAAATAAAGTGGGCTAAAACTCTCATTTTCCTATACTACTTATATATATATATATATATTCGCCAATGGTAATGATAATATGGAAAAGTGCTTTGCAATAAATTATATTTAGAACACAAATCTAAAATAACTTCATACTTGTCATAATTATAATTGCCTCTTCCAACAAAATATGAATAAATCATGCTTGCTTTACATCAAGTCATTACGTTATAAACCTTTATATAGCAATGAAACATGGTTAAATGATGTTAAAACTAGAATATGATTGAACACTCACCCATTAATATTATTTGCGCTTACATTTTTATTGACAGCGTCTCTTGCTCGTATATGATGTAATAGGTAGCTTCCTCGGATTGTTCAACGTGTTTCATCCATATATTTCCATATTCATCAAGAGATACTTTTCTTTTGTATTTAGGTTCTACGGATGAATAGATGGTAGAAGCCTGCACAGACCAATTGGCAATTATCGTATCTTTGGCACCATGTCTATAAAGTATCACTGGTCCACGATTAGCTACACTAACGTTTTGGAATAGCTGAACGGAATCCTTTAAGCAAACATAAATAGGAATAGTATCCATACCTCCTGAAATTTAATGTCATGGATGTTAAATCCAGTGGCAATAGTTAGGGTTATAACGTCACCGATATAACTATTACTACTATTCCTACTACTACCACCAGTACTACTGCTGAATCTTCTACTACTACTACTACTACTACTACTTTTACTACTACTACTACTACTACCACTACTACTACTTCTACTACTACTGCTAGTACTACTACTACTACTACTACTACTACTACTACTACTACTACTACTACTACTACTAATAATAATAATAATAATAATAATAATAATAATAATAATAATAATAATAATAATAATAATCATAATAATAATAATAACAGAAGAAGAAGAAGAAGAAGAAGAAGAAGAAGAAGAAGAAGAATAAGAAGAAGAAGAAGAAGAAGAAGAAGAAGAAGAAGAAGAAGAAGAAGAAGAAGAAGAAGAAGAAGAAGAAGAAGAAGAAGAAGAAGAAGAAGAAGAAGAAGAAGAAGAAGAAGAAGAAGAAGAAAAAGAAGAAGAATCACAGCAGTAATATTACAAGGTTCAAAATGATGGTCAAACGAATTGGCAAGCTTAGCGGTGTAAAATTAGCTTACAGAGGAATGAAGATATTACTCATGATAATTCTACTTCAAATAGGAGATAGAAAAGTGAATGATCAATAAAAACGAGTTAGATGTAGATGGAATGAATATAAAATGACATGTCATCATGGTCACAACATGGGGTGGTGGATCCAGATTACTGTATGCTAAGTCATCTGAAAATACGATAGAATTGAACGAATGAAACCTTAATCTAAAGCAAAAGGCTTTCCTTGTAAGGGAAAATACCTAAATTGAAAATCAACATATAGACTAAATAGGGAGAATACGATTGAAATCAGCAATATTCAGACACAAACACGTAGATGATAGAAGAAAATTTAAATATGGCGCAGTACAATCAATAAACATTAGTCACCTTATCTTATTATTGTGGGATTTATCGCCATTTTTCAGCACAAGAGACGCTATTTAGTATTATCTGTGGAGGAAGAATCCGGTAAAAGCCCAGAAAAAACCATCGATTCACGAGAAGCTACTGGCAAGCTTCATCACATACATGAATTGGTCCAATCTAAGATTCGAACACACTCGGAGGTGAGATGACAATGGTCCGTAACGGCGAGCAATTTAGACCAATCGGCTACTCCCACCCACCCCATTTGGAGGATTACAGTACCAAATAATGTCGTGTTTATCGAAGGCACACCAAGGTAAAAATCTAGTCCATATACAGAAGATTGACGAAACGAATACCGTGATATCGGTGGATGCTGAGGTAGAAATCCAGGCTATGTAATACAGACTGTACAATAAAACTGCAAACAATGAAGTGATAAAAAGGTTGAGGATTTTGACCGATGTCTGCACAGAAACACACAGTTGCCAACGGTGAGTAACGAGGTAGCTACAACATGTTTATATGCAAGAAGTACAGTTTCAGCTGTCAATGCATATGAAACCTTGACTCCATCCAACACAATTTCATGAAAGTATTCGCCCAACGTTTTGTTCCATGTAAAGAACGTGTGATACCATAAACTCAATTGATGACGCAGACATAATTTGTGTTCCGTGAATATCTGCTATAATATATAAGATATACGTAAAAGACTGCTTAGGAAGAGAAAATGCAAACACCAGAAAAATACATTGAAAATATATTGGATGAATTCGTAATTTTCCTGCGGAAAAGAAACAGCCTTCTTAAGACTGAGAAGGACAAGAACAAACATTACAATTTGCAAACATGACAGAACGTGCAAGTTGGAACAATTGGATATTAATTTTGTTTTGAGAGAGTTACAGACGTAGTGTAAGAACAAGCACTTGTTGTTAATAGCTACAGGCACTGAGTTTAATGCAGAATAGTATAAATGAGATTGTGCACCACCAAGTCAGTAACCTATATTAAACAATTTGAATTCTTAATTTATTTGCCCCCAATATGAAATAGGTCATATTTCATTTGCACTTTGCCCGGATATCTTCATATTTCATTTCTAAATTTATCATTGTAAGATCAAATTTACAATCCGCGACATATATCAAAATAAAATATAAAATGAAATAATCAAGCAAATTACGAAATTCAATTAATCTTTAAACGAGCTTGTTGTACGGTGGTTTTTGTTTGTTTTGTGTAAATTACCTTTTATTGAGTGAATGTTTCTATTGATGTATAATTGCATAAAATGTCCATTCCTAGCTATCATTTTCGGTTGGATATTTGAAATAGATCTGTTTAGATAATTTGCTAAATCCGACCCCATCCCGAATACTAAATTCCAGTCACCGCGAAAGACAAAATAATATCATAAAACCCAATTGAATATTCCTCAAAAAATAAAGCAAGTGATTTTTTTATGGTTCATATATTATACAGCAAAATCTCAAATGGTATGATCTCTTTTATATATTGTTTTAACGGGTGATACAATAACAAATATATAATTCACCATCAACATTTGTAATGATAGCTCACACATTAGTGGCAGCTAAAATAGATAATTAATTTTATTTGAAAATAAAACAATAATACGCTATGTAGGTTTGACAGACATGTTTTCTAGGCAATGTTATCTACAGCAACAGATGAAATATTGGCGATCCAGTGGACAGGCCACATCCTATCTTCTTTACGTTTTTCTAACATAATTAATATTACATCATATAATATAATATAACATAATAAAACATAATATAATAGAAACATAATAGAATATAACATAATCTAACATAGCAAAACATTACAACATAACATAACATAACATAGCATAACATAACATAACATAACATAACATAACATAACATAACATAACATAACATAACATAACATAACATAACATGACATGACATGACATGACATGACATGACATGACATGACGTGACGTGACGTGACGTGACGTGACGTGACGTGACGTGACGTGACGTGACGTGACGTGACGTGACGTGACGTGACGTGACGTGACGTGACGTGACATGACATGACATGACATAACATAACATAACATAACATAACATAACATAACATAACATAACACAACACAACACAACACAACACAACACAACACAATATAAACATAACATAACATAACATAACATAACATAACATAACATAACATAACATAACATAACATAACATAACATAACATAACATAACATAATATAATATAATATAATATAATATAATATAATATAATATAATATAATATAATATAATATAATATAATATAATATAATATAATATAATATAATATAATATAATATAATATAATATAATATAACATAATATAATATAATATTATATAATATAATAAATATAATATAATATAATATAATAGAGCATATCATAGAGTAACAATACAAAACGTATCGTACAATACAATATATATATATATATATATATATATATATATATATATATATATATATATATATATATATATATATATATATATATATATATATATATGTATATATATGATACCAACCCGAAGTATTTAGTGCGAATACTATCGTTTGAACTGACCACCAAAAAGAATGTACTGCCATCTCAATTTGCCTGAAAAAGATCAGGAGATCAGGAGATGGCAATATCAGTACTGTAAAATTTGCATTGCTGCTACTATCATTTATTATTTACATTGGTATGTTTCATATGAAAAATTGAATTCCTGTTGAATAATATAAATGGATTAAAAGGTTCTTTGCAATTAGCATCAATTGCACAAAGATATTCGAAAGTAATATGATTGTAGCCTGCATTGACCGTCGAGTATTTAATAACTACAAATGTGACATACAGTTCTTTCTTTTTAAAAATATGCTTATAATTGGTTAGTAATTATTCAACATTTCAAAATCAAAATCAAATTCTTAAGTTAATTCAAATGTTTAGTTCACCTTTAAACATAGATGTAATTTTGTATCATTTTAGTAAACATTATCAAAGGCAGATTTGATTCTTCTAATTCAAATATATTTTATTTTGATAAAACATAGTTGTTCCTAAGCCAGAGTCGTCCATAATTTGCATTGATAACGAATATATTATTCAGCAACACTAATACAAGTATTGCTTGATCAGTAAAATTCTGTATCTGATGATGAGTATCATTACATGTATACACTATATGGTTATTGCTAGTACATCAAACTGCTCCTCAATGACACCTGTAAATAACGAGAAAATGTATCAGGAATATTGTAAACTCCCTTACCCGAGGGAAAAAAGCGTACACAGGGAGATGATTATATTTTGGAGCGCTATGGTATTGTATTGCGCTATGTAAATTTTAGCAAAATAAATAAGAAGAAAATAACCCTTAAACATAGGTTAGGCTAACCACTCAAAGTTATAACCTTAAATAGAAACGTTTTAGTAATCCTTGTAATCCCGAATCGCAATTAAAAAACATAAACGAGCAGAGCTGAACAAGATTTTGTCAGACTTCACGGCGATAGTTCGTCATCCTTAGCAGACAAGAGTATTTACGTGCAACATTTTATAGATTTTTCTTTCTAGAGTTGCAGTTTAATAATTCCAATGTTTTCAGATAAAATGTTTAATTTCATTTTGGAAACGAGTTTATTCTTTGTCGAGTAATTTAGAACATTGTTTGTATTCTTTTTAGTGTATATAATCTTGATCAGGAAATGTATCGTGTATTGGAAAGTTATATTGTGTCAAGAATTGATGCGTATCGTAATATTGTATTACTTTAAAAATTAAAAATGACTCTTACAAGCATCTTGCTCAGTAAAAACTAATTTAGAAATGAAACATTCTGAAAGTTACAAAATATAATATTTTGCTCTTTCACATCAAGCAAGCAGCAAAATAATTTTAAAAAAATGTGGGTACTATATTAGTTTGAAGTTGTTAAATTTTAAATATCTTGGCTGCAGCAACGTTTGCAATATTTCATTATAAAAATTATATTTTAAAGGACTTATAATCCGAAATTGTATGACGTTGGTAATTTTGTAGCAATTTTATAAGTATATTTATATTTTAACTCTAACACTTTATACCCATGAATTTATGTAACTGGAATGTAATTTTCTATATCAAGAATTATATATTTCAATAAAATGTCTGTCAAACTTACACGATGAGACTTGTCTTTCCTTTATGGGTAGAACACAGTACATCTTTCTACGTCCCAAACTATGTCAAAAGGCACGCACTTCACAAAGAGTGTTACCTGCGTAAAGAAGGCCAGAACTCTCAGTCATCTTTCTGTCTCTCTGAGATAGAAGCCTATACAATGAGTACGATGAATATCACTTTTGCATTAAATCATCATCACAGAATATAGTTTTAAATTACCACTCAGATAACTTCCAGATTCGAAATGAACAAAATACTTTTAATGACAAAGTATGAAACAAAAATGTTATCCTAACATATATCTTGGCAAACATACCATCTCCAACAAATGCTGTCTTTGATTTCGAATTTACAATAACATTTACAACGAAATGTCGAGGATTTGTAGTATATTTTCTCTGTTTTACTGCCTACGAAAATACATCGTTAAAAATTTAAATACATGCTTCAAATAGTCCTATTCGAAATCCGTTATATTGTTCTTATCTTTCTGCAAATATAGATGCAACGGATTCGACGGATTGCCTTGTCCCTGGCGTTATTTGTCATCAGAGTAACATTTTTTAATTATTATAAATGTCATTGTAATCATACTGGCACATGTATTGATTCTTTTCTCTTATCATCTTAAAATTATATAGGTAGTTAAGAATTGTTCAGTTACCAAATTTTCGTGTTCTCGCTCATATCCACCATAAAGCGGCCATTCACAATTCCAAGTCATTTAATTCTACACCAATTAAGTTCTTGTTTGTAATGATTTATCTCCCTTTGTTATTATAAACCAGATTATATACATTGTTTGGTGCATATAGTTGATCAAGATGTCGGTTAATTGTGCAGTCATACCCAATACAATCTTGTTCTGAATTCATCTTCGCTTTAAATTGCCAGCAAGCATATATTAATGAGCTGTGTATTCCTCTTTCAATTTAGATATATCAAATTATATGAATTCAAATTATTTCTCCTCAGGGTAACAGGATCAGAATTTTGGCAAAAATATGCACGCATTTGAATTGTGTCAAACATTTCATTAGAGTAAAACGTTTCGATTAATCAAAGAATGATTTTTTTTAGAAATACATCAGACATTGTTCCAATGTATTTAAAGCGAAGAACAATCATATTCAGATATTACTCTCTCTTGTTCTTTCAAAATATGTTACACCTTATAGAGCAATATTTAATAATAATAATAATAATAATAATAATAATAATAATAATAATAATAATAATAATAATAATAACAATAAATATGACTATTAGTATTATCACTTAGTATTATTATCAGCATCATCATTGTTGTTATTAGCATTTTCTATTATTATTTGTTTTTGAATTGACAAAATGTTTAAATATTAATCTTGATTTATAAGCGATCAATATATTTGCATTTTTTTTAATTTATATTGACTCTTATTCAGAGAGCAAATCAAATCAGCACTATGAGAAGTTTGAATAGCATTCCTTGATAAATATAACTTACCATTTTAAGCGTGTTTCGTTGTGTCAAATAAAGTCTGTCTAAAAGTTGTGCCAATTACATTTAGAGCAGTATTGACAAACTACAAGACAGGCATGGGTTGTCTAGGAACGACGGCTTTGAAATTGTAAGATTTCTCTACAAGAATATCATTTTTGCTTCTTGTCCATGCTATAGAAATATATTAAGCTCTTATATTTGCAAATTTATGCAGATATATGAAATCCATATTCAATTTAACTGTCTATATAGCTGTGTTACTTATTATATGCGGTATGATATGTTTTCATATTGAGATTTGTAGTAATCACATGCTTTTGCAACTAACGCAAAGTTCATTGCGAAAGACTGATTACATCAACCAACATACATACGCTATCACTGCTGACATAAATCCATATGTGTTTGATAACAATGACATTATATGTTTGGTAACTGGTATACCATTCCAGGTCGAGAACAATGTAATTATCCATTAAGAGCAATGTTCAGTCTAACGTTTCAGACATAATGTGCATAATCTGTTTCAATTAAATATGACGATGACTGGCTTTTATAATGCCCTTTATCACTTCAAGTCAAGTCGCATATTGGACATTTCCACATTTTAAAATGGTCTTCTTCCTAATACCAAAAATGTCTGTAAAAGAGAAGGCAAGTGGCTCTTACATACCAACGTTTCAAAGAAATTTACTGTTATCAGTTCCCGGCAGATCTGAACTTCAGGTGTTAGTTTATATATGTTTACACACATACATATGGTTTCTTAATCCACATCGTTCATACTGAATCTTTAATGCATACAAGCACATTTCTTGGAAGATAAAATAAGTGATTTATAACGGGACAGTCAGTCTTTATATATATATATATATATATATATATATATATATATATATATATATATATATATATATATATATATATATATATATATATATATATATATATATATATATATATATATATATATATATTAGATTTTGTGACATGCCACAAAAGATAATTCGAGCGATATCAGAGCTTGTTACTAATTCAATGAAACCTATTTACAACATATCTTTGTTCGGGGATTGTTCAAGGACACGAATGGACAAACTTATTTTAAAAAGTACACATATTCAAAGAAATATTTTAAAGGTTAGGTGCTCTAGTTAATGCAAGTTTTCAGATGCTTCACTATATGTCCGGACACCCTGTTAATTATAAATTAATAAATAGCATTGAAACTTTTTTGATGTGATCTGGAACTATTGTACAGTTAACAATACCTGTGTAAGTATTACTTTGCTACAATAATTTAATCCAGCTGTTTTGGTTTAGTGTCCTCAATTAAATTTATTTTCAGTAAGCAAGGAAATGATAAATCTTTCACAAAAAAGACGACGGTCATTGCATCAAGTATATTGGTTTAACATATTTTTAATAATCGGTGTTTCACAAGATATGTTACCACCAATATAAAATGATCGACACACGTCCATGACCTAAATGATCTCATAAATTTTATTAAGACTGTTAAAAGCTAAAGTCTTGCAATGCTGTTATTTCATTGATATATCCGTGAAGGTGTTATCCAGTTTCTGTGCAAATTAATGTCCTCCATTCTATCTCATGCCCGATGTTATCATATTATTGAATGTAGAAAGAGGATACAACAGTTGGATTATGAATGAAATTGTATGGTGTGAGACCCAGACCAAGACCGAGACACGGACGAATACAAATAATATTAAGACCTTGGATACTCATCAATTTTCTTTGCGTCAGCCAGTGTATCCGTTCGAAGGAGCAGTATAATTACTTCAAGCCATGTAACATTAAGAATGTTTTGCATCATACCTATATTAGAAGTATGAATTGCAGGAGGCCAAGTCATCTGATCCACTTAAGGATAAACCAGTTTATACGTCGGTTAGAAAATTGCTTTTGAAGGAATCTAAAACGAAAGGATAAAATAGTTTAGTTTTTAGTTTATCTAATATCCCCAAAAAGGACAAGTTATAATCAAGCAAGTTGACACAATAAGAATTGAGAGACTTGGAAGCATAGGTACCATTGGTATGGAAGATGTTAGAGACCGTACCAGTGCCTTTTGTGTTATGGTAAAAATTATATATTCATCAAGGTTTTTATCCATCTGATGCATGAATTCAAAGTCCAAGGAAAGCTAATCAAATACAATAGAAGAAAACGGAGACGAAATTATTAACTGACAAATTAAATGAATTATACTGGAAATATCAAAGTCCAGCCACAAAATAAGCATCAATCTTATTATGCGAAGGAAGAGGCACTGAAAGGCTACACGTAGAGTGGAAAACACGGCTAGACGTATACTTGGATATAGATCAGAAATGACAGTCAAAAGGCTGATGATTAAAAGTATTTGCAAAGTACTACGTGACTTGTTGGAAAGATATTACTAAGAATAATTGCAGTATTTGCCAACACGTCCTGAAATTAGAAACCCATGTCTGGTAGAAGCTTACAACTGGTGAAATATCTTTACAGCGAAATTGATGTAGAAAGACAAGAATTTCTACTCGACAGTACAGGAGGTACATTTGTTAAGTGATTTAACAAGCGCACTATCATTGACTCAAGGATATGTGGTAATGGGATATACGTCGAAGCTCGAGACAATGTAGCAATGAATACCAAGCATTACATTATGCACTTTTTGGACCATAGTTCCATACCAACAATTGCAGGACGCATATAACTATATTGTGCAAAATTTAACCACCAATCTTGGTTACCTGCGATCGGACACTCAAAACAAGCAAACCAGTAATTGTATGATTTTACCAGCATGAGGTTTTAAGGCGTTTAAACAAATATAATGGTCATTGGGGGAGAATGCCCAAGGTAAATGACACCCTAATTGAAAGTGACGCAGCAGAGCTTGTAGCTCTTGTAATTGTGGTAAACAATACGCAGATGGATGGGGAAAATGCATAAACTTTTCATTGGGAATGTGTACACTAAGATAAAGGAGGCGGTGTCATTGTTTTATATGGAGGTCACCGAGGTTTTCGAAATGATTTAAATTTCTAATACTTAGTTCGTCTTACCTTATCATATTTAATGTCATATACAGCTTTCAAAATTATCTAATCATTCGTATTTTGTGAATGATGGATACATTTTACAAACGATATGGTTCGTGCGATTAAGGAATATCTAACGTTATCTCTTATTTTTGTTTTGCCATTATAATTCAGAATATCATACAAAACCTTTTTATTTATACAAAACACTAATCATGAATTGCTTCAGAAAATATAAATATCAATACAAAATTTCTAACTTTAAAAATGTTAATATTACTATCAATGAAATAGTGTTTACTTGATTTGTATTGTATGCATTTATAACCAAGTTAGTGTCAAATGTATATTTACTAGATGCTTCCTTTGTTGTCTCACTTGCTAGAACGTGTTCACCTCCTGACGAAAACACGGAAATGTTTACATCCGGTAGTAAACAATGCCATTTTTAGAGTAGTTATATCGTTACCAATACCTGAAGTAGTGTATATCCAGCAGTTAGGCATAAAATGGAAAATTATTTTGGAAACCAAACTTGTCTCAGACTATACATTTATAAGATCTCTCTCTCACTCTGTCTCTGTCTCTGTCTCTATCTCTCTCTCTCTCTCTCTCTCTCTCTCTCTCTCTCTCTCTCTCTCTCTCTCTCTCTCTCTCTCTCTCTCTCTCTCTCTCTCTCTCTCTCTTTCTCACTCTTTCTTTTCCCAACCCGCCTCATCTACAATGATTCCCCTTACATAAATTCACATCACTTGGATAGGATGATCATAAAACTAATCACTATGTAACAGAGAGGTAATAGTCGACTTACCTCAGTAAAAAAACAATTAGTAACGAAAATATATTGTGCATACTGCATTAATGATCTTACACACTAAATAGTCGAAGGTGCAATAACGAACTGTCCTCTAAGAGCACATGTACAACAAAGGTAACTATTGTAAAAGGTGTGCTGGCTAAAATAAGGTAGCTTACCTAGTATCGTGTAATCTTCAACAGGTATGGCATATATGCACTGCTATCTCATAGGAGCGTATGTTATATAAAACAACATAGTAGTATAGGGAAATGAGAGTTTTGGCTCACTTTATTATTTTACCTTCCAAACAAGTATAAATAAATTGAGGGTTTCTAAAATAGGGAAATGAGGGTTTTGGCTCACTTTATTTTTTTTACCTTCCAAACAAGTATAAATAAATTGAGGGTTTCCAAAACAAGGAAATGAAGGTTTTGGCTCACCACCACCCTCCCACACTTATTAGAACGTTTCAGTTAACAAGGCGGAAATTAAATTAGCATTAGAATGAAAATGATGAAGGTAAGTGATATTATTTTAGTTATATTATATCTTAAGTTTAGATAAATTTTTACGTTACTCATATTTTTCTAGATATTTTTTTCATACTTGCTAACCCTCATTGGTAGAATGTCTGTTAACATATTGTCAATAATACGAAATTCACGTAATAAATCATCCAAATTATATTTAACTCCTCGTAGGTAAGACCGGATCTGATCAAGTAGTTTCTTGTAAGTTTTAATTGATGTTAAACATCCGTGCTTTTTAATCAAAAGTTTTGGTTCTACTTTTTTACACGCCGCTGTAAGTGAAACACCAATACCAGATATAATTAACAAAAATGGATTTAATGATACCCCACTTGAAATTATACCAGAACTGGTCATTAACAAGGGTAGATATGATATTACTCGAAGGATCTTGTTGTAGTATTTGTAACATATTTTTACACACCAAAGTTTTTTGTGATAATATTTGTAGTATTGTATTAGAGCGTCCACATCCTGTTCTGGAATATCTTTTGAAATGTGATTAAAATCAACTATACTTCTTTTCATTATAATATTTGTTTACATAGTTATGATAAATCAGCTACAAATTCCAAACACCACCGATAAGGACCTATAAATTTTTTATCAGTTGGTTCAAGTGTAAATTTCTAATCAGAATTTTTGTTTAATATTACATATAATATTCCAAATAAGTCATTATCTAAATAACGCCATGGAATTGTGGTAAATATTATTTTAAAATTTTCACTGCTAAACGCTGACAATCTATACACACCAGTAACTTCTGCAGTGTATTTAAAAGAATCATTTTCCTTCGTCCATGTACCAGACACAGTTGCAACAGTATATATAATATTTTTAATCTGTTTGTGAGGAATTTTAATCATATTCGTTTTCTCAACAATATTAGGAATTCCACTAATAATATCATTGAGTTTTGTGTTAATATCATTGAGATTTTTGTTAATATTAGCGAGTGTAATGCTAACATTTGATGGATTTCCAAAAAATTCATCTCTAATTTTGTTTATGTTTCTGCGAAAACTTTAAAAATATATTCACGTGACTGGTAAATCAGTTTTGAGCGCTGTGATTTCATTAGTAATTGAAGCGTCCCAATCATTGACGTATATTTTAGTGACAGCATCCCCATCCTCAGTTGGGTTTCCAAGATCTGTAATCTTGTTTTGTGTCATAACAATATTCCCACTTGGATTTCGTACAACTACATCTGGCAGTTTTACATCATTCGTTTTTAATCGTCCTTCTTTGTCCTGGAAAATGACGACTTCATCTGGTTCTACACTGGTAAGATTTAGTAAATTATTGATTTCATTTTTGATCTGATCATGAGTTGCATATTTGGATAAGTCACCTGTGGATAAATCTCCTAATAGTGTTCCAAATTTTGTATAGTAGTTCATTATTTACTATCCGAGATAAAATTATCAACACTAGTTTAATATTATACAAAATGGCAAAATTGTTGATATTAAACTTTGATACAGAGAGACTAGTGAAGCATAAACATAACAATGAACTTCCTGATTGTCATTATCTTATTGTTGGGCGAACTGGATCGGGGAAAACAAATTTGCTTATGAACTTGCTTCTTGGTGATAATTTTAACTACGACAGAGTTTATATTTACACAATCAATTCACAGCAAGATAAGTATGAGTTATTAAGCGAATATAATAACAAGCTTCGTGATGATCTTAAAGCTGGTGAAGATTTTTTTTATAATTAGGCAGCCAGAAGTTCTTATCCCAGTTAATTAACTTGATGCAGATGAACATAAGATAGTAGTTTTTGACGATATTCCTCTAAATAACATGGCGATGAATAAAATAAGATCATATTTCTCACTGTCACGTAACAAACAGTGTAATTATGTTTATCTCGCAACAGGATTTTATAATGTTGACAGATTTATTCGGCGAAATACGGGTTGTTTTATATTATTTCCAGGACTGGATAATGTTGACATTAGAAATATTGCAAACGAGCAATGCGGTGGCGTGACAAAAGATAAGTTTATTGAACTTTACCGTAATGCTACAAAAGATAAATTTAACTTTTTCTTGTTTGATAAACTTATAAATGATCTAACTAAAATGTTTCGCTGTTGTATTGACACTTACTTACAGTAAATCGTTTCAATTTTATAAAATTTATAATTATAATAATGGACAAACGAGCAAGATACAGACAACACATAGAAGATCTAAAAAAACCTTGCTCAATCTCAGGCATCACTTAAGCAAAAAGTACAAGAAGCACGACGTGGGCAAGTAACTGCTACAGAAGCAACAGCTACATTTTTCAAGCCGGTTACTGAAACATTATTAGGTAAACAACCTGAAACTAAACCACTGTCAGAAGAAGAACTTAAACAACTGCAAGAAAAAGGTTTGGATGGAATTGTTAGAGAACAACAAGAAGCAGCTGATGCAAAACTTGTTACTAGATCTGAAGAAGAAAAAAGAAAAGTAATTGAGGCACTTACAGCAAATACAGCTGATCCTGCGGCTAGACAAGCTGAAACAGATCGATTGATAAACAATCCGCTGGAACTTGAGCGAAGATTACCAGAGTTAACAACGCAAGGAATAACAAATATTATAACCAATTTATCAGGAGACATAAAAGATATCAGAGAGGAGCAACAAAGAGTCGGTGATCTTACTGTAAAATTTATGGAAGTTGGAGATCAAAGATTTTATTTTACAAAAAGAGCAAATGATGAGATAAAAGGTAGTGAATATATTGATTTTTTAAACAAAGAAAATATAAGTGATATTGAAAATATAAGCAGGTGGACTGATGCAGAATATCAAGCATTAATCGATAAATTAGATGTAATATTAAGAGACGGAGCTGCTGCTAAAGATGAAATAAACACGGTTACATAAATTGATGATATGCTTCCACTTTATGATAGAATGAGAAACGGTGTCATTGCTCTCACGTTTAAAAAAACAGCAGAAAATAGTAGAGCAAAACCTTTTGGTATTGGGTGGAGTTTTAGAAGGAAATTTTTTACTTTTCATAAATCTCGTATACAAAAAAGTAGAGTAAGAACAGGAACTGGTGTAAAAGTATTTACTTCAAATACTGAAATGATAGGTAGAATAATGTTATTAATATCGTTCAAGGAAGCTGGGAATGTTAGTGTTGAACTTGATAATGAAATTTTTGACATACTTGATCATCTAAGATCGAGTGAATTATTAACATCTTACGAATATGAAACTTTACACCGCGACTTAATTTTGTAAAATGATATAATATTAAAGGAATGCAAACAATATTATTACTAAACTCTAGTGAGTCTGCGATAGATAGCGCAAATTTTTCAGTAAATTATATTCCACCTATCCAACTAGATCCTACAAAACAATATGAAATTGGATTAATTTCTTGTACCTGCTGGAATGCTATACCTAACGTGAAAACTGATGTTAACGATGAAATACAGTTTATTATGTTTACAAGTACTTCAATATCTAAAAAAAAATAATAAAAATTCCATAAGGAGCTTATAATATTACTGATCTAAACAAGGTAATCAAAGAGCTCATCACAAAAGCTGACGATGTGGCTGATAATTTTGAATTGGCAGCAAATTATAACACATTGCGAACTAGGATAACTTTGAAAAATATATCAATCAATCTTGAACCAAGAGAAAGAAGTATTGCACAACTGTTAGGATTTACTGAAAAAAACTTACACTGCACTTGATCAGCCTATTACATATGACAGTGAACTGCCAGCAAATATAACAGAAGTAAATACAATATTAGTAAATTGCTCTATTGCTTCTGGCTCTTATACATCAAAAGGTAGCAAAGGTCAAACGATTTACAGTTTCTCACCAGAAGTCCCACCAGGTTCTCTCATGCAAATAACTCCACGACATATTATATATAATCCTTTAAACGTTGAAGATCAAATATCAAGTATAATAATGCAGTTGACAGATCAATCAGGAAAACAGATACATGTTAATAATGAAGTTGCAACTTATTACTTACATCTACGCGAGCAAAAGTAAAAATTATGCAACATCAAATATAATGAAACAAAGAAAAAAAGTTTATCGAAGAAAAATAGTAGGAGGATTGTTTG
Organism: Potamilus streckersoni; assembly: GCA_016746295.1. Taxonomy (NCBI): domain Eukaryota; kingdom Metazoa; phylum Mollusca; class Bivalvia; order Unionida; family Unionidae; genus Potamilus; species Potamilus streckersoni. Next base: position 45,793 of record JAEAOA010002243.1, read on the forward strand.
GAAATATATTCACTAAAGTTATTGAAAATATTCCGGGTATAGCACGTAAAGTTGCACCAATTGCTATTGACGCTGGTAAAGCTTTTGCAACTGGAGCTGCATCTGCAGCTAGGACTGCGGTGGGACAAAAAATAGATGATAAAATAAAAGGTGATCCACCGACTGCCTCTGAAATAAAACAAGTTATCTTAAAAATCGCTCCAACAAAAGAAAGCCAGCGAGCTATGATAACAACAACAAAAAAATTATTATCACCAAAGGGCAAGCAGATCATACAAAAATTAATATCTAAAGTAACAATGCCGCAAAAAAATTTATATAATCTAATAAAATAAAATGTCTGTTAAAAATTATCTCGCGTTAACAGAAACTTATGACATCGACAATGATGTGACAGAATTTGAGTTTGTTGAGTACCTTGATGAGAATTCTAAGGAACCAAGTAAAGCTGGTATCAGAACATTTAACACCAGAGATGAAGATGTATTTCTACTGCCACATAAGGCTATGTTAGAAGTTCTTGGTCAGATTATGACAGTAGCCAATCCACCTGCTGCAATTACAGTTGGAGCAGAAGTAGCTCTTATAAATAACGGCTGGAGTTTATTCAAAAGTGCTTGATATCAACTAGCCAATCAAACTATAGTAGATATTTCAGGTCATCTACACGTTGCAAGTACAGTTTTAAATATGATTTCGTTTACAGATGATTACTCAAGATCAACTGCAACTATTATGATGTGGTTTAAAGATACTGGACGGGGTATAGCTGAATCAACTGAATTTTTAAAGAGAGGTTTTATGGTGCATGGAGCTGATGCTGCTGCAGATCTTGTAATGGTGAAAAATTTTCTCATTGCAAATGCAGACGCGCTAGGTATTGTCGCACCAGGTGCAGCTGCTAATGCAGACGCTGTGAGACTCACTTATTGCAGCTTCAATTATTCTTAATATAACGCCACCAGGAGCAGCTTTAGACGCCGTTGCAATGTTAGATTTTATTCTTAACATACTTCACGTGAGAAATCCTCGTTATAATGATGGTTTTGCTAGGCGAAGAAAACTTGCAGCAGGATCACGTCAAATTACAATGATGCTTCCGCTAAGCATGATTTTCGGCTTTTGTCGCGATTATGATAAAGTATTTCGCGGATTAAAACATAAGCTTATTTTAGATCGAGCTGAACAAAACGATTGTTTGTTCAGATCTGGAGGGGCTGATGTACAGTTTATCATAAACAAACTTGCTTTGTGGATCCCACGTATAACACCATCAATCACTAAAATGTCAGAACTAAATAGTACGCTTGATAAGCATACAAACAGAATTTACTTTAAGCAGCATAAAATATATCAGACAGCGGTTCCAAATACAACTGACTACACGTGGAGGGTCACAACAACATCAAGCGAACAACTGCCGAGAAATATCTTTGTCGTATTTCAACAGCAAGCCCGACGAGATAACCAAAAATAAAATAATGCAATATTTGACCACGCTGATGTTAGACGAATATACGCTAGATTAAATTCAAAGCAATATCCAGAACGAGCTATCGAGTGTAATTTTGCTGATGATGTTAATAAAAATATTTCTCGACCGTACATGTACCTGCTTGACGCAATACAAAAATATCAAGATGTTGAAGATGGAACTCAAATATCAGCAGAGGAATTTCGTACCCTTTATCCTATACTTCATTTTGATGTTAGTAAACATAACGAGCGAATTGTAGACAGCACAGCAGATATTGAAATTGCCTGGACACTTGAGGCGGTTAGAGTAGCGCCGTTGTACGTATACGCTTTAGTGATTATTGATAGATTTATCACGGTAGATTCTATTGGAGGTAAAATGACAGTTCAAGTTTAATCTACAGTTGTTATATAAAATGGCAAAATATATTGTAAAAGAAGTATATTTAACCGATGGCCAAGTTAAAAATTTAGTAGCTGCTATTGCAAAGCGAGAACAGGTATCATTAAAAATCAATCCTAATATTTCTGATGGTGTTTTAACAAAATTAATGCTAAAAAAAATCAAGTAAACAAGTATGATCGTAAAAAACTCTTGTTTTAAATTTGAGTGCTGCACAAGTGGCAGCGATGGCAAACGACATTGTCGTTAAAGGTGGTTTTCTTGGTCCAGCATTACAAGTATTAACTAGTACAATAATACCTAAAACTTTACCAGTCTTAGGCACATTAGGAATAGCAGCAGCGTCTGGATCAATATATGGCGCAACGGAAAAAGCAGTCAAAGGTAATGGTATCATTCGTGGAAGTGGAATAAAAAAATTGTAAATTTTATGTAAATGATATATTATAATGCCACAAAAGAAAAAGAAATCATCAACAAAAAAAAAGAAAACAACAAAAACAAAATCGCCAACACCAAAATGCAAATGCAAATGCAATCAAACAAAACAAGGGGGAATTATTCCGATCGCTCCACGTTTGGCGGGACTAGCGGGAAGTCTGCTGCCAAATCTTTTAGGAATCGGACGCGGTCTAACAATACCGGGAATTCGACCACCCCGTTGAGTAGTTTTGATATCATTGATAAGTTAAAAGCGGTTCCTGAATTTCATGGAGTTTATTCTAAAGATGAACTCGCAGCAATAAAATCACCATCAGCTGTAAGTTCGTGTGTTATTAATATACAAGATTTTAATGACGGATCCGGCACGCATTGGGTAGCAGTTTATAATAATAATTATTTTGACTCGTTTGGACTTCCTCCAAGCGATGTAATAAAAAAAGTATATGAAGAAAAAATTTAAAAAGATATATTATTCATCAAATCAACTCCAACCTGTTGGAACGTCTGCTTGCGGATATTATTGTATTATGTTTATCCAACAGATGAGCAGAAATCTTAATTTTTTTAAAATTTATTTTACAGTTTGACAAGCATCCTTCTCACGCTAATGATGAGATTGCAATTAGTTTTATCTAAACTTAAAAATATAATAATGTCAACATACTGTCTCAAGTGTGGAACTAAAACAGAAAATATTAATGAAACAACAGAAAAAAGAACAACAGGATAATATTAAAATGTTTTTGTGCAGTCTGCGGAAAAAGAAAAAATATGTTTTTAAAGAAAACGTCTCCAGCGACAGTATCGCCAGCGAAAAATTCGCTCGGATCTGGCTACCCTAATATTATTTTAGTCGACGATTAAAAATATAGAATGATATGCAACTGTGATTCTGACAGATTTACGTCTTGAACAAAATAAAATTGTCGCATACTGTCAATGTTGTAACAACAGAGAAATAATAGGGTCAGGTATAGATATACATAAAATTATTGGAAAATTGCCAAAACCAAAAGGCGGTTGGACATTGCCAGGTCATCGTTATACAGGACCTTACAATCCGTTAGATCAACAACTAGATGAAAACGACAACTCATTGCCAGGTCAAGAGCCTTATAATCAAGTTGATGCAATAGCGATGCGTCATAATATCTGTTATCGTGATCATGAAAACTCGAAATCAGACTGTGATAAAGTAATGTTAGACGAATTACGTGATATGGAGCCAACAAATCTACGAGGACGTTTTGATAGAAAATTTGTTCAGGGAATGATAGAAGCAAACTATAAACTCGGACTCGGTGAAAAAAAGTATACGATGATCTTGAAGTCGAGATGCACAGACCTAAAAAAAGTTTCCACGACGTAAAGTTGTCGCTAATGGTGTTGATGATATCTGGGCAATAGATTTGGCGGATGTATCCAATCTAGCTCAGTTTATCGTTGGCGCTGATGTTGCTCCGAAAAGGTATTTGTTTAATGTTATAGATGTTTTTAGCAAATACGCTTTCAGTGTACCTGTTTCGGATAAGACAGGGACTTCAATGACTGATGCGTTAAAACAAATAATAACGAGAATAGAAAGAAAACCAAATAAAATCTGGACTGATCACGGATTCGAGTTCTTTAACAAAAAGTTTGAGCGTTTCTGGAACAAAATAATATAAAAAAGTATGTTACAGGAAACGAGGGTAAAATCGTTGTTGTTGAGAGATTTAATCGCACGCTAAAAGAGAAATTACACAAACATATGACAGCTAAAAACACCAACAGGTACATCGATGACCTTTCTCAAATCGTAGTTGAATATAATAACACAAAACATCGAACCATCAAAATGTCACCTAATAATGCTATTAAAAATCCAATATTAGCAAATGAAAACATGTACCGCAAACATAAATTTAAGGTTGGTGATAAAGTTAGAAATTCTTTGACAAAAAAGGTATTTGCAAAAGGATTTACTCCAAACTGGAGCGAAGAAGTATTTGTAATTGATAAGGTACTTTTCACAATACCTGTAACTTAGGCTTTAAAAGATCTGGCAGGGGAACCTATCATAGGTAGTTTTTATGAACAAGAACTACAGAAAACTGAGCAAGATATCTTCGTTATTGAAAAAGTGATTATGAAAAAAGGAGATAAAAGTTTATTCAAATGGCGTGGGTATAGCGATAAATTTAACAGTTGGATCCCAACTAAGCAGATTATAATATAATGTTATTATAAATTTTCTCATACTTTTGTTTGACAGATTTACATTTTACTGGTTTACATCACGATATTAGATACTGCTTACGATCGTCAGAGATCGTCATTAGATTAAAAATCTTGACAAATATGAAATCGAATTTGATATTTTTCTGTCGGCCTGGAATACTGATGTTTAAGAAAGGTTTGATTAACTGCCAAAACAGTTGTTGTTCGGAAACGGTAAAATTAAATTTTATTATATTTTTTGCAATGTTATCCTTGACATTATATCGTTTAGTTGTTGATCTGCTGTAATTTGATCTGTCAGTAACAGTGACTATTTCACCATCATCATCAGATTCGCTGTTTTATAAAATATAATCTTCATTATAAGCAATAGATTTGTCTATGAAATCTTTGGAAAATGTGACCTCATCGCTGGCGACCTTATCGCTGGCGACCTTATCGCTGGCGACTTTGTCGCTGGCGACCTTGTCGCTGGCATCTTCTTTGTATAATTCAGCGAGTCGTTTCATCAAGTCCATTATTATAATATATTTTTATCTAATTTATTATTATAAGATGACTGATGAGATAAGATATCACCAAAAAGTTAATATAGTAAATTACAACAAACTAGCCGAAGCGGTAAGAAAATGTTTGTTGGGTTATAGTGTAGATGTTATTGTAATGCAAGTTGATTCTCATAAATATTGCTAACAGAAGCAGAAAAAAATAAAATAATGAAAGTGCAGTAACGACGCCAAAATTTAATCACGATGATATCATATCATCGTATTCTCTTGAAAAAGTTGATTTCATTACTCCATCAGATACAAATTTTATGACTGCGGGATTTATCTTATAATATTTCGCCGCAGCTGTAATCGATTTGAATTTGATCTCCACATCCGTTTCAAGGTTTTCTGAAATAACAGGTGTTGCTGGACATCTAACATTAATACCACCACCTCGTCCTTTTCTTACATTTTCCTGTTGGGTAACTAGTTCTAGATTTTCCAATCTATTGTCAGTCTTTACGTTATTGATGTGATTAATAACAAGACCATTGGGTATAGATCCGTTGAACACCTCGTAAATAAAACGATGACCATAATAATTAATTTGATTTGGCGATGTTCCTCTAACAGTTACCCTGATATATCCAATATTGTTCATAGTACCAAGAACCTTTTTAGTTTTTCTGTTTCTAATAATACCGCGATCGTTAGCCTCGTATAAATCAAAGACAGGATGTGGCTGAAACTCATCTTCTAAGGATAAGTTTTCAAATGTTGTCATCAGTGACTTTATCGTTCACGTGATATACACGCTGTCCCTCTGAAATATGATCGCAAAACAACGTGTAAATAAAATCCTTTTTAAACATTGCAATCCTCTCAGCATTATCTCCCTTTACACTAATCGTATAACCCGCTGAAGTTAATTTCCCAACAGGTATTCTAGATTTGATGTTAATAACCGAACCCAATACATTTCCAGCGTATAAGTTATACTTTGGATGAACATGATAAATCTCTTGCTCACGTGCGTTTGTCAGATTTACTGTCATTATATTATAGGCGATTTATTTAACTTTAATTGATTTTTAGCGCATGCGCAGTGTGAGGTAAAGTTATACTTTGGGTGAATTTGATATGCTTCTTATCGCACATGTGTTTGTTAGATTTGCTGTCATTATATTATAGGAGATTTTTTATCTTTAATTGATTTTTAGCGCATGCGCAGTGTGAGAAAATTATCAATTAGATATTACATTAAAGTACAATAATGTTAAAATTGCGAGATATAACTAAGAGAAGCCTTATAGGAGAACCTAACAAAATAGCGACTGCTTTTGCAGGTTTTGATAATAGTTGTCAGTTTGATAATCAAATTATTTTAGTAAATTTTACTGGAACAAAACTTTACCACCTACTACGGACAACTGTAAAACGTGAGCTCGAAAAACACAAAAGTATCAGATTATTTGTGCAATATCATGTTATATTTTCAAAGTTAGTTATAACGGAAGAATTAACTAACAAGGAAATTGCAGAACCTTATATGAACACAAAATCAAGACGTGTTTGGCTTGGGACTGATCTGTTATCACTATCTGATGGAATACACCAAGAAATCTGGAAAAAATAGAGGAAATCGCTCAATTAGGTTCGGGTAGAAAGTTTGAAATGATCCAAGGAATATTGTTTCACACGATGAAATATAACGCATTACGAGGTAGTTCATACGTCGACCTGCCACCAAAAATAAAAAGTAAAAGATATTGTAAAAACATCAAAAACGTAGATAACAAGTGTTTCCAATAGGCTGTTCTTTCCGCACTATTTCCAGCAGAAAAAAACGCTACTCGTGTTTAAAAATATATCAGTCATGTGTCTAGATTAAATTTTAAAGATATTAACTTTCCTGTGGCAGAAAATCAAATACCAAAAATTGAAAAGCAAAATAATGTTTCAATTAACGTTTTCGGACTAGATGAAAAAGAGGATGTATACCCGAGATATATTTTTAGAAAAAGCTTCACAATCGACTATAAATTTACTGTATTATAAAAATCATTACGTTTGGATTAAAAACTTTCACCGACTAGTTGGTAAACAGTACAATAAAAATAGGAACAAAATGTTCTTTTGTTACCGCTGCTTGCACGGTTGTACAAACAATGAAACATTACAAAATCATTTGCAGTACTGTAGTGATGTACAAAGAATAACAATGCCATCTAAAAAAAATAGTGTGTTACAGTTTGTCCATCATAATCACAAACTAAAAATTCCTTTCGTTATATACGCTGATTTTGAGTGTTTACTTCAACCTGTACTTGGCGTAGAAAATAATCCTAATCAATCGAATACAAGAAATGTTCAAAATCATGTTCCGTGTGGAGTAGCGTGCAAGGAAGTTTGTTGTACTGATTCTAGATTATCTAAACCAATCAAATTATATCGTGGTAAAAATCGAGCTATCTGGCTTCTCGAGCAGTTGATTATTAAAGTTGATAATATTAGTTATCGTTTGAAAAAAGTAACGCCAATGTTAAAATTAACACCTCAACAAGAATCCGATCACGAGCAAGCAGAAATTTGTCATATTTGTGAAATGCTTTTGACGATGACAAAAAGGTACATGACCATTGCCATTTGACTGGACAGTACCGTGGAGCGGCTCATAATCAGTGTAATTTAAAATTTCATGCTCCAGATTTTATTCCGGTTATTCTTCATAACTTTCGAGGATATGATAGCCATATTATAGTAGAAGCTTTTGGTGATCCTGATATAAAATCTCGTCTAAAACTCGATAACGTCATCAAATGCATCCCAAATAATTTTGAAAAGTACATGTCATTTACGCTAGGTAAATTTCGTTTTATTGACAGCCTGCAGTTTATGGCAGCCTCGTTAGTTGAGTTAGTGAAAGGTTGTAGTAAATTTGATAACCTAAGAGACTGTTTTGGAGATAAATTTAATCTACTAGCTAAAAAAGGAGTCTTTCCATAAGAATACCTCGACGACTGGAGTAAATTTGATGAAACATCTTTACCTGGCAAAGACAAATTTTACTCACAACTTAAAAACGAAAATATAACCGATGACGAGTACAGTTATGCACAAGATATCTGGAAAGAATTTGATTGTGAGACTTTTGGTAATTATCATGATTTGTATTTGAAAACTGATGTGTTATTACTATCAGATGTTTTTGAAAGTTTTCGTGAAGTGAGTTATAATAATTATGGACTAGATCCTTGCTGGTATTATTCTGCCCCTGGGTTGTCATGGGATGCTTTGCTAAAGTTTAGTAAGGTAAGGTTAGAATTACTGACAGACGTGGATATGTTCAATTTTATTGAAAAAGGTATCCGAGGCGGTATTAGCGTGATTACGAAGAAATATGCTGTAGCAAACAACAAATATTTGAAAGAGTATAATTCTGACCTTCCTTCGAAGTACATAATTTATCAAGATTGTAATAATCTTTACTGTGGTTCGATGGCAGAACCAATGCCAATTGGTGGATTTCATTGGATCACGGCTGATCGATTTCTATCGGAGACAGGAAAAAGATACCCGACGATGTTTCCTATTCCGTTGAAGTTTATCTTGATTATCCAAATTCGCTACACAAATTACATAACGTTTACCATTTCTGTGCGGAATCGATGGTCATAGATTATGGTTTGTTATCAAAAGAACAACAAGCGTTAGCATCACCAAGGCAACATTCCATGGTCAAGAAACTAGTACCAAATTTACTTGATAAGAAAAATTACGTTTTGCATTACAAAGTTTTTAAACAATCAGTCGATGCTGGTCTTGTGTTGAGAAAAGTTCATCGTGTATTAAAATTTAATCAGTCGCCGTGGATGAGAGGTTATATTAACTCAAACACTTCAAGAAGAGCTGCAGCGAAAACAGAGTTTGAGAAAAACTTTTTTTAAACTGATGACCAATTCCGTTTTTGGTAAGACGATGGAGAATATTAGGAAACGTGTAAATATTGAAATAGTTAATGATGTCAATCGCAGAAACAAACTTTTGTCAGACGTTGATTTTGGGAGCATGAAAATATTTAATGAAAATCTTGTTGCGATACACAGAAGAAAAGTAAATCCAAAACTAAACAAGCCAATCTATGTTGGAGCTGCAATGTTAGATTTATCAAAGTGGCTGATGTACGATTTTCATTATAATTTTGTTAAAAATCAGTGGTCGGCTAGTAGATTATTGTTTACTGATACTGATTCGCTCGTATATGAAATTGAATGCGAGGACATCTATCAGGACATGTACAATAATCGACATCTGTTTGATCTTTCTGATTATCCACGTGACAGTAAATTTCATGACGATACAAATAAAAAGGTTATTGGTAAGTTTAAAGATGAAATGACCTCGAGCGCTATCAAATATTTTACCAAATTACGCAGCAAAATGTATGCCGTATTGTTAGACAATAATAAAATAACGAAAAAGCAAAAGGTCGGCCTCGTAATTTTGTTATAAAGTTTATGAAATTTGATGACTAAAGGTATGCGCTTGATGGTGGTGTTAGTTTTATGAGAGCTATGGCAATTCGAACTAATCATCGTAAACTCGAAACAGATGTTATTATCAAACGTGGATTGTATAATTTTGATGACAAACGCTATTGTGAAAATGGGGTAGATACATTTGCCCTTGGGTATTGTCATGATGATAGATCTATACTCGACATTATCTTTTCCAACTGAAATTTTATCTAAACTTATAAAATAATGTTTGAAAATTTGATAATGACAAATAGCTACAATAGTAACATCAAATATCTAATGATGGATGGTAAACACTTGACAGTTGAATTTAATAATGAAACATCAGGTATATGCTTATTGGAACACATGACAAGTTAAAACTTTCGCTCATCAGATCTGATAACAGCGTGTATTTCAATTATCTCGAACAATTGTATCAAAAGTTGCTAGCAGAATTTAAAAACTTTCACAGCCCCATTAGCCAACAAAAATATACTAAACTTACAATTGATCTCGATCGGTCAAAGGACAAAAAATATCCTCTAAACAAACCAGAAATAAAAGATTTGTTTGAGTCCCGTCGCTGCGTGAGCAGTAAAGTAAAATTTAGTATCTATAATCGTGATAATGAAATATTTTTAATATCAACAGTTGAAACATTAATCATTGGTAACGAGATATAAAATAATATCATTTTCATTCTAATGCTAGTTTAATTTCCACCTTGTTAACTGAAACGTTCTAATAGGTGTGGGAGGGGGGGCCAAAACCCTCATTTACCTATTTTGGAAATCCTCATTTAATTTATACTTGTTCGGAGGGTAAAAAAGTGAGCCAAAACCCTCATTTCCCTATTTTAGAAACCCTCATTTAATTTATACTTGTTTGGAGGGTAAAAAATAAAGTGAGCCAAAATCCTCATTTCCCTATACTACTAACATACACCATGTGATTAAATGTTTGGAATTTTTTCCAGGAATTGAAGTAAAAAGATTGATAGTCTAATATAACTAGGCGGTAGGTCTTAATATTACGCATCTGTTGTATTTCTAAACCGGATACTGTACACACGTTTTGTACATCTTTGGATCTGTACTTCTAAATTATCAAGTCATGAACAATGTCAATGTACTGGTTAACAAAGTACTTTAAATAAGCGGACGTGACACTGAGATCAACACATATTTTATGAGAGATAATACCTGAAGAGGTGGACATATGCATATATATTCATATTATCTATATTACTTACTTTGGTTCTTGTTTTTGCTGAAGCTAACACAGTTGTTCGTTGTGACATTTCCACGGTATATGATACAGACGAGGACAGTCCCTTAGATAAACTGTCGACGATAATGCCAGTGGCATACATAAATATCCTTTGCACGCTTTATTCATTACTATTTTCGTCAACTACAGTGTGTTTATCATGTAGTAGAAGTTTCTTATCATCCTCTAGCAACAAATATGTATCACATGGAAGGATTGAAAACGAAGACTAACTGTTGATTATGAAATATACAGTAATTTAATTGAGGTCGTCTTTCACAAAAATAAAATTATTAATTTTCCCGTTTTCTGTTCAATATTGCCCCAAATATATTAACATTTATTTTCTACTTGACCAGAGTGAATTACTATCCTTTGAATCTGCAAAAATAATGCATAGCTAAACTATTCTCTTTATTTATGGGCTAACAGAAGAAAGCATATTTAGTTGTGCCTAGATATAGGTTACTTAAATTCCTCTAGAACTTACCTGGCGTATATGACTTAGTTCAGCTTACATATTATAATGTTTGCAAGAGACTTTGCAACTATAAATAACATTTTATATTCTAGACATTAGGAGGTTTATATAAAGTTATTTTTCATTACATCATATATTTTAGGAACTGCTAATTTTGACCTTATGTCAAATAGAGAAGTATACAATTCTTTAATTTGACAGATTATTTATTCTTGTTTAAAAGTCTATAGGAATCAATTTTGAATTAGTGTTATGTCTAGATATTCATTTAGGCTGGAATTTATGTCTTCAGATTGTTAAATTCGACTATTATTGTCTCGGAAATACAAAGTGCTAAAAATAGCCATCATAGACAGAGACATTCATTGATTCTTATAGTCATATTAAACCTGAATTATATTACAGTGTTTTAAGCAAAGAGTATTGTTAAGAAAACATGATGGAAGTAAATTAGATTTCCACTATAGTGTAATCAAAACGTTTATTATCGGGACTTGTGCACGTAATTCTAGAGTTATGTGTGGATTTGACTCGCAATATTGCAAATAAATTATTTTTATTTTCATTTGTCTTCTAGGAAAGCAAATAATCTTTTGAAATTTTTAAACCTTGTTATGTTTCATATTTGTGTGTAATTATTAGAAAGAATATAGATTTATAACGTAAGATTCACATTATATATCGTGGGTACAATACTTATTCTTATTTTGCGATAACCTGAACACGTTACTATCATTAAATATTCTGCCTTGGTCAGCCATATTGGTTTCCTGTCTCTCAAAGTTTTTCAGCTGCCTTTACAACCGTATACAATATAGTGCTTACTGAACCTTTGATTCAAGATTACAGATGGTCTCTGTGACAACTATCTTAAATAACATGCCAGTACTGCAGTTGACACGCCACACAAACACTTACTGGATTCCAGTCGTGACATGCGCCTGTGTTGTTTCATATTGCTAAGTGTTTGTTCAAGTTGTTGAACTAGTGATGTATAAGACCTTTGTTTTTCTGTAGATAGGTCAAGTGATGTTCTTGCTGATTCTTTCATGATTACAGACAAAGCAGAATCGTAACGTTTCTCTGTCACAATGCCCAAACTTTGATCAGATTTCAAAATGGGAAATAAATTCATCTCAAACATTACCGTCAGATAGTTTGGGATTAATGCTTGTTCTGATATTCCTCGTTACTCAATCGATGGATCTTTTGTCACCTTTCATTATATCTATGCAATCTATAATATTATAGGCTTCAAAACAGCTGTTTTGGGAAACTTCAAGTCATTCCGCATATGTCATCGGGGCCATACATAATTATGAGTAAGTATTTAGCTTTACTGTTGTTTCCACCTCACTTCGAAAATGAAATATGACCCTATTCTGGATGTCACTTAGAACAGTTACATCTGACTTAAATCACATTTGTAGCTGATGTGCTACATGAAAACTGATATAAATATAATAGGCTTAAACTACACTTCATTTCAGTACCTTTGCATTACTGATCTATCTAAATATAATAATATCTTCTCGAAAAGGAAAATGCAAATAAAAATTGAACGAATGATTAACCTGATTATACAAGGATATTTTAACCTTTATAACCCAGTGTAATCATTCAGCATGAAATGGATAGCCTACAGTATACATCGGTTCTTCATAAACATTGCATTTTAAGTGTGAGAAAATATATCTCATCACACTATGTAACACAAATTTTGTTTCTGGGTAGTAAGTGTTTTCTTGAAATAGCTCACATCTATAAAGCATAGAAAATCGCTAAAATTATTCCCAATAAATTGCTCTTTTGACCAAGAAATGCTTTTACGGCCCTTTATTTATAATAATATTTTTATTACTGGAAATTTCTAGATATTAATCCAAGTTTACTCAGAACAAAATCTATCTGGAATGTTCTGGAAATTAGGTAAATTGCAAAATGTTTTTGTCCTGGCTACAAAAGCAAGTTTGAGGGAATACTAGTCATTTTACACTTTTAAGGAAAAGGCAATCAAAAAAATGACTCTTACTACCCAGGAAAAAAAGTTAGTGTTACTCGGTGTTATGCTTGATATGGCACAATGTTACGTTCGCATTAAGCAAACATTCAGTAAATTTGCAATTATAAGATCCCTAAAATCGTACAATTCCTGATCGTGGATTTCTTTAACTATGGACATTATGACCGTTTAGAGGTATCTCTTGACTTATGCTCATATTTATAACTGTCGAATGGGACGAAGATCGGGGCAATCAGTGTTTGCATGTGTCGAATTGTCATGGGGATAATAAGCGATACACATGAGCATCATCTTATAATTCAATTCCGTTTTTTTATTGTTTTCTCGTTGCTTAGAGAGAGAGAGAGAGAGAGAGAGAGAGAGAGAGAGAGAGAGAGAGAGAGAGAGAGAGAGAGAGAGAGAGAGAGAGGGGGGGGGGGGAGAGAGAGAGAGGGAGAGAGAGAGAGAGAGAAAGAGAGAGAGAGAGTGAGAGAGAGAGACCAGACAGACAGAAAGAGAGATACAGAAAGAGAGAGGGAGACAGAGTCAGAGACTGAGAGGTATTAAACATAGGTTGCAATTATCGTACCATAAACTCTGGAAATCAAAATGGTGCTAATGTGCATGATGGCCAATCAAGTTCATGTATTGGCGGGAAGAGATCTCAAGCTTAGCCTGTGCAGCTATGATCACTTACCCTAGCTCTTGACAGCCCAATGAATATATACTGTGACACTGATATTAATTATGTCGGAGTCCGTTGTGTGGTATATAATAGATAGGTAAAGATGGCTATTCCTATACCGTATCAAACATATATGTACTTTCTGTATACATTTGTTCAAGCTATGACACAATTGCAATCATAATATTGCTTTTTGTTAGAATTATATTATCTACTCCATGGATACAATTATACATAGTGTAATTATGCTAATTGGTTCTCATTATGTACGATTCGGTTCAAAGTTAGGGCACTTCACACAGTTACTAATACGTATATTCAACAGAGTGAAGTGTTTAGTTGCCAAGCTTCAAATCAATATTTCAATGGCGGATCAGTAAAAGTTATATAATTGTATGTACCTGTTGTTAGAATAAAATGTATTGGCTGCATATAATAACCACCGAAAACTGAGTTGATAAACAATGTTAACATTTCTGCATCAATGGTTCCAGAAAAGGACAATATGGGTACTTTATTGCTTGACTCACAACATTGCCGAATTTTGCAATCGCTGCATATTGAACATAAAACACGTTATTCTGAAATTTAATTTATGACTCTTTGCTCCATGAACATGTGCGATCACTCTTAAATTATTTATTCGGCTATATAGGTGCGAAGTAACGGAGTGCATTTGAAATTTAGTTTTATATGTAGACATGTATACAATTAAGCACTATATCTGCGATAAGGGAGACTAGTGTTTAAATGCGAATATGGCCAAAAGGCCGATAGATTGAGATATATTTCACTACGATTTGCCAAGGGTATAGACACATTCTTAACGAACTTAAAGACAAGGCTAGCAACGGCCGATTTAGAAATTCTTTGGATCAAACGCATATCTCGATCTGGCCACACCAGTCGCCTTTTATAAATAGTAGCATACATTGCCAAACAGATTAGCCTGCCCACGGCGCAGCCAACAATTACAAGCTGTACATTTTTATTTAGAGATTGATCGCACATTATAGGATATCATCACCCATAATGGTTGTGCCTAACATAGATCATCTGACCTCCATGCTAAAGGAGGGAAGGAACGTCAAAGGTGACTAAAATAATGTGCCTTAAATAAATAATGGTAGCCCGCGCACGGCAGCCAATCCCAGACACTAAAATACTAACATCAGCCAATAGAAGGTATCAGCTAATACCAGCTCCATGGCATCCACCTACTTCTAGTCTTAAGCACATATCTAATCCCTCCTTATTGCATGTTCCCACTTAGGCCCCATGTCTATATAAATCCCACAAAAGACGGTCCGTAAAAAGTCATTATAGGTAGCAATACGTCCTCCAAATCTCGCAGGAAGATAAATTCTTCCAAATCTTGAGGGTGTTCATTGTAAAAAGGATAAAACATCGTCGACTATCAATCTACACTATCAAACGATCAGTACTTAAACGTTGACCTCGCTAACTTATTCAGTTACATGAGACTTGGATACATCGGAACCGAGACAAAGACGATCTGAAGGAAATAAATCAACTTTAACATTGTAGTTAAGTGTAATTAAAAGCTGATTACATCAATAGAGGCAGCAGTCTCGGGCAATTGATTGCTACTTTTCGGCCAGCCAAACAAAAGTATAATTGTTCACCGAATTATCTGATGATCTGACTGCGAAGACCATATGAAAGATCGAGGAGCGATTGGAACAAATGTTAAGGCTGGCATGATGTTATGTGCGAAGAGGCTGAAATGTTTTCCAATCCAGTGAGATGTACTCACACAAAAGTAGTTAAATTAATTGCTATCATTAGCACAGAAATCCACGTTGTTTGACACTTTGAATGTGCATTTCTCACTCACATTTTTCGTATCCCATGATCACAGTAATTATAATAAGTGTCTGGAAACTGTATTTGGCAAGCTTGAGCTTCCAATGGTCTCTGGCATTTACAATTTTGAGAATGTCGACCCATCCATCACATATAATGTCTTTGAATATGAGAATAGTCTTGTACCGATAAATATTGTTTTGATTAATGCTTGAATTATGGAATAATATAGCATGTAGATAGCTAACTGAACAAAATAACACAGTAACCGTAGTCATTTTGTGTAGGATATCACTCCCGATATGCATAGTGGATTGAGGGGTTGTCATTGTCTTAGTTCCTTAACATACAGTGATGATGGTCCAGTAGTTACAAAGTCTACATTGGATGCGGGAATTGGTTCGAACCCGATCTAAGTCATACTGAAGATTTGGTCAAATGGTACGAGTAGCAGCCTCCCTTGATGGATAGCATTAGGAGGCTAATGCAAGGTCCGGTTGGCTTGATGTCAAGATTATAGTCGCTCCTTATTTTTTTTTTGGTTAAAAATGTCTAAAGAGAAAGTATCAAAGCAATGAAAGAACATTCTAAATACAATATGATATGAACCTTTTTCGAGAGTTTATTTTTCAATGCCGTGCTAACAGTTGCCCCGCACAAAGCATCCAAAACGGGCCACGCATTTGCTAAGACCAGTGCTGTGTGACTGGGTGGGGCATGATAGTAAGCGTCTGCGGCACGATGCCCTGTGTTGCACATCGGTGTGAAATTTCATACTGGAAACATCGTATCAATGTGACTGAAAAATTGTTAAAGCTTCATTAAACAAAACTAAATAAAACACAAATGCAAATATTTTCTGAACTATTTCTGCTGCATACATATTATATCCAGAGCAGAGGTGTAGAGGAGGAGGGGTAGAGTTTCACTAATCTTGTATAGACAGAACAAAGTTGTTTCTTTTTTAAAACTTTTTTGACAACAATATTGTATTCGAAATTCATTTTTTTCAAATAAAATTTACCCTTAATTCAGATATATTGGGCATATCTCTGCTACCATAACTCTTCAATTCACTGAAATAATGGTCAAGGTATTATGAAAGACAAAACCACTATTTGTATATGCATATACTGTTTGTAATGAGAAAGGCATCAGAGTAAATATTGTATGACTAACACAACTAAAATCAAATATGAACAATTGTGTCGATACGGACTGCATTGTATGAGAGTTATTATTGAAAACTTAGCCCTGTTATTGATTGCCAATACAACATGCTATATATCAAATGAATATTCAAGCAGCATACATATCAGTACATATCTGTGGTGATGACTTACATGGTATGACTGACTTGCACCCAGGTAGCAGCTTCTAATAATGCTTCAAACTTTTGTTGCTTATAACAGATGTGAATGAGCTGTTGATGCAACAAAACACTGATTATCCTGACTCCTTTGAAAATATCGATAATGGGTCTAATAAATGGTCCTTTAAAAATGAAACGATGTTGATCAAAACGGTTAGGTATCAGCATGTTAAAATTCCAGATAATTAGTTTAAATATAATAGTTTTTAATTTACAGACCTCATTTTTGGGATATTAGTCATTCATCTCTTTTCCTCTTGCAATCCAGTATTTATCATAATTGGTAAATATAGCTGGAAAGATAATGTTGTTATTGTCCTTTCCAAAGTCTGTTCGATTATTCTGCAGTGTTTTTTTATCCATTCAGTCGTCACTTTGCTGATATTTCACCCAGATATGAATCAAAGCTAGACAGCGTCATGCATAGCGAACATTTTCCATCTTATGTTTTATGTATCTGATATACAGTTTTATTAGATTCAGAAAATATGATGACGATTCTATGCATACATGTTCATTATAGTTTAACATTGTCAAACACTTGAAATAAGGAGTGAAACGATTCAACGATATATTGATGCATCGATAATATTTCCGATACGATAAATATATAGTTACAAGTAATGGAGAATTTATACGAAATAATGCATTCCATATATAAGTCATTTTCTTCTTTAGCTGTCATTAATACCTATTATTAAGTTTGCCTTTTTATTCTATAGTATTCATCAGAAACATTTGCAGTTCTAGTTTCTCATTTTTGTTAGTAACAATTACAAGACTTTTGAGAGTATATATTTAATTGTCGTCTACAAATTTAGAAAAATATTGTCATAATTTGCAATCTGCCTTCACGCACCCTATTCGATGCAAATTATATTAACTGGAAAGCAAGGTCAGCATATGAAATACGTTTCAAACATGTTCCACACCTATAATTAAGAATGGTGAAATCCGTTACGATGAAATCTCATAGTGGTTATTGCTTGATCAGGTCCAAGTTAAATAAAAACTATCAATCAGAAATTATTGTAGCTAATTCCCTGCGTGACAAATTGTAAGTACTGGCAAGGCAACAGAGAAACTTTGCGCAAAAGTATTTGATCTGTTAGGTACTTAAAGAGGGACGCTCTGTCAACGTTTTGTAGGTAGGTGTTAAACAGGGAGTAGTTTTTGAATGTTATATTGTCCGTATCTTTTAAAAAGGTTTCCTGAAGACATAACAAAGCTGGATCATATTTATTTAAAACCATAAGAATCCTATTGTAATTAGCTTTAAGTCCTCGACAGTTCCATTGTATTATTGTGTTTTTCATTATACATTTAGAATGGAGGTTTTGGATTTATGTTAGACATTTCGAGGGGAACGTCTATAGGGTTTTTATCTGGGGGAAGTACGGGTGTGATTATTTTGTTAGGTTTTGAGCTACCTTGCGAACATGGAGCAGCATCTTCTGCATCCATGCTCTCAATGTCCCCAAACCTGTTGAATAGTTTGATGGGGTCATCTGACCCCTTTTGTTGTCTATTTCCATGGGATTTGTTTTTCGTTGGTGACTTAGTTTGCTGAGTGTTGTTAAAGGTCGTTTGGGTAGATGCCGTAGTTTTTTGTGCTTGGTAATATGGGGTGTTAACTTTTAATGTTGAATCGGGTATATCTGTTTGAGCTTGAGCGTCCTTCGATATCTTAGGATTGTTTTTCACTATAGTGGAGAAGAATGGGAAAAAGAGAATTTTTTACTGTACTAGCTTTCCAGCCTATGGGTAGGGATTGTTGGATGTATATTTGATCCTCTGAATGTCCTTTTCCTGTTCCCAGGTATCACAATCCTTGGATTTGGCGTGGTGCTCTTTTTCACAGTTGGTACAATGTGGAGTTGCTTTGCACTCAGATTCCTGGTGAGAGTTGATTCCACATCGGCCACATATTTGGTTTCTTGAACAGCGGGTATCATGGTATCCATATTTTTGACACTTGTAGCATCGAAGTGGGTTGGGGATATATACGTCAACATTCATTTGCAAAAAAAAAAAACTATGACCACTTTGATTACTGTTGTTTTATTGAAGGTGAGTATAATGGTGTTGGTGTCCTGCAGATTGTTGTTACGTTTGATACGTATTCTGCTGACTGCAGTGACACCTTCAGTTTTCATTCCTTCAATAATATCTGTATCGGTGACTCCAGCCAAGTCACGACAGCGAATAACACCTTTGGAGGTATTCAGTGTTGTGTGGGCGAACGAAGACGCTGGAATATCGAAGAATGTTTTTATTTTCTTGAGGTTTTCTGTTTGATCTCGTCGCTGAATTTCAACAAGTAGACAACACGATTTCAACTTTTTACACTTCTTGGCGATCCAATCAATCCGGTTATTGTCTTTTCTATAACGAACGGAGAAAGTGTAGTAAGCGCTTTTGTGGCATCTTTGTATTGTATTACCATGAAGCGTGGAAATGAATCCACCTCACATGGTTCATCATCTGTGTCAGATCCTGGTTTGGTTCGTTTTCACTGATTTGTTTTTTAAAGTTTCTGCGCTCCCCACCTACCAAGGAGTCCAACATGGGGACACTTTAAAGTGCCAGGGATAAGCAGGTGTTATACTCCGTTGATAAAATCACCTTCCCGTGAGACATACTAAGCCGGTGAATTTGTCCCCAGATTGGCCCGTTGAGCCCCCGCCTTCTAGGAAGTCTTCTAAGGTGTAGGAAAGTGAAAATTAAAGGGATAGTATATATGGGCAACGGTGTCTTCAAGAGAGATACAATATAAGAGAAAAAAGATAAAGAATTAGAGCGAGTAACTAAAGACATCCTAGGGCTTGGCGTGACCAGCCGATTTGTCGAGACCGGGCCAATCCCGACCACCCGTCTAGAAGAAGTAGAGGCCAAAGTAGTGTGTTGCATCGGAAAGCCTCCGCTCAACCACCAGGATCTTTTTCTTCTTCAACACGGGTCGCAACCCACGGCAAAGAGTTTGCCTCTACTTAGTCGCCTTTTACAACACGTACTGAGGCACGGTGGGCCAAATCTACAACCCCTGACCCGCCGGGGGCTCTGCAGTCCAGGTGTTCCTATTGCGGAAAAGTCAACGTTAGGGATAACTGTATTTTGTCCTTCATGTCTCTGCACTGAATAAGACAGTATATACTAATACGTTGCTTTCATATTGTGTGCAATGTTGCGTCAAATAGAGTTAAAAACGAAAAGAAATGAGCAACTATTAAAAGGAACTTGTGCTCTATGTGGAGCAAGGAATTCCATTCTAATTAGTTTTAACAATGAGTTGGTGGCTGTGAGATCGCAACTGCATCAACACGTTTAGTAGCAACAACATGTATAATCTATTTGGGTGAACAACAATATCCTGGACAAAATTAATATGGACCGGTAAATGGGCAGATATAGAGTCCAGTTCTAATAACCAATCAAGGTAATAGCGAAGCACTTAGCTGCGTTGATGCTGAGCGTTACCAATATGATCTTGCTTACAAGTATACACTTATATCACTGGATGTCTTAGCCCAAGGTATATCTCTTATATAACCTATATTAGAATAAACCAACACTTTGAGAACAAAGAACATAATGGGTCATCAAAGGAGGAATAAATTATAAAATTACACTTTTAGAACAAAGTCTAGTCGGCTCTGATACCCTTGGCTCTCATTAATAACCAAATCAATATATTGACATAAACAAACAAATAATGGACACAACAGTCCGGACATTATTCAAAACTGACAATAATCTGCTTGGAAACCGAAGAGCTATAACAATTAGGCTGTGCAGCCAGGATCACTCAAGTAATTGTTCGAACATTGTAGGCTAAACAAGTGTACTGGCAAATGTACTTACCAGTATTTGGAAAACTTTCACATGGATGGTTCGATGTCCAAATCACTGATGAGTTCCATCAGTCTGATTTGGGTTCTTCCACTCGATGGTGTATGTGATCTACCAGGCCGAATGCGCAACAAGTTCGAGTTACCTCTTGTCGATGTGTTAAGCAGGTACAAAGAAATGTTACTCTGTCATCAGCTTATTATGCAAGTGACGCATATTTTCAGAAAGTGGACCACTCACATGGCCATGATTGTTACAAATGAATTCTGACAAAGCATCGAAATAACTGATATTCGTTATACTCACCAACATGCAAAATGCATCATACTTTGGTTTTTACAATATTAATTCATGGATTTTACGCACTTTGAGTTCCTCCATGGTCACATTAGCAAAATATTCGATGGCGGAAAACTTCACAATTTCCATTCCATTCTTCCCAAGCCATATATACATGCTGTCGGAAATAGGAGTGTATCAATACTGAAAGAAATTTGCTGCAACTTAATTGCCACCAATAACAGTATTTTATTCATTATACCTCAGAAAAAATGACTACGAAGAAGCTAAGACAGATAGGCAAGCATTCGAGTGTAAAAACCTCTGTATCTGCTCACCGACGTGTTCCTGTTCGCCGATGTGAATGAGAAATGTGATACTGCCATACACATGTACAATATCGATTACATTACTTAGCGTCAGATGCATTGTCATCAAGTACGACAATGGAAATTAAATTACAACCGACCTTGATAAGTCTCTGTTGATCTAGCTATCACTTCTTGCAGCTTTATCAATGTCAAGTCTCAGACATACACGTTGCATAGTTGACTCGGGTGCATCTGTTTGACTTTGAGCGTCCTTCGATATCTTAGGATTGATTATCACTATAGTGGAGAAGGGTGGGCAAAGAAGGGATATTTTTTGCCTGTACTAGCTTTCTGGCATCTAAATAGGGAAAGTTTGATGTATATTTAATCCTCTGAATTTTCTTCTCTTGTTTCCATATATCACAATCCGTGGAATTGCGTGGTATTCTTTTCCACAGTTGACACAATGTGGAGTTGCTATACACTCAGCTTCCTGGTGAGAGCTATCTCCGCATCGGCCACATATTTTGTTTCTTGAAAAGCGGGCTTCATGGTGTTCATATTTTTGACACTTGTGGTATCGAAGTGGGTTCGGGATATATACCTCAACCTTACCTTGCAGAAAACCAACTTTGTCCACTTTGGGTACTCTCGGTTTTTTGAAGGTGAGTATAATGGTGTTGATGTCCTGCGATTGTTGTTACATTTGATAGGTATTCTGCGGACTGCAGTGACACCTTCATTTTTCATTCCTTCAATGATATCTGTATCAGTGACTCCAGCCAAGTCACGACAGCGAATGATATGTTTAGAAGTATTCAATGCTGTGTGGGAGAACAACGACACCGGAATATCGAAGAAAGTTTTTATTTTCTTGAGGTTTTCTGTATGACGTCGTCGCTGACATTCAACAAGTAGGCATACCGATTTCAACTTTTTAACACCTTTTGGAGTCCCCATCAATCCGGATATTGTCCTTTCTGTAACGAACGGAGAAAGTGTAGTAAGCGGTTTGTGGCATCTTTGGACTGCATTACCATGAAGCGTGGAAATAAATCTTCGCCACTTGGTTCATCATTTCAGTCAGTCCTGTTTTGGTTCATTTCCACTAATTCTTTTCAAAGCTGGTGTGTTTACATGTTCAGCAGCTGCGCTTACCAAGCAAAAAGGAGTCCTTAAATGGTAGAATTTAAAAGTGGCAGGGATACGCAGGTGTTATACTCCGTTGATAAAACACTTTCCCGTGGGACATACTCAGCCGGCAAAATTACCCCCAGATTGAGCTGTTGAGCCACTTCCTTCTAGGAAGTCATCTAAGATGTAGGAAATTGAACCTTATTGGGATGGAATATATGGGCTACAGTGGTATCAAGAGAGATACAAGATACAAGAAGAAAGATAAAGAACGAGAGCGAGTAACTAAAGACATCCTAGGGCTTGTCGAGACCGGGCCCATCCCGACCAAACATCTAGAAGAAGTAGAGGCCAAAGTAGTGTGTTACATCGGAAAGCCTCCGCTTAACTACCAAGATCCTTTCCTCCTCCGACACGGGATGCAATCCACGCCAAACAGGATGCCTTTACTTAGTCGCCTCGTACGACACGTAGCAAGGCACGTCGTGCCAATTCTATAACCCGGACCCACAGGGGGATAGTGCTTCTGGTGATGCCACTAAGTCGTGAAAAGGGTGGATTTAAAACGACCACACTGTCTAGTTACGATGGTGCTCACATAATGTTGAACGGCAAGGTTATTAGCACCGTCAGTGATGATATTCACGGAGAAATTGAAACAGTTCTCAAGAAGCTGAAGATTTACGAAAATATTCCCTTGATAGATGTGCGTATGTGAAGGTATGTCTATCGATACATAGACTTTCGTGGATTCAGTTGCACGTCAGCAACAAATTTTGTGCCGCTAATTCCAGTTAGAAACTTAAAACCGTTAACAGACTTTGCTTTGAATTGGCAATTTTACGAGCATTATATCCGGCCAGTGACAATAAAGACATCCCCAGAAAATCTTAGCAACACTTGGATGAACTCACATTTCGTGATATCGAATTTTCTGTGCAGGTTTCTAAAGTCACATTGAAGAAACTTGAAACAGTTAACCCAAATATCTCTGCTCAAGTATGCACTTATGACACAAAGATTTATCCGCTTTCACTAACTCTCCATGGTCCGAATGAACGAATATTCATTTTTTGCTGCAGAGTGAAAATAAATAATTAGAATTGTTATCGCACTACGTATGGATGCATAAGTTTACTCTACTTCTTAAACGGCATATCATAAGAAGAAATAGCCATGCATTCAATTACTGCACATATGTATTACTCAAGAACCGGTCGATATAAATGGCTTTTTCTGCAGGCATATTGGAAAAAAGGCATAATCCAGCCAGAACCTTGTCAAACACTTTTAAATATACTGCAGTTGCATGAAAGAAAAAAATTCCGTGTATCATCTACGAGGAAATAAATTTTTCAATGTTTGAATGTTTCACTAGAAATTTATATTTTCACAGACGCTAATGCGTACATTTTTGATAATGTTCGAACTGTGAAAAGCACAGAACAAATCCCAAACCACTTTTGGTATATAGACGGTCGATGTGATGGAAAAACACCTACCTTTGGCATTAGAATATCACAATTCCTCAAAAGTACCCAAATTGATCTTTCAAAAAGTCTGAAAGCAACCGTCTCCAAAACACCCCCATGGAAACTTCAGCAACCAAGAGTACTTTTCACGTTACATTATAGAAAAAATCGCACGCCAACCCTTCCATTTTCCACAACTCTTACCATGAACTCCTCTCACAATTTGAAAAGCATACAAAAAATATATACCGATGGATCTAAAAATGAGGAAAAGGCTGCTGCAGCCTTCGTAAGTGGAAAATACACAACCGAAGTTCGCTTGCCAAATGGTACGTCATTCTTTTCAGCCGAAATCATAGCAATAGATCTTGCTTTGCAATACTTTGCCAGCAAGTGTATTTTAAACAGCATCATCTACTCCGACTCACTATCAGTACTTCAGTCACTACATAATAGAAAACTGGATAATCCACTATTGGCTAATATTCTCCTTAAACATAATGAGTTGAGTACCTCGCACAATATAGCATACTGTTGGTTACCCAGCCATGTAGGATATAAGGTAACGACAAAACAGACAGCGCTGCCAAAATTGCCCTATTATTAGCACCATGTGATTTTTAAACACTATATACTGATTTTAAACGTTATATCAAAGACTCTTTACGTCAGAAATGGAATGATGCCGTGATTAATAAACTTCATGCCGTCAAGCCAACCCTAGGAGAATGGACTCCTTCCTACAGAGCCGACCGCAGGGATGAGGTAGTCATTGCTAGAATTCGAATCGGCCATACTTATTTAACCCACTCCTACATACTAAAAGGAGAAGACCCACCAGAATGCATATCTTGCAATAAACGATTCACAGTGAAGCACTTTATGTTGGAGTGTTTCGACCTCCAATCTAAACGTGATGAATATTACAATATGCAAGACATGTGGGAGCTCTTTGATACAGTTAGCAATTCTTATGTTCTTAAAGAAGCAAATAGTTATAAGTTATAGTTTATATGCTATCACCTTGAATATTTTTATGTGCTATATATGTAAGTTTGCTAGATCTTAATTTCCATTCACCTGACTACGTTGTCATACATTATTTGCACTCCCCGTTGATCAGGAAACTTCATTTATTGATCGCCGTCACCATTTACATCGATTTACCTGTAATTATTTGGTTATGTATTGCTGGTCGATACAAAACCTTTGACCACTTGTACATAATGAAGGATTTAAACTTTTATATGGTGCTAAATAGCCGATTTATGCTGGTGCGCCGTAAAAATTCAACCATCCAAGCAGAAGCGCGATAATAACGATATCCGCTTTGGTCACTGCCATACCAAAGTTTTGTAACACCGCTACGTTTCCAGGAATCGTAGTCGTCAATAGCTCTTGAAATTCTTAACTATGTGGTGTGTCAAGTGGAAAAAATGAGTGGAATAAATGTCACGTGCACCATCTGGCCTCTACGTAACTGAAATTTGATTCGGGTACTGCTGATTGCTTTGGTTTTTTGCGTACAAACCGTTTAAGTAGCAATAACATATCCCAGATGACGACGACAATTTTGATCATACTAGTCTAATACCGCAAGGACGTCGGTTTCTCTTACACCTATTGATATTTCGATATTATGCCCACTGAAAAGATGTTTTGGCTGTTGCATCTTTGTGATTGTCTAGGTTGTTGTTTTTCATGCTGACGATGCAGTCACATTGACAACCGGTTATGGTGAATTCAATGCCAATATGATTCTCAATAATTTTAATATGTCTACCTTTCTCATACGACTTGGTGTGTGTATCCCATGCTACAGTGCCAGCGTCTTAGGCATTCCTAAACTAAGCGACGTTTCAACTCAAACATTTTGCAAATCGATTTATTTTATTTTGTGTAGTTTATCAAAAAGAGGAACTGCAGTCGGTATTTCAGGTGATTATTTCATGTACATATAGTTTATTATTTCCTTGTTGCATCTGTCTATTCTTTTGTCATAACGGTGATCATGGTTTTGATTTATTTATGCACACTTCATTGTATTCGCGAACTGGCTGTAAAAGATTACCCTGATGCCATATTTAAAGCATGGTAGTGCACTTAAAACATAACGTGAATATGCGTATTTGTTTTACGGAATGTCATATTCTACCATAATGTGTCGTTTCCAAAGCAGACAGTTTTGCATTTATGTGTTCCTATGACAAGGACATTTATGTGCATATAATTAATCTTTAAATCTATTTAGTGGAAAATGTATTTGTATAACCTGTTCTGGCAATTTATCACAATTGCCTTTACTTGGTCATATTCAATCCATCAATAGCAAATTGTGCAGTTCCATGAAAAGTAACATAACAAGGTACTTTAGTGTCCCACAAGTAAAATATATTCCTCCGATTTTTAGTACTAAAATGATCTTCCTTTGGAACAAAATGTTTCTCCAGTCGGTAATTTGGTGTAATCACTATATATTTGCCTTTGTAATAATGCCTCAAACCCTTAAGATACTCATTATTTGTTGTACGCTTGCAATTAAATATCTTGTGTTCCTTGTTTACAAATGTAGAATACTTACTGTTATAGTACCTAGCTCACGTATTGATCGAGTTAGTGACTTTACTGGTTCTGTGTCTTTGCACCAAAAACGTATTTAAATAAAGGCTGATTGTTTCTAGGATCTCTAGCATGTCTCTGTAAGATTTTCATTGCAATAAAAACAATTGTTTTGCAATACTTTCTAGAGTCCTTGGTGAACATCCTCTGCACTGATCTGCTCAGACACAATATGTGAGTTGATCATCTTTTACAGTTGTAAAATTTAACGTACATTATTCCACAGATTTGTTATAGTGTTATTAGTCTCAAAAATCAGAATAAGTTTATTTCGTTATATTTGTAACGTAGATCCTAGTTTATTCAATATATCAACACATTTTGAATATGTATCAATAAATTATCAATATTTATAAATCAATTTTTCAATGTATTCCGAATATTCGTTGTTGAATGCATTCAACATCGAGCGTTCCATAATAATTTATTATGAAGCATTCATGCCATATGGCGATTTGAGTTTTCTGTC
The DNA here is from genome assembly GCA_016746295.1 of Potamilus streckersoni. NCBI lineage: Eukaryota > Metazoa > Mollusca > Bivalvia > Unionida > Unionidae > Potamilus > Potamilus streckersoni. The sequence goes on from JAEAOA010002243.1 coordinate 73,116, forward strand.
ATACTCTAGGTATTACAATCATAATTTATCTTGAAACAATATGACGTGATTGGTGAATATGTAAAAAAGAAAACATTGACCAGTTCGGCGGCATAGTAGGAAGAACCTCAGCCTCTGATGTGGTTAGTAGCGGGTTGGAACTATGAAAACCAGTCTTACATAAATGGTACTCGCAAGGCGCTAGACATTAAGAGGTTAGTGTTAAGACGTGTCTGTCTGTTGAGTGGATAATGTGACTGGGTGAGACATGATTCTCCTTATCTTTTCTCATGATGCCCCAGCGCTAGACAACACCATGAACTGCCATAGTTCAGAAACCGTAGAGCTGAGACTAAATCGAACACACACCCACAAACACGCAGAATTATCTGATAAGTTAAGAGTGTATTTGTCAAAATTGCTCATTGTTACACGTAACATCTCATGTAGAATCAGTCTTATTGATGTGTTTAGTATTAGGGTGATGTCATGAAAAGTAGTCTCAATCATACGCACAAACAATATTTATTCATACGCCTTCTTAATACACATCAACTTGAGTCATAACGGATAGCGGCACCCTTTGTCAAGAGAAGAAAGACATAATTTTGTTCAGACTGCTAATTTGACGCCACTTTCAGCTTCATACTTTGTGCGTTTCTACTGAGGACTAGCAAATAAATCTTTGAAGTTATATTCCTCACAAACACATTGAAATCTGAAGAGATTAATTGCGTTCCATTGTCTTCTACTACAATTCATGGGATTCACCATATTGCATCTGAGCAATTTAGTTTTCCAATTACTGGATGGGAGGTTATTTTCTCTAGATGCATGATTTATAAGATGCAATAATAGTAGTCAGTAGCTATTATATATCTTTCATGTTTGACTTTAGAAATATGGATTGCAATTGTATGCTAGAGTCTGTCTGATACAGTGGTTGTCTTCAATGGTTATCGACTCGGCGCAGGCTTCCTAATATGACTAATCTAACAGGTCTCTATTTTAGTTCTGGATCTGTCTTGTAATATCATGCCATCGCACACAACGTTGGGCTATTTCAAGGACTTAGTTAACCCTTGGTGACCCTTATGAATGTTATCAATAATTTCTGACGATAACTGTCACTGAAGAGAAAGAAGTTTTTCTGAATAGAGAGTTCAATACAAACAGCAAATTATGGACTTACAGCTTGCGGACAGCTATTTATCTTATCTGGCCGTCAATTTCTGGTGAAGGTCACTGCATTCATCATTATTTGGTCACTCATGTAACATTCTTTTATTTGTTCTAACTTCCTACCCAAAATTGGCCTGCGTGCCTCCATTTACTCTATAAAGACGTCCACAGCCTCTTCGCATAAGGATTCATGGCCATACAGATGGGCTCTGTGAAACACTGTCTGGAGTCACCACAAACAGTTCAGATGTATGCTCTGACTATGGCTTCAAGCGTTTCGAGAGCATCATCACTCGTTGACACCTCGAAGGAACTTTGTTTAAATAATGACAAGTGGCACAAGTGGCACTAAGGTTGTGTGGTCGTTAAGCAATTTGAACAAGACAACTCCAATAAGATAACATGAAAACGTTTTACTAGCACGTATACACATGCAAGTTAGTCTTTCTCTGTCTGCACGTACTTAACCACCGCAGTAGTAAGCATTCTAAAGAAAACGACAGTCCTATTGAGTTTCTCTGCATATTGCTGAACTAACGAACCCCAACTACCATAACTTCTGGCTTTAGCGAAAACAATGATTAACTTTCCAGAGTGGTAAAATGGCAAAGATTTCAGTACTTCCCTTACTTTTTCGTGTTGGCCGAATCTTGTCTCGGTCTCAATACTATAGAGTGTCTAATTTTGAAACATTTGAATTGGTCGCATTAATTTAAATAAATCTGAAGGAACAAAAACCAAAGTAATAGTTAATACTCTTTGATCCACAATTCTCGCTGATATTGATGGAGCACGTAACTCTTTCCCTAGAATGGTCTTTGCTGGACTTGAAAGTGTACCATCTGAGCTGATCAAAAAGCCAAAGAAATATAGTTTGCTTGTCCTAATTTAGCATTTTTCAATTGAGTATGAGACACTCCATTTAAACAAATCCGGGAAACATTTAGGAATTGATCATGCTCCTCCATGGTTTTGCCATACATGAGAATATGATAGACAATGGATTCTACTCATTCACATCCAGTTAGAAGCTCCGTTTTAGTTTCTTTGGAAAATCTCTATTTTCGACAAAATGCCGAACGGGATTCGTTGGAAGCAGAAACTACACATTGGAGTTATAAAGTTAGTCAGCTTTCCACTTTCTAAATATAAAAGTATTTGATAAATCACCTTTCTCCGTCACGTTTGGAGAAGACGGGGAAGCCTACCAGCTTTGATGATATATGATCGAGAGCATAGAACATTAATATTTCCTTATTGACAGCCCATTAGGATTCGTTAAGGCAACACACGTTCTGCCGTTGCCTTTTGTCTTTTGTATTGGTAACATAAACGCACACCATTATGTGGGATCCGTTACGCTCTCGATAATGCCTTCCTAGTGCATATGAAGCAATTATTCCTTCCCAGTGGACAGCAAAGGTAATGATAACACGTGCTTGTGGCTACACTGTATGGCCTGACATTATCCTTGAGTATGATCTTTGCTGGCATATACTTTAGTATGCCTAAGTGCCCAAAGATCCAATGCATGAACGTCCAAGGAGATTATTGCTAAGAGGACTATTAATAAAAATACCATTAAATGGTATGAAGCTTCCCTATATATAGTGTGTGCCTTAAAATTGCCTCTCAAATAAAGAATCCGTTCTGAATACATAAAGTGGATTCTGACTGCCTCATCGGTTGTGTTGGAAGACAGTTACTGGTTTACGCTAACATTACTGTTGCGTTTGTCCCAGTATTTATCTTCAAAGTGAAATGCGGTTCCAGAAATGTTCAAATTAAAATACCATAACTGATTGTCCTTGTCGAACATAGTTACTGAACCTCGATGAATGGTTTATGTTGTTCTGCATAATCTGTGACAGCTGTTTCAGTGCATGTAGCCTTGTTTATATTTCTTGAGCGACAGATAATTGCAAAGTGTTACAGGTTGTTACATGATCGGCACAGTTTTTCTTTAGAGGTATATCTTTCCACTGTGCTAATTTTGTATTTATGACATGCGTGTTATGCTGCTACTTGCCCTGCATGATTTGGTTTTCGCCCATGATATTGTCCGTTTCGCTTAGCTGGTCTTGGAGTAGTGTCTTATGCTTTGTTCTGCTTAGAAATTACATCTAAATATTTTTAATGTCTGTCCTTGATCCGGTATTTGCCTTTTTAGAAATTCTGACAGTCTTGATATTTGTTTAACTTTCCCTAGCTTAAGTTTGGCCTTCATTTGTATATTTTAGGACATTTCTTTATCCAATATTCAAATTACGAGACAATCCCTCTGTGTCCTAAAGTCATAATTATGGCAATCATATACAGTTTTCTTACGAATTCTTCCACGGATTCTCCTGGTGTTTGAGTAAATTGACTCTAACATGCTCTATGGTTAATTATAATGCTTTTGTGGACAAAGTATTCATCGCTATTTTTACAAAGCTTAACGACGTCTTCAGGATCAGCAAATTCAAACTAGTCAAATATTTTATATGCTTCATTCCCATCGCATATGTAAATGAACTTACTTGAACTAGCTCATCATCCTTATTTACTTTGGTTGTTTTCCTAAAGCGCTCGGAGCAGATGCCTATCTGCCCACTCCACTGATTTCCCAAACATAAAACTTTTAGTTGCCTGGAATTTCATCATCTTGAATGATTAACAAAGTTTACGTATCCTTTAGAATCAAATCTGACACATTCACAAACAATATTTATTCACACACATTCTGAGAACACTCAGCTTACTTCCATAATGGATCGCGAATGCAAATGGAAGCCGTCAGGTAGCAAATGATTGACCATAACTAGCGGAGATACGACGGATTAATCGCACTAAAACATGAAACTTACTATGGTGTATATTCTTTCGCTACCATACACAAACAGAGACAAAAACATGTATTATTTCTCTTTACTAGTATCAAGGAGTTAATGCGCGTATATCGCATAGATTACAATATTGACCTGGTTAAAGTTACTGTTTCATTCTCTCGTATGAAAATGTGACATCCTGAGGTTTGCATTCAGACTAGCAGGTAATGGATAAGTCAGGTTGAAGAAGAATATTAATCATTATCGACCGGCATCAAATGTGCATTTTCGACGGTATGTACCTCGTGATAATGTAACCCGGTAGTACTTTATCCATTCTCATGCAAATTAAACATTTGCTATTCTCATGATTTTTACACAAATGTCCCAGGCCCATTAAATTATTTTTTCAAATAATATCTATCTATCTATCTATCTATCTATCTATCTATCTATCTATCTATCTATCTATCTATCTATATATATATATATATATATATATATATATATATATATATATATATATATATATATATATATATATATATATATATATATATATATATATATATATATATATATATATATATATATATATGTGTGTGTGTGTCTGTCTGTCGTATCTTCGCTAGTTATGGTCAATCATTTGCTACCTGCTACCTATCTATCTTTCTATATATCTGTCTGTCTGTCTGTCTACCTACCTACCTATCTATCTCTGTATTTATCTATCTATCTCTGTATCTATCTATCTCTGTATCTATCTATCTATCTATATATATATATATATATATATATATATATATATATATATATATATATATATATATATATATATATATATATATATATATAGATATATATAGATATATATAATCTCTTTATCTATATATTTTTATATTTCCATTGCATTTTATTTCTATATGGTGATATTCTAATGGGTGAAAAATAATGAATTACTGAAATTGTATATAGTATAATATATGACGAGATTTATATATTTTAGGGCTAGGGAAATCCGGATGATGTTTGTATCCTAACTTATGGGTCTGATCCGGTTAAACAATGATGATTACGATTATCGTCATGCAGAAAGAAAGTAAAGGATATCCTTTGATTGAAGAGTTTATATTCTCAGTAGAATACTGTTTCGTTTGTTTTTGTTTTATATAATTTAAAATTAGTAGTAATTAAAATTATTGCATTAATAGACAAGAATATGTATATATTACATCTTGTATTTTGTTGTTTAACAGTCTGTCATGCCTCAGCAGGGAGAATTGTAAAAGGTATTATTGGGAGAAATGTATCTTTTTCATGGACGATTAACAGTGTAAGAAGTGATGCCATTCTTATAACGCATGGCGTGTCAATTTTCCATCAGATTTTACCCATTAGTAATAATTCAGTTCGGCCAACACCACTGGATAGAGATAGAGTTTTGGTTATTTACACTATGCCTGAGAAAGTAAAAATAACTGTACAATTTATGAACGTCACCAAAAATGATTCCGGCATATACAGTGTCATACTTCAGTGGAATTCAACGGAACTGGATCAGAGTGTTCATTTAAACACGTATGGTATGTAGCGCAAAATGTATACAACTACATTTACGCCTCAAGTGAAACTAAAACCACTAACCTGAAATATGAAATCAAGGAAGGTTTAGATATATGCAAATGAACCTAATGATAAATGTGGTGGTTAAATTTTAACTTGTCTGCAAGTATAAACATCAAAACAACACAAAATTTCTTGGTGATTTGCATTGAGATGTGGCTCAACTGTAAGGTTTCTTTGTCTTAGATTACCATATATAATGTTAATCATAAAGGTTCAGGTCCATTTTATATAAGCAAGATGTCGTAGGCTGATTTAGGTGACTGAGCGTTTCTACCGATAAATTAACTATATATCATAAGTAGACGCAAATACATCAGGCGTAAAAAAGAATTAACTGGACTATATAGGCCTAGCATGCTTTTTAAAATTAAAAGAATGCAAAGATGTATGTGTAAGTAAAGCAACTCCCTACTTTAAGACCGCACACAATGCCACATCACAATCCACCATTCTTCCCTGACTTGAAACGAGATGAATGAAATTCAACATTTATTTTGGAAATGAAACATACTTAAGCTCACCCAGAAAGATCAATTTACTAGTTATAATTGTCTTGCATGCATTAGATAACATATAGCGTATACTTAACTACAGACATAAATTAAAATAATATTACATAGCTCAACATCTGGCGCCAAAATATAAAAAATAATGAATTAAACACCGAAGTTTGAAATCCATCTAAACTGATGCAAGTTAGAGGTGGTGTCAACAATATCACATGCGAGAACAAACACTGTCATTCATAGTCTCATGCACAGACGTACGGGTGGGGTAATAATTATCCATGTAGTTTATTGTGAAACAGTAACAACTATACGAAAGTAACATCAAAGCCAGGGTATGTACATTACGTACCCCCAGAAAAAGACACATAAATTCAATGTATTCTACGAAGTTTTCATGACTACAAAAGTTTTCGAAATGCAATAAATTATATGTTAAATTAATGATTCATATTCACTGAAAAATGTTGCAAATGCAGCATGTATATATTGAATCAGATATTCAAAAGGTATATATTGTATCAGTGTATATAAACCAAATTATGTCTTGTATCGGACTGACCTTCAAACTAGCTATATTTCCCGTTTCCTTGCAGATGAATCAATGATGCCAAAGATTGAAATAATTCAACGGAATATTTTGGACTCGTCCTTGACATTAGTGTGTATTTTGTCCAGCATATCCAAAGAGACTATTATCTGGAGTCTTAACGGTTCCTTGATAGAACATCACCATCGATATTCTCCAGACGACACATTTCTCTTCATAAGGAATTTGACAGTTGACGATGGCTACAATTTACTCCAGTGTAAGGATTCGGGAGTTGACCTTGAGAGTGATATGTACCGCATAAAAATATGTATGTTGTTTTTGAAAAATTCATCGCATTCTTTTCATTAGATTCTGATTTTTAAACATGCCAGCAAACAAGAGTTTATAGAACAAATATGCCTATATTATCACATAATAACTTATCAATTGCTGTATAAGAATATCTGTTAAAATATGCAGTTTGAATCATATTTATGATATAAAGGCACATATCATACACTAAAATTTCAGCTAATATAGTGTAAACATAATAAATCTTTCTTGTGATCAGGGAAATTTTTATAGACGTATGATGTCCCTTCATAATTCAGGTTTCACTATATCCAGACACAGACTCTCTCTCTCTCTCTCTCTTCACACACACACACACACACACACACACACACACACACACACACACACACACACACAAACACACACACATACATATATATATATATATATATATATATATATATATATATATAGCCACATCCGCATGTAACGTCATATCAGCAACATCTTTTTTCTCAAAATATCGATATCCTCCATTACGTACGCAATTTTTTTCTACTTCAATGTCCGCTAGGGACCTTATGTACGTAAAATTAATTTTATATATGTTGGCAGACTGATTTCCAGCATGCTCATAAGTTCTGTTATGTTAAATATATTTTGTTAAAATACGTGTGCATGGTCTGTTACTGCCACAGCTTTTCGTTCCAGTAAGACAACACTTCGCTTTGTCTCTGCTACTTTACATTCCAATATGATGCCTATTTCTGTTTCTATTTGCTTGCTGAGTTTTTGTCCACAATATTAGCAACGTATTATTGTTTTCCAAATTTGTGGGTACATATGTTCCTCACGTTTCATATTTTGTATATCATTTCTTTGAGAGTCTCAGCTGTTTTGCGCTGCATAACAACGGTTTTATAGTGAACATCTCTCTCTCTATCTATCTATCAATATATATATATATATATATATATATATATATATATATATATATATATATATATATATATATATATATATATATATATCGCTAAGTTGAAACTGAGACTTTCATTTGTAATTAAATTACCAACGAATGTTCATGCAAAGCTGTACATATCAGAGAGTCAATTTAATCAGTGACGCTAAGGCTAGATTATCGCTTCTTGTATTCCTCTATATGCTTTGCACTTATGTTTGGAAACGGGCTCTGCTATATAATGCTTTTTTGTGTTCATCAACGTCAATATATATATATATATATATATATATATATATATATATATATATATATATATATATATATATATATATAAAGAATACAAATCATATGGCGAATAACAACCCTTTCAAGCGCACTGGATCCACCATGGGATCACGTGTGTCAGGGATTGATTAAAATAGATGTAATAAACTGACGACGAACAGTGCCAAACTATTAACTAATTAGCCTGAGCGCTTTCGGCTCATAATGAGTCTTAATCAAAGGCAAATACAAGACATATATAAGACAAACAAATAAACACAAAAACGTGGTGTTTGTAAACCTCTATATGGCTGTCTCCGAATGGGTGAAAACTATAAATACAAACGTTTTGTATAGACTTGTTGCGGACACTGAAAACGGTGTATAATTCACTAAAAGTCTACAAGCTAAAGCGACATTTATTTTTACTTTTTTAAACATTTTTGTAACGCAGATTACATCCCGGATATTTGATTCTGTACCGGTTATTCTTATAGTAAAAATTGAATGATACTAAGAAGATTTAGAAAAAGATAAATTCTACTAGTGCATAGTTTTCTTTTTATAGTCTTCTTGGTTTAGACCGCTTGGTTTCAGTGTTTTAAGGCAGCGTATCCAGTACGATTCATATTCCTTCCTGGTTTCGGAACTCCAGCTGTGGTTGTTAGCAATAGCGATAAGTGTTTTATTACTGAAAGTGTGGCCAGGGAAGGAGAAATGTTCTGCGACGAGGCTTCTGTACAGCTTGTTTGTAATCCAGTCAGATCTATGAAGGTTTTATCCTTTTGTGTAGCTTTTCAGTTTCTCCGACGTACTGAGAGACTGGCCCACCGTGCAATCGTCGGACATACTAAACCTAATATTTCCGAACCAACCTGTAGTAGCTATCCGGAGATCAAATAACCTAAAGGCCATCCTAGTCAGGGCAAATCTAACGCCAATCGCTAGTCAAAACCAACCTAGTCAATCTGGACCCTGTGGCGATAAAAGAAGCAAAACCTGTCAACATATGATAGAGACCACGACATTCATTAGCACAGTGACTAAAGAAAAACTAAACATACATGGTCCAAACAAAACGTGCAAAACAGAGAATGTGATTTATCTCATCATATGTAAGATCTGTGGCTTTCAGTACGTCGAAGAAACTGAAAATCTACAAAAAAGACCTTCCTAAGCCAAACAGAGCAACACAGTTACTATACTGGATATAACACCCATATTCATCTTTTGACAAATCAGGAGCAGGTCCAGAAGTTGACCTTGGCTGAAGCAAAGGCTTAAGGCAGTTAAAGATGATTGCTTTTCGTTTGTCATTTAAGAAAGAACGCACTCAAAGACCTTTTTCAGGGTCAGTCACTTCTGTCGAAAAAATATATATTTTGCCGTAATCAATTAAAACTAAAAGGTTCCTTTTTTAACCCCATGACGGACGTTTGTGAGTACGCGAGAGTAGGAACGTATTCTAAAATATCAAAAGCAATAGATTCTTACGTTTATTCTGTCTGGTTTATTCTAGCACAATATTTTGTTACGTATCGGTTCGTTCAAAGAAACACAAAGAAAGAGTGAAGACAACAAGCTTTGTAAATTTTAACAAAGATAATTTATTTTCCTAGAAATCAAGAAAAAAGTAAATATTCTAAACTAGACTTACGGAAAGATCTAAATTATTTGTTCTAAAGATATAAAACATAAGTCATGTGAATAGTTCTAAACAAGCAGTCTGAAGTTCAGTTCCGGTTCAAGATGGTGGATGATGACGTCAAGCGAAGGCTAACAGAATAATCCAGACTTTGCACAGTAAAGCACAGTTTGTATTGTTCCGTTATAATTTAGAATATTTTCGGAAAATGTTTTTGTCCAAACCAGTAATATTATTCTCCAGGAAAACAATTATTAAGAAAAACGTAGTACAATTAGCAACACTAACAAAATACATGTCCTACTTAGACATACGAACAGACAACTTCTTCTAGCACAAAAATAAAATTTTAAGGTAATATACATTGTGTAACTATAAGATGTACCAATAAGCTAAGACGCTGTTCTTTATTCTGGTTTTTACTCCGACTCCGACTCCGACTCCGACTCTCCAATAACTATGAATTACTCTGACTGTCTTACAAAATACGTAGTCATATAAACGATGTTAATACTTCGTTTCAATTACGCGCACGAAGGATAGGTGTAATTTCGCAATTCATATGGACATTAAAAAGGCATGACCAAGTATCAGGCAATCGTTTTCATAGCTATTCCTGAATGTTTTCTTGTAACGAATTTGCCATCATACACAGCACGTGCGCACATGAATCACATTAACGAATTAAGGAAACACGATGTTTTAACAAGATATTAGACTGATGTTTAATATAATCTTATTAATGATTACATTTAATGAAAGAAAACTGAAATAAAAAATATTTATACAGAATTGATTCCTTAACATACACACACTTCAAGCACAGGGTCGTAACAATTTATCAATCAGTGTCACAATATAAAACAGCACATTTTTAATTAAAGTTAATTGTCTTCTATGTAATTATTTGTCTTTCATTCTCTATTGTTTTAATTTCTTCACTTTCACAGTTGTTTCCTCCTCTTCATCCTAACCTTTGTCTCGCCTTCTTTGTTCTCTGTCTTCTCGTTCTGAACGTGTTGTAGTTCTTACTTTGTCGAATGTGCTTGGACGTGAGTTCTCTGTATCAGTACCTATGCAAATATTTTCACTTTCCCGCATGGCACACACAATTGCTCACGAAACACATTGACGTGGACAACTTTCGCCCAATCGACGGATTTATCAAGAACAAAGTTTTGCCTCCCACGAACTTATACCATCCCGTTTTACTTCACCATTGCTAAGGAAAACTGGTGATTCTGTTGTGCCGTACTTGTGCTAAAACGAGCAATCAAGACCGACCTTTTCAGCAAACCCAGGAATAACTCATCTTGACGGTATCGTGGACGTCGTTCGTGAGCACATTATTTTAGTCAATTAAGAAGAAGAACTGGACATTGCAGAAGCCGACGAATTTGGAAATGTTATCATTGTGGCTTTTGTGCCCATGCTCGCTTCAAACTATATGAAACTTTATAACTGTTAGGAGATCGAGTGTTGTATTTTGACACGGACAGATGCATCTGGATCAATCGTCTGGGTAAACAACACCATAACATGGAAGGAGACCGTTTAGGAACCAGAACGGATGAGCATCTCGACGACAAGATTCTAAGTTTTGCTAGTGGCGGCCCCAGAAATTAATGCTACAATTACAGTGACCCAAAAGGAGAAGTGCGAAATGAGTATAAAGTGAAAAGATTGACTCTCAATTATCGCACCAGTCGATTGGTGAAGTTTGACGTCTTCAAAGAAGCGCTGAAGTCTGGACAGGATGAAAATTTTAAAGTGACCACCCACGAACCGCTTAACATTTACACACACACCTCCTAGTCAGGTGGCACATGTAAACAATGTGTCAAATCGTGTATCTGAAGCGAGTACGGCATCCCAATCACTTCACCTTGGTATACAATGGTTCAGAAACGATAGTCACCAACAGGAAGATTCACTTCAATACATCAAGAATCAACCGAGAAACACATAGCGAACTCCAGGTTCAAACCTTGCCATCTTCATGTTTTCTTGCATGGCTATTTTAATTATACTTGTTGATTGGAAACATTTCAAAAATGATCCAAAACTATGAAAGAATTGCCTACTGCGAATGTTTTAGTTAGAACATGATTTTTCTACTTGGGACCAGAGTCTAGATTGGAATACTACGTGCTCGGTTTCAGTCGTTCTCTGAGTTTGCGTGTGGATTGATGTGTCTATAAAAGGTTCATCTATTCTGGAACATAATGGGAGATATTCGCATTGTCCGTTACTTTGTATAGTCTTTCCACCCATCACACTACAGCCCAGGCATGATGATACCTTAGAAAAGGTAGTACCAATGTCCAAGAAGAAGAAAAGGAAAATTTCCAAAACTAGGCATAAAATGAAGCGATGTGCAAACTCGAGACTTCATTACGACTCGTAGAAACCGGAATAATATTCAAGACTGATAGTTCATTTGCAACTATAAACGCCAAGCGAGAAAGAATAATGCCTTCAAACAGCAAGTATTGAGCGAAAGACTCAAGTCCAACGAGAAACTTCAGCACGGTACTGTGCTTGCGATGGCAGGGATGCCGTACTCTTTGTCCTCATCGATTCAGTTTGACATCATGGGAATATTGATATAACTACTGCTACCATACCTACCACGGAAAGTGATGTTGTGCGTTTCAAACATCATGGATGCGAAAGCGATGACACTCGTTATCGTACACTTTTTCACGTTACTGGTTTCCATAATGGATGCAATCAATATAAAACCATGCGGCTACCACCCTAAGGATGTCATGTACAACTGAGTAAACTCCTGCATAGTTTACCGTACCATCTCCGAATATAAGAAAGACGAATATTTGTTCCCTGTGCATTTGTCTGAAAAATGCGACCCTGAAAATCGGATGCAAACCTTCTGAGGAAAAACTCCAAAATATCTGGGAGGATCTATCCTCTAAAAATTATTTTGAGCCAGATTTATCTAATTGGGATAGGGGATAAAGTCAAGTGCTACAGTTACCGTGTGTCACTTCACGAGTGGGAGAAGACAGATTATACTTACCTGGAACATGCTCAATGGTCTGTGGAATGTCACTACGTACATTTAACGGGACTTTGTCTTTGAAGTGGGCATACCATGTCGTTTAAGTAACCAGTTGCTAGGCTAGTAGTCAAACATTAGACAACATCTAGACAAGTATTTAAACCCAATGTATAAAATAATATTCAATGATTGCCAAATGAACTGCAACAAAAGATCTACCAGGACCTTGGTAGGGTCTTTCCAGAGCCAAATCTCAATTAGTGACTGTTTGACGCATGTGTCAATAAATTCACAGGAGGAAATTGGCAAAAGTCAACAAACAAGTCTGATTTCTCTGGATCAAGTGATCTTCCTAATATTTCTCTTTAGAACATTTACATTTGAATATTTTATTGGCATTCTTTACCGTTTACTGGAATGGCAAAGGTCAGAAATTACTCACTACGTCCATTACTTTTTTTTCTAGGAGAAAGGATTTTGGTAAGAGAAAAGAGGTACAAAAACAGACTACCATGCCACGACCTTTTGCATTCGTGACACTTCAAATTTAGTGGAGGGAAATCAATGACACTATTCAATCAGTGGAGGGATATCTATACCTATTACGAAAAACGTGTCAATTGAATTGATGTTTAGAGACTCATTCTGTTGTTAGCGTTGTTTTTTCATCTCGATACTTCTCGACCTCTAAAGGAACGAAACATCCGTGAACTTTTAAGTGCTGAAAATGTGTCCGAAGATGTGTATGTAGCTTGAGACCTACACCCTCACTGGAAAGATGTTCGTGACTGGAAAATATGGGGTTTGGAGGCTTGGACTAAAGAAGTGGCACACCATTATAAAGATTGGTCATCCGAAACAACTAAAATGTTCATGGAAAAGACAACTTTTAAACCTGTATTAGTGACAGTACCAGAAGATTAAGAACAATTCTCTTCAGTACAGGACAGGACTGTCATCAACATAACCGAAAGGTCATTTAGGAGTACCTCTGTTTGATTGTACCAACGAATGTGTAGACTTTAAGAAAATGACACACTGCCCCTAGGACACTACTTCTTGATCACCATAAATGTTGTACAAAGACTTGTTTATAATCCTCTTTGATGGTTTAGATGTGTATTTTATTCATGTACTTGATGTGTATTTTATTCATGTACTTGGCATTTAACTTTTATATATCATATCTTTCGTTCTGCTCGCATTTAAAGATGACAATGTACATGTCCTAAAAAGTATAACTCTTGTCCTGTCTGTCTTCGTGTAAAAACTGACATTTTCCTTGCACTACTACTATTATGGCTACCTCTACTCTCTCTCTCTCTCTCTCTCTCTCTCTCTCTCTCTCTCTCTCTCTCTCTCTCTGCTCGTTCTCTCGTCTCACATTATAGAAACCCATTCGACGAATATTTTCCAGAAGTCTCACCCGAGTGGAAGGAATTGATAATCAATGGCTTCTGATTTAGCTGATGTCTCTTGTTTGGCCACTTACAATCTTGGTTAAAAATATTTATTTTTTGTCAACGACGTCTTCTCTAAATTTGCATGGGAGTTGACATTGATTTACAAATGAAGCAGAGAGTTAGTGCGAGCCCTCAAAATAGTGTCGTAACAAAGTTGGCGTCACACTTGTTGATGGCTAACCGATAAAGGCATCTAATTTCTGAACCACAATTTCAAAAACATTTGAAGAAGCGTGACATTCATTTTTGTCATCGCCGCGAATCCCGAAATCAAAGCCCACGCTTCGTGTAATGCTTTCATCGCGCTTTGAAAGAACGCATTTGGATTTATTTTACGTCTCAACACACTCGCAAGTACATTTACGTCTTACTGCACCTCATCCATGTGTGCTGCCAATTATGCCATCAAAGCATCTGATATCTCCTGAATAAGTGACTTCTGATAACAATGTGACAGCCTTCGAGGGCTTGTTTCGACCGTCCTCCACGGTGACTGTCCCAAAGAAAGCTGGAGTGTTGGCAGAAGGAGGTTTGATCCGTATTGGCAAAACCAAATGCACGTTTGACAAAGGTTACTTACCCAACTGGACTACTGAATTGTTACGTATCACTAAACGAGTGTGTGGCCCTCATCGTCCCATCTATAATTTGAAAGACATGAACGGGGTAGTGTTGAAAGGAACGTTTTACATGTCCGAATTGTAACGTGTAACCGAAAAGGAAGAGGACGTGTATGAGATCAAAATCATGTTTTATGTAAAAGTGCGAAAAGTGGGAAAACATACTTGTCAAAGAGGTCAACGCACATTGGAGAGCATATCTTCTCAGATTTGTCTCTTGGATCGACGTTTCGCAAATCAGCGACTATAAAAAAGTGACCATCATGCTCTTCAGCTACTTTAGTTACCACCCCTTCCCCCAATACTTATATGCATGATCAAAAAAAGAGCAAACCTTGTGGGTAGAGTGTCAAGAACGTGTGACGGAAACGCAGATCTTTTCCTGCCAAATCTTGATGGTGTATTGTGTCATCGGTGCTGCTATTGCCAACTTGCGTTTTCAACAAGGATAAAAAATAATTGTGGACCATTTGCTCAGCAGTTGCATTGGTTACCTTCTTTCTAATCAGTTCCTGAAACATTCCTTGAATTTGAACAACGGGAGCCTTGCGTCCATCATACTTTAGTCTCCCTTCCAGCAGGCAGCATTCCAATCACAACAATCCTCTTTTATACTCTCCTATGAGTTTTATCTACCCTTCGGACACTAAAATTCTGGAACCATGAATGACCAATTTTACTTAACGGCACATAGTAACAGTTCCATTGAGGGGATTCCTTAAAATACTTGTTGCTGTTACCTAAGGCAATCCAACTGGATCATGAAGCCTATTGGGAAATGGCTTTGATATAAATGAGCCACCTGATACAAATCATAAAGGTCCTTCCAAATCAAAGCACTTTTTCGGTGGTAGTTCATGACGAGTAAGTGCAACAACCTTTGGATGCGTGCACGACAGCATGTGACAATGATAACACAAGATTTCAAATCTAAACGGTTCACGTATCTGATGACCATTCCCCCAGGATATTATTTTAGTGGATGACATTAACATTTGGTGAGCACAATTGGATATAACAGGACGACGTGTCGCACACGATTGAGTACCACAAAATAGCCCGTCGAATACTCAACAAATTTTCAGTTCACAAAGTATTAGCCATTACATTTTGCCTTGAATTGTAAATTTTGAATAGTGACCCCAGCATGATCACGGTGAAAACGAAATACCAGCCGTTATCGGTCACTTGTGTTTTTATAAATACTTTCGATCCACTGTAGAAATGAACCAAGGACTAAATTTGATTTTTTGTACTCCGATATTGTGGAGTATAATGTTTTGGGATACGCCTACATTGTTACATTGCTACAGCGTATCATTAATTTAAAATTGGATTCTGCCAAGTCTGCTTACGAGGAAGGTGGAAACATGTATAACGTGCGCCTCAAATTTGACATCCTCACTGTTTGTCCATCAAAAAGGTCCCTTTCAACACTGTCAACATTATCATAATCGGAGATTTGCGACAAAATATTTAGTTCGTCAGAATTAAAATCACAGTGAAACTCCATTATAGAAAACTATTACTCTAACCCCTTGACAGGCAAGTATCCAAAGTACCAAATACAAAGACGACATGATTTAGGAGTTAAGCCGCAGTCAGCCTTTCATTATGTGATTCCCGTTTTGAAACCGATGATGACACGGGTATTTGCAAGCTTTCAAAGATAACCCGTTAACGCAAGGTACATTAATTTCTCCAAAATGTTAACATTGTCAAACAAAATCCTAAGAAGCTCTCTTTAAATCAGGCAAAAATTTCAAATAGGCAAAAACATTTTGGCCAAAGAGAAAATCCTATAAATGGCCTGAACACAGCTGAGAAAGACATTCCTCCTTTTCTGACAACACAGCAATGACAAGGAGGAAACAGGCGACGAAGACACCCATTGAGAGAACTTTACACTTCTAAAGCTAAAAAGACTAATGAAAGAAAAACAGACCAAGAGTTAGACGTTTATGAGTATTAAATCAGAGAAACGTATGCCCTGAGAGTCTTGCGCTTGTTCTAAGTCGGAACTGGATCAGTTGGCCATGATGACAATGCAAGAATCTATCTAGTCGAATTTCATTTCGTCTCCTCTTGGCTGATTCAGCTGCCATCGGGTTTAAAAACAAACGACAGCCAGAAGATTATCTTGGTGCGAATAGCAGTACCTGAAACTGAAAGTAGTCAAAACATACAACAACAATCCGCGAGACAATTTGGGTAGCTCCCACAAATAATTTCATGCATTCCTGGTTAAGTGAAGTGGATTTGTACCTGAATAACCGACTGGTCAATATTAGCATGGATACTTACCGTTAACGTGGAGCCTAACATGAAAATATTTTGACGTAAGGAAACGAGAACACTCATCTGGATGCTTGCATGGTTTAGAAACCTAACACCAAAGGCGAGACCATGTTTATTGAGAAAGCCCTGACAGCAGATGACAATCCTCACAATGTTCGTTTTTACAAGCATTGAAAAAAACTTATGTAAGGTCATGATTTAGAACTGATGGATCGTTTGCATTCGGACATGTGGATACAAAAGTATTTGCTAAATGGAGAGGATATTCGCTTGAGACTTAATTTCTGCAGTGTTGCTTTCCATTTGATGGCCCATGACAACGGGTACAATATCATCATCCAAAAGGTCAGACTTTACGTGCGACGCGTACATGTTTTACCTGAAGAGGGAAACGACATTACTCACATGAGAAGAATGACCACCAAGTACAAGATACGACGCATATAAGTGAACACGTTCACCATTGCTGTTGGACTCCGAACCAAGACCGAACATCATCTGTTCCATGGACAGTTAACAAAGTATTTAATCGTTGGTATTGTCAGCAACGCAGGCTTTAACAGAGCTCAAGATCCTTTCCAATTTAATCACTACAGAGTTTCCAGGAACGAAGTCAGTCGCAATGGTATGACTTTGTATACTATAACCTTTAAACCTAACTTTAAACTGAAAAATTACTTGAAATCTTACTTGTCCCTGTATTAAGCTACCTGACAGCTTGGAACCATCATCAGCCACGGCATTTCGTACGAGGATTATGCAGGAGGATACAATTTGTGGGCCTTCTGTATATCAGCAACTTGAGGGTGAATATAGGACTTAAGGTACTAATGATGTGGAAGAATGGGAACCAGTAAAGAAATGTTTGATGGCAAATTCAATTTATTTATTGAATTGCGTATTACTTTGAGTAAGAAAAGTTCATGTGCGAAGACAAAATAATTTTTGTATCCACAAACGAATACATCACATTTGTCCGAACATTTAAATTGTTTCTGCTTCACAGATATTATAATATAATACAGCATTTAAAATTTTCGGAGGACAAATATATTGTGAAATTGTTTAAATAATCTAGGAATCATGCATGTAAATTAGGCAAGATAGACATAGCTTCGTCCAAATGATAATTAATACTTGATCAAAACCAGTTTTAATTCGACTAATGTTTGATTAACCATGATGTCCCACTGTGTAATCTTAAATAAAACCACCGTTATTGTATAAGTGCAAAGCAATCGTATCTTCCTGTAATTGTGGTGCTCTACAGTTCATGTAACAAACTGTGAAAACTGTCCATTGACAAAGTTCTCCGGACTGCAAGCGATAATCATTGCTGATAATGACGCAGCAAAATGGCTGGATATACAAAGCAAAGATGATATAAATAAGAAAATTTGATTCTTGCTTAATGCCAGTAAAATTGAAAGCTTTAGAACATGAAAGAAACAAACGGGTATTCAATTGACTCTTGAGTTTATTTTATCTATACATTTGCACAATTGTACAATATGTTTCTTTCGGTATAATATATCTCATTACATCATCAGTTCCTTTAGCCTCCTCATATCCTGTATTCATGAACCATGTTGAGCTTTGTAAAGGAATAATCTGAATATAACAAAACATTCATGGGGGGTGCATTTTGTTACACATGAATTGGTGCGAGTGTAAAATTTTGCAATAATATATCGGATGTGTTAGGATATTGAAGGTGGCATATTGTTTATTTGCGTCACTGGTTCTGGCATTCACGTATTCGCTCTTTCAGTTGTTTTTGTAACACACACATAGACACATCAATACCATGGCAAACCTAGGAAATGTTTGCTCTATTCTATCCGGCAAACCATACATTATGATATTCGATCGCTCCTCTGCGCTTAGGGATAGGAAGCAATGCTGATATGATTGGATCTTTTTAAAATTATTTTGATTGCATTTAAGTAGACTACATGAAAATAAGAAGTGCCTGAAGTTCAGTTATTAGCCAGCCTTGGAGAGTAAGATGTTTGCATGAATCGATGTGTTTATTAATTATTTATCTCTAATGGTAACAATTGTAAGACATATATATTTGAGTCCCTTGATTCGTTTGGTTTTTCCATACATACGTTCTGTTGCTTTTAAGGTTGCTTTTTACCAGTTTGTTTGCCCTCAATATATATGATCCTGTGTCATGAAAGTTGATTAGCATTGCAAATAGCACTCTTTGACAGATTCTGAGTTGCTCATTAATTGTGAATATGACTTAATACCTCTGTCTCAGTGACCTTTTACTTAACTAAAGTGTTATACTGAATAATATTTGACCTTGTCTCGTACCAGCTAATATGGTAGGGATATATGTAGTTCTATTTATATGGGTGGGGTGCGAGTAGCCGAATGGTCTAAACGCTGACCGTTACGGTTTACTGTTATCTCACCTCTGAATGCGTTCGAGTCCAGGCTTGGCTAACGTGGGTAAGTTAAAATGCCTGCAAGTAGCTTTTCGTAGGTCTGTGGTTCTTGCAGGGCTTTTCCAGGGTGTTTTCTCGACCATTAAATACAGGCCGCCATATATAGACTACTTTGTGCTGAAAATGGCGTTAAAACCTATAACAACAACAAATATTTATATGTTGATATTTCGACGCAAACATAATAGCCTCAAGGTTTCATGCTTTAGAGATTTTGAAATAGGTATTCATTGCACAAATAATACTTTAAACTTACTGCACCTACACCTTTAACTTTTATGTGTAATGAAATGAACAAATCTACCACGTCATGTTTTTATTTCCCTGTTGCATAATGAGGAAGATTTAGTAACGTTTCCGTATTTAGCATTTTTGAATTTTTGGCTCTAAATAACAAGCAGCAAACATCTATAAAATGCGAAACCATTTGACCAAGAGGAATTGGGAACAAAATCTTATTGAATCGCCAATGCGTTATGACCAATGCTGTGCTACTCCAAAAGCTTAATTCGAGTTAGGTAAAATTAAATATTCTTCGTCTCTATCAAGATTCCATGCAATATTTAAATAATATTTAAATTATTTTTAGTTCATTGCTATATCGGAATTTGCTAGGTATTTGAACCGTTATTGTTATAGTTATCGCTACCAGTTTTCCCTACACTTCCAAAAAAGGAAATTCAGAGGATCAAACATACATCAAACATACCCTACTCAGAGGCCAGAGAGCTAGTACAGGCAAAAACATCTTTTTCTGGTCCATCCTTCTCCAGTATAGTGAAAAACAATCCTAAGACATCGAAGGACGCTCAACATCAAACAGATGCACCCGAGTCAACATTAAAAAATAACGACCCTATTACCAAGCACAAACAGCCACGTCATCAACCCAAACGACGTTTAGTAACACTCAGCAAACTAAATCACCAAAGAAAAACAGAACCCCTTGGAATTAAACAACAAAAGGGGTAAGATGTCCACGTCAAACTATTCAACAGGTTTGATGACATTGAGAGAATAGATACAGAAGATACTGTTCCGTGTTCTCAAAGTAGCTCCAGATCTAACAAAAGAATCACACCCGTACTTTCCCCAGATAAATAACCCTATAGATGTTCCCATCTAAAAGTATAACCTAGATCCAAAATATTATTTCTAAATTTATACTGAAGAACACATTGATAAAATGGAATGTTCGAGGACTTGAAACTAAGTACAATGATATTTTTCTGCTTTTAAATAAATATGATCCTGATTTAATATGTATTCAGGAAACCTTTTTAAAACATACGGATATCACATTCAAAAACTACTCCCTGTTTAACACCTACATACAAAACGTTGACAGGGCCTCAGGAGGGGTGTCTATTGCTGTGATCAATAGTGCCCCACATAGACCATCCTTTTGAACACAAATTTACAAGCCATTGCTGTAAGTGTCACTCTAAATCGAGTGATTACGTTTTGTTCTATCTACATACCACTAAATACTAAATTTATCACCAAACAAGTTAGACACACTTGTTCAACACCTCTCCACGCCATTTGTTTTACTTGGTGATTTTAATGCTGTTAACATTTATGGGGATCAAATTACTTAAGCGACAGGGGCAAAAAAGTTGATATACCTGAATAACGTGACCTTATAAACTGTTATAATCAAGTTAACATTAACATCATTTGTTATTTATTTTGTATTATCTTGACACAAGAGTGACATATATGCATCAAAGAAATCATATCGTTTTCCAAGCGCATTGAACAAAATGTATTATGGTAGGACGGGTTTCCTGGTTCATTTATCAAATTTTTAGATCGTGGGCAAATGAACAGTACAGGAAAATCATGTCAGTCCAGTAATTTCTATACCGAGGCGAAACTCTAATGTATAAAATAACTACTTATTATTATACAATGTATTATATATCCATATATATATTTCATTTTTTTATTGCAGCAGGACCTAAAGACATTATTATTTTACCAAACATTGCGATGGTCCAAGAACATTCTGCTGTGAATGTAACCTGCTTTGCTGACTGCTATCCACTCTGTTCTTGGATATGGACAAAATTGGATCCTTCCTCCAGACGAGAAGTTTTTATCTCAGCGGACAACTCATTATTTATTCAGGACATTACAAGAAATGATGCTGGGACCTATGCATGCAAAGTAGTGAATACAATTACGTGTATATCACTAACAAACTTTACATCGTTGGAAATTATATGTGAGTTTCATAATAATAATAATAATAATAATAATAATAATAATAATAATAATAATAATAATAATAATAATAATAATAATAATAATAATAATAATAATAATAATAATAATAATAATAATATTTTGATTAAATATAAAAATATATTCACATATAATGATTTCAATTTGGCAACATGTGAAAACGTTTTTGGAAGATATCTTACTACATTTTATACACATTGTTCTAATTTTATTATATGTATTGTGCAAATAAAATTTGATCTATATTTTTCTCTATTTTTAGACGGCCCTGACGGAATTGTATTCAATCCATCTGAAAAAACAATTCGTTTGGATGAAACAGAATCAATAACGATATCTTGTTCTGCCGAATGCAACCCACCATGTCATATTGGCTGGACTAAATATGACGTGGAATCTCAAATAGCAAGCCGGAAACTGAATATTGATAACGTGAAAGAAGATTTT
Organism: Potamilus streckersoni; assembly: GCA_016746295.1. Lineage (NCBI taxonomy): Eukaryota > Metazoa > Mollusca > Bivalvia > Unionida > Unionidae > Potamilus > Potamilus streckersoni. Next base: position 95,477 of record JAEAOA010002243.1, read on the forward strand.
AACTATACTTGTCACGCAACAAATCCAGGAATAAACAATTCCAAAATTTCTGATACTATATATATAATTAAGAAATCAGGTGTGGATAATATATGTTAGCAATATCATTGTTTATATTCAATATAGGATCATAGTGAAAACGTACGGACATAGAATATTGCGTCGCCAATTTTGCCTTGCGGGATATGTATACAGTTCATCAGATAATATTAAAAAGTTTAAGATTTGTTCTCCTGATATCTTGAGATGATTCATTTATTAGTCAGCTTCGTTGTAATATATCGAATATTTGCTTGCATGTATATGTATACATAGCATTTTGTGTGCATTAAATATCGATTTATGTTTGGTTAATGCTAAATGATTTCTCTTCCAAAGGAGGGAAAAAAAGAAAACAAAGTTAAATACCAAGCAATACACTGTCAATAAACTCTATATTTTAATATGATGCATATCAGAGTGCGTTACAGCTAGATAACAAGAAAGCAAAACAATATCTTCGTTTGAATAAGATGCTTTGAATAGATCGTCCATTCACTATTTACCTTTGTTTCTTTCAGAGACCATTGATTATACCACCACATCTATGACCATAGAAGAAGAGAACTCAGAAGGTACTGTTTACTAGACTAAATTTCTTTTCTAGCTTTTATTTGCAATACTTTACAGGAAATGTAATACCGTAATGATATTTACTTCAATGGCACAACGCGTTTTTCGAACTTACCCCTGCTCACGGTTATTAATACTCTCCGTCTCAACATTAAATAATTAGATATTACAGCTTGCCCCTCTCTTTCACAATTTGTATGAAATGTAAGTAGAATGAACTGTGTTGTAGATTCAATGAGATGTGATATTTTACATAGTCATATGTTTTAATGTCTATGTCACAAAATGTGTGAATAAAAATGCCTGTCTATGGTTTATAAACGATACATAATGTTTCTTGGTCGCGTACATCGTTATCCGCGGATATGTTATTTTTCATCTCTTTTATTTCTAAATACTGATGACGTACAAAGCACAGACAGTGTGGAACGTGTTTTACATCGCCTTTTTCGGACGCTAAATGTAACTTTGACATAGCATTCTCAGTCCAAACAATGTATGTATCCTGGCAGTACAAATGAGTTCAAACGGAAAATTTCCGATATGATGAAGAAATTGACAAAATAGGGCTGGTATGATCAGACGTCAGAATGTAGGGTTAAAAAGAACCTTTATAATGCCGTAAACGTTGACCATGGTATGAATAACAGTAGTGGTTCAGAAGTAAATAATATGGACTAAAGACAATGGATAAGGAGATTCTCTATCTTTAATCATGATTGGAGGAGCAGACCTGGTTATGTTGTTCCCTTATCGTCTGATAGGAGCTGTGGAAATAATACATTTGTCGCTTTGAATAACTTAAAAATGTGTTATAAATGCCATACATTTTAAGTCAACATGTAATTGCCACTATATGTGAGATAACAATAATAAAGCCTACAATCACAGTCACTACTTGTCATTTTATATATCAAACAACTACTTGTGTTTCTATGTCCTGACCGTACATGTTTATAGCTACATATTTCAAAATCGTACCTTTTTGATAATATCGTAAATCAATCATATTTGTTGATATATTAGATAAATTGATCGCATTTACCACTTTATACATATATTAATCATATATGATAATATCTCCCAAATGAAAATTATATCCCATGACTTACAAGGTCGTTTGCTATTATTTGTTAATTTTTATATGCTTTAATCGATTACATTTGTGAACGATATCAGTTTTGTTCAAATTGTTTAAGTGCTTCTCATAATCTAATCACACCAGGTTTTATCCCTTCACAAGTTTGTCAGGATTGGGTTCTGATTATCCAGGGCTCTGTCATTACTTTATATAGATATTGACTCAATTATTGCTTACCACTTTTCTCTTTTGCCTTTTGACCTTCTTGATAACGAGGATTTTGTTTATTTTTATATTATTAATTAGCTCGGTTGTGGAACATGGATTAGAAAAGATGGATATAGAATGAAAACGTCAGAGACATAATAAAATACAGAGCGAGTAGACAATACTTTGGAAAAGAAGATAGAACAACTACCGCATTCTGAAGAAAGACATAGTTTGAAAGGCATGACAGAAATAAATAGATTTGTAGAAAGTCTGTTTATGCGTGTTTTCTGATTTTTAAATTAGATTAAACATTATCTAGTCATATCGTTATGATGACTGAAGTGTGACATTTTATAGTGATGTCTTTAACTAGGGCATTAAGCAACATACATGTAGCATCATTTCACAACCATTCACACTATCCTGGCAAGAGGCCGACTAGTCCTAATATTAACCTATTAAGTTCTGGTAACAAATATAAGCATCGGTTGATAGTACACATCTACGTGTCATATTTCAGAGTTCTCTAAAACCGTTTTACTTTGATTGTGTGTACTGTATAAGTCAAAATAATGTTTCAGAAGACAGTCAGATACGGTTTTGTTATAACTTTCACAGCCTGGATCTACCCGTAATGCATTGGGTCTGCGTTCAATGCTATCATACGCTTCAATGACAGAATTTACCTTACTGCTTTTCGGAGGAATCACCCATGCATATTTCCTAAACACGCTGACTACATCCATGATATATCTGAAATTATCATTGTAATCGCAGTAATCCCTCATATCGACGAGTTCTTGGGACCATATATAATCTGCTGAGACTACGACGAATCTGTGACGTGGAAAATGCTTACGTGCCGGTTTAGGCAGTTCCTCTTCAAGGACGTTTAGTGCTGAAAGATCTTCTACCCCAGATGACTTATTTTACCTGACGCGTCTATACACAACTTATGTTGACTACAGAATATATCATTTACAAGAGCTCGGTCTACGCTCTTTTAAAACTTTTCGGTTTAAATTATACTAATTCCCTCAACACCACTTTATCACATCATTGTGTCATCGTTGTGATCGCTGTAACAAATAACATGTCTCATCGCATTAGCATCTACCTTGTCTTAGGGATCTTGACCAGGCAGAAGTTATTCGTTTTCATCCAGTTGTTGCCTTTTAAGGGGTTCCACAGTACAGTTTATCTATGTCCTGGTAACGTCATGAACAAAACCAGATACAATCTACATCATCGATTGCCCGAACAAGCCGATTCTGCAATCGCCGTGAATAAAAAACTGCATCGACTTTATTCCAAACAATGTGTAAAAGCCACCATGTACATCGAAAACAAAATTATCATCTAATGAACTAAAGCATATTAGGAAAAATCATGGAAAAGTGTCGACATCTAAGAAATAAAGACTCCAATAACAATGCCAATCGACATCAGCTGGTTTCCAATGATGCCTTTCTCCGCATGAAAATCTTCCATAAAAATCTCATCCCCATCGAATCCAGAAGAAACCGTCTCAAACTCGATAAACCTATGTCAGCACAACCGTTCTCGATATCTCCAAAATGCTAATCTGCCAATTTCAATATAACTTTGTGAAAAACAAATGCTGAAACCACGCTACTCTATCCATGACAGTTACAGCCTTGTTTGTCTACGAAATTCACACGGAATAGTTCTACCAAGATATGTTTGACTAAAAAGAACTTTTCAATCTGGTCGATTATCCATCACATAGCTATGTCTGCTGTGCAGATAAGATACAAGTCCCTGGAAAGTTCAAAGAAGAAACCTATGGAACACCCGTCGTTGTAGTCATCGGCCTAAGATCAAAACGTAATGCGTCGCTTTCGACAATGGCACCTTAATGCAAAAAACTTAAGAAGTCAAAAGCGTTTTTGTTTAATGATGTCACGCTCTGAGGTCTGTTGGACCGTTATATAGTGTTTGGATAGGAATCTTCCTCACCAGTGATACTATATCAAAACTATCAGCAAATATGTTTATGAAAATAAAATCTCTTCAATTTAAAACAAACGCATGCGTTAACTTTACTAAACTTTCGTGAATTTTACAAAATACGCAATATGTCCTATTATATGTTCAATCCAAATTTTTAGATGTTCCTTGCCCAAACATCATTGCAAAATTTCAGGAGTTATATTCTAGAGATATAGTACTATATTTTTTTATTGCATCGACACGGAAAGGAGAACAAAATATATGCACTTTAGATGATTTTACCTCTAACAGAAGTATTAGCATCAAAAACTGAAATATTATTAATAATAATAATAATAATAATAATAATAATAATAATAATAATAATAATAATAATAATAATAATAATAATAATAATAATAATAAAATGCTTCAAATTTTAGTAGATTACGTCACGAATCGTTATATAAAATGTTTCTACTTTAATGGCATATTATTCCTTGATATCTACTCTTAAACAATATCACTTTCCCATTTATAGACAGACTAGGTTTTACTGGGCAAATAAGGCATGACATAAATTCAAGAATATTATATCCAATCAAAATTAAAGGTTACTCATCAAATAGTTGTTTCTGAGACAATTTATTATTCATCTCAAAGCTTTG
>JAEAOA010002243.1:105000-280000 GCA_016746295.1 Potamilus streckersoni
AACTTTTCCATAAAAGAAAATTTTAACACCATGTAATTTTACTCCTTGGAAATTCGTTAAAGATAAAAAAAAATAGTTCTATCAAGATTACTGTAGAATTTTAATGGATGTGTGTGTAAAATTTTATTTAAAAATATATGAAAGATCTTAATTTATGATTTTACTATCAAAATTATGCATCGATTGTAAGTGTGCAAAGCGAGCTATCGTAACTTAAAAACAAATAATAAAGATGTTAAAACGAGCTATGCTTTCAATCTATATGACATGTTGTGTTTTTTAGTATTGAGCTCTGAATACACTCGTAGTTAGGGCATGCTTGTTTATATTTAGCTCGCAGGATGTGGTTTGTTTTCGCGTGTTCAACTTATTTTTTGTCCTGGTGAATTAACAAAAAGACGCATAGATGACTATATTTTGGATTTTATCTATCTATCTATCTATCTATCTATCTATCTATCTATCTATCTATCTATCTATCTATCTATCTATCTATCTATCTATCTATCTATCTACCTACCCACCTACCTACATACCTAGCTACCTACCTACCTACCTATCTACCTATCTATCTATCTATCTATTTACACATATATATATATATATATATATATATATATATATATATATATATATATATATATATGTATGTATGTATGTATGTATGTATGTATGTATGTATGTATGTATGTATGTATGTATGTATGTATGTATGTATGTATGTATGTATGTATGTATGTATGTATGTATGTATGTATGTATGTATGTATGTATGTATGTATGTATGTATGTATGTATGTATGTATGTATGTATGTATGTATGTATGTGTGTGTGTATGTGTGCTACTGCCTTTCATCCAGGATTTATTATCATGAGTAGGTGTACTTTCACACTGATGGGTGTTGGATGAAACCCATCGACGGTTATAGGCATCTATTCTCTTTCAAATACCCCTAAAGTAAAACGTTAACTTTGTTTCTTATTCGCCGTGTACATAGGGCCCGCATTTAACGTCATCATTCAACAGATTCGACATTGTCCATTGTATAGCATCAATGCCTGCTATGTTGTTAACATTCGTCCTTCAGAAGTCAATGTGTTAATCACAGTGGTAAGTACAGTACATAATCATGTACAGTTGCTGTGATCTAACAAATATACGTTTATATCCAGTGTTATGTTATGTAGAAATTAGTCCAAATTTACTAGTTTTCAATATTCCATAAAATCTTAATCGAGAAGGAATTTGTTTTACTAGATATGGTTAAAATTCTCTCTTCTCTCTCTCTCTCTCTCTCTCTCTCTCTCTCTCTCTCTCTCTCTCTCTCTCTCTCTCTCTCTTTCTCTCTCTCATGTAATATTTTTTATTCCTAAGGAGACGATATTGCTTGAATTTGTTCTCAAAGCCTTCGACATTGTTGTAAACATTCTTTGTCAATAGTGTCCAGGCACAATTATCTTAAAGGGTATAATTTATTACCTCTGGAATATTTTAGGTTTACCTACAAATACGCTTGGTACTACATTACTATAATTTTGAGAAAGGGTTCCATTCTACACAATCGTCATTTGTTTCCCATACAGCTCTGATTTGCAAGACGTGCATGAAAAACCTAAACATTTTTTGCTTATATTGTGGTAGAATCAATCAACATTCTCCAGAACAATGTCAAGTTCCAGACTTACAAATATGTGAAGATGATAATAAACGATATAACGTTTGGTGTTAGAAAAGTAAACAACATTTAGGAATAAATCGAATCCCTGTGCAAAAAGGATTGCATCAAGGAAGAATTATATAGTTCCCTACGCCATATTCAGTAGACCGAGTGGCACGGTAGGACCTGTAGCGCTGCATTCTTTTGAGCTTGTGGTTTCACATTTCGGTTTAAAAGTCAGCGGACTTTAGAAATGCAAATAACAAACAGATTCATATATGACACAAGGTCAAAACAGAATTCGTCACCAATTTCATCTAAATTTATGTTCACTTTACATAAAGCATATGGAATCAAATCTTAGATTGGTTGAAAATGGATCTGGTCATTCTGATAATCACTGGGCACAGACAACAATGTTAAAATTGACTTAAACAAGCTGATGAAGTCTACTAGTCTCATGCGTAATCCACTGCTTGTCAGTGTCCTTGCTGAATTTGCTCACTTTCAGATGCATCTTTAATGGTCCAGTTAATAACGATGACGATGCTACTACTACTACTACTACTACTACTACTACTACTACTACTAATACTGATACTGATACTAATAATACAGATAATAATAAAAATAATAAAAATAGTAATAATAATAATAATAATAATAATAATAATAATAATAATAATAATAATAATAATAATAATAATCACAATAAACATGCGTATTAGTATCAGGAGTAGTAATATCAATGGTAATAGTAATACTAATAGCAGTACCAGTAGTAATAGTAGTAACAATATCAGCAGTGACCGATGAAACAGTAATGACTCCTTAGATCTCCCTTGCAATTTAAATGATTTCATATTTGAGTCATTTCTGTGGAGGATAGCAAGCAGAAGGAAAATAAACAGCGCTGTTTTTGTTGTTGCACCCTGTATAAAATATTCTCCTAGACAATAATACTTATTATGGTATTACACTGTGCAGTAAACTTACATCTTAAATATCCTTCATGTGCATTGTTTTATTACATTTTCATTAAATGATACATTATTATTTGCTTAAAGCTTTGCAACCCTGATTTGAACCAAATTATCAATTTATCTACACGTGGAAATTTTGTTAGTGAAATTATTTATGTTTTGACCTGTGGGGAAGGCAACGTTTTAGGTTGAAAAGAAGGGATAGTTTGTTTTATCCCCGGCATTTTCGGTACGTCATTCCAATATGTGCTTTAAAATGTATGAGGCACACTTTACAGGATATACTGCTTGAATTTGCTTTGCCAAAATATTACGAACTAATGTTATGAGATTTTTTACATTGGTCTTGCTTCTACATTGCTTCTGAAATTCTCATCCTTCGAAGGTATGTAGCTCCAGCGTAAGCGAGACTCCACCAGGAATAGAGATGCTATGAGAAATCTTCCACAGACTAATGGTCAATCTCAAAATGATTCAAAACTTGTTTGAACGGAATTTCTGGCCGACTCCAAACGTTTTCCATACAGTTCTTATGAGGATTAATATCAAATGTGATTGTATTAATAGGACATTGATCTATGAAATTCGTACCCTTGTGAGAACATAGTGCATGGAACGCTCTCCATCCAGTCTATCACTAAACAGCAGTCTCCTTGTTGCCTCCTATTTGAAAACGGTTGATCTTATTTGCATCATGACTGTGTTACGTATCGGCTCGTTCAAAGTAACATTAAAGAAAGAGTGAAGACAAGCTTTGTAAAATTTAACAAAAATAATTTATTTTCCTACAAAACATGAAATAATGTAAATAATTTAAGCAAGACTTACGCATTACAGAAATGATCCACATTTTGTTCAAATTAGAAATATAAGTCCTGTAAAAAGATCTAAACACAGTCCGAAGTGTCTGAAGTTCCGGTCCAAACTGGCGGATGACCACGTCAGACGATGGCTAACAGAAAATTCCTGAAGTTATACAATAAAGAACAGTTTGTGTTGTCCCGTTCCAATTTAGAATATTTTCTGGAAAATGTCCAAATCAGTAATGTTGTTCTCCAGGAAAACAATTATTCATAAAAACGAACTAAAAATAGCTCCTCTAACAAGATATGTTGTTCTACGTAGAAATGCGAACAGAGAACTTCTTCTGGCGAATAAATACCTTTTCTAAGGTAATAGAAGTTGTATAACTGACTTTACGACTCTACCACTGTGTATGAGTCAATTACGACTGCCTGTCCGTGACTGTATACGACTTATAAAAATCTTCAACATATAAATGAAGCTAATGCGTTCTTTGAATTGCAAGCGCACGAGGACGTATAAAATTTCATAACATATCAGAAAAGTCTGACCGAATATCAGCTAATCGTTTTCATGGCTATTCCTGAATCTTTACTTGTAATGAATTTGTTATCATACACAGCACGTGCTCACATTAGTCATATCTACGACTCATGTAAACACTGTTTTTCAAAAACATGTTAGACTGATATTAAATTAATTATATTAATAATTACATCTAATGACATAAAATTAAATAAAAAGATTTATACAAAATTATTTTCTTAGCACACACATACTTTAACTACAGGGTCTTAACTTCTGCATAATGTCCAGGGTTTGCCAACTTACTGTAGGGACATTGAAAGAATATAATGACAACATTATGATTGCTTGTAGGCTTGCATCTATTCTGCCAAAAACAGTGCATTAATGAGTAATTTTGGCATTGATTTCATCATTTATGTGAAACGTACAATGTCACATTTTTGCGCAGAAGCATGTGAGTGTTTCCGGTACCCACTGTATTTAGCATCAGTGTGATTCTAGGCTCTAGGCAAGGAGGTCATAATGCAGGCTGCTGATAGTTCATACAGTGCTACATGCAAGACTCAAATTTGATATCCAGGGAAGAATGGTCAAGAAATATAAAATCATGGTCAGTATGTTCCCGAATCTTCCAATGGCTGAATAGTTCTTATTCCTGAATGTTATATCGATTATACTGTCATACTCACGGAAAGCACCAGAAAGTTTGTCAGAGTCCAGTGTTCTTCTCAAGACCTTTGTCACTCAGACATCGTGTCTTTCTCTTCATATAATGATGCCGTAGTTATTCAAATCTCTGATATTACAGCAAAGGAGCATCTCAGATGTCATATCTTGTCATGGTTTGTATACGATCGCTAAAGGTGGATGGCTGAGTTAACGTTTTCTTCGCGTTAGGTTTGCGAGAGTAAAGCTGAAATCCCCGTAACCTGCATTATACTTGCCAGGGTCAGGTTGAAGCAGTGAATGTTCAAGGCAATTTGTATAGCACTTATATCAAGCAATGCAGGATTACCATTGTAAAATAGAGGCTGAATAATATGATTCAATGCATAAAATGGCTGCTTAATCATACATTTAATGTATCTCGTTTGAAGAAAATAATAAAGTAAGGACTTGCGCGTGCGTTGGTTTTAAGCAAAGGAACGTTGTGCATAGTCAGCATGACTTAGTTGTTCTGACCTAATAATTTCGGTGTAACAAAAAAAAGTCTAGAGGCAAGTTTTGATGCGGGTGATGATCATCCGTACGTAATACACGACCTGAAGCACTGCGAATGCTATAGAGTTCATAATCTCCCTTCATAGCTAAGGGTTAACAATATGTACTAATACGCCTAATTGCTGTACGCCATTGCTCTATGGTACTATGAAATGTTTATATGTATGCAAGTAAAGAGTGTACACTAAACGCTCCAATACTTTTCTTGCGATGGATGGATGGATGGATGGATGGATGAATTGATGGATTAATGAATAGATAGATAGATAGATAGATAGATAGATAGATAGATAGATAGATAGATAGATAGATAGATAGATAGATAGATAGATAGATAGATAGATAGATAGATAGATAGATAGATAGAGAGAGAGATAGAGATAGATAGATAGATAGATAGATAGATAGATAGATAGATAGATAGATAGATAGATAGATAGATAGATAGATAGATAGATAGATAGATAGATAGATAGCATCATTGCTCTGATTCGTAAATAGTGGCCATTTTATACTGAATCTAATAACAGTAAACTAATATGATTTATGAATACCAGGCCAGTTGTAGAATCCAGACTGATGATGTCAGTTTTACTTGTCCATGCCACCGTCTACGGAAATGTATCTAGCATGCAACACCAAGAAATTGTTTTATCGTTTTGTCCTTTGGATTACCAATGGTGTGATTATTTGAGAAGACGAATTTAAGACCTCTGCTCGAGGGTATTTGGCGACTCTAGCCAGGCAGTTAAAGGCCCTCACCTTTGTATGCGTAAACAAAACGCTTTTTAAAGTCAGTCCTAATGCAGTTCAGACTATTTTGCAACAGCTGAAGCCGCAGCAGTAAATAACGACTACTCGAATTAGAAATATTCAACAGGCATTTGCAATTTGTGTTACTTCTGAAGTGAATAATTTTAATGCTACTGAAGTTTGTTTTTGTGTTTGGCGACATTGAGCCGAGCTAGCTTTTATAAGGCTAGCCACACTTGAGATATTTCTAGTCATCTTTACCTGATGCCAGTGTTTGTGTGACAAAACAATTGATATTGATTGCTTATTTGAGTTGTCTAGTTGACTGTAAAAAAGACCAACGTTCACTTCATGATAGAACATTTTTATTCAAATACGTAACACTTTCAATTATGTGTTTTCCACTGGTGCATCAGTCACACTTATTTGGCCAACAACACTCTCAAGCAACAATGTCTTGTCGGAAAGTAGCACAGCGTAGCGATAGCCAATGACGGATTGTCTAAACAAAACTCCAGATCTTCTTATAAAAGGTATAACAAGATGGACAAAACGTACTAAAGTCTTGCTGAGAAATTTGCTTTATGATTTCAGTCCATGTAGGAGACCCGTACAATAATCATAGTGGCTTCGGTAAAGTTAAGTTGATTTACTTCTTAAGATCCCGGATAACAGTTTACCAGCAAAGAGACCTCATACACTTTTAAGTTGTCATATATTATTTAAGTCTGTGCATAGTTGTTATGTTTAAGTGCAGTAAAGACAATGCTGTTCCACAATAGGAGTTTATGGGTGTGTGTGTGTGTGTGTGTAGTAAGTGCAAGAAAGGAGAACGATGGCATGGTTTCCGACTTCACACATGATAGCGTTCGTGATTATGAACTAAATGAATGGAATAAGGGTCATCCAAAACAATTAATATATCCAACTTAACCGGCATCATATTAAATATCATAGTTTGATTTGTTTGATTGAAACAAGGAAAGTGATTCAGTAACAACTTGTGAATTTCTCTCCCAAACACAAATATGTGACTGAAAAGGAATGGTGCACAAATGTTAATAATCTGAGGTCTACGCAGAGCATATACATGATTTACATTTGGGTTGGAACCTCGTACTCACGTGGCAGAATCAACAGGTTTGCGACCCACTTCAGCATGCTGTGTTTCCACAAAAATAATTTGCAAAAATGTAAGCTGCTTTTGGTCTCAGTGACCAGTTACATCCTTGACAAACGTCGTATTATGAGAAGCTTTTTGGTATAATCATCGCTGTATAGAGCAATTCTGAGAATTTCCATGGCCTCTTCGACTTTGTTCAGAGTGGTTTTGATTTAGTTTATGTCTATGGAATAGTGTGCACTGTTAAACAACGGCATGATGTTAAAGTTAACAAATCCCGCAAAGGTATTGGATTCATAATGGATAATCGTCTTGAGCACCAATTTTTCCTCCACTTCTATAAACGAATCGCATGAAAGAAAAACTTACACTGGTTTTGTAATTGCAGTTATCTTATCACTGAGTTAGTACCTATGGCTGGACATAAGTAATGCTGTAGATCTCTCTTGCTCCTATCTACTAACACATCCGCTTTCATGTTTAATACTGGAACAAATATTTTTTAAATGGAGCCGTGGTTTATAGATTATTTATATTCTTTAAGACCGTGCAATTTCACTCCCAATGGCCAGATTTGCAATCACATAATATCACAATTGCTCTTGATGAGACTCGTTATTTTGTTGATTACTGTAGGTGGCACTAATTCAATCGATAGGAAAGGAAACTTTAGTCGTTTTGTTGATCCTGTTAATCGTCGCACTCGGTCTAAAAAATGTCCGATCCGCGTGTGAAACCGGTTGTTTTAATCGATCCACAACGGCACCATGAACACTATCCACATCATGCATGGTCATTTGCATAGCATCGGATGAAGCTGGTGATCTTGGAGATTGTATTGCGTTTGTTGCGCTTGCAAATAATCTACGAACAACGTCACCGAACTAACCTACGCAGGTTTTCTCTTGTTAACTAATTTAATAGGATTCACGCTTCAACTCACGGGTGGCATTGTTGTTTTATGCCAGGCTCACATCTAGTGTACAGTTATACAGCCAATATTTAACAGAAAAGAACTGGCACTTGCTCGTCTTAATCCCCCAGGTGAAAACGAACACAAGATAGCCGATTAGTATGGCATAGCATATACAAAGGTGATAAGGTCATAAATGAGATCAAATCACCTAGTTCCACTGTGGAGGAAAACCCAAACAAGGAAAAACACCATATAACTAGGCCCATATTGTCGGACTATATTTCGTGCAAAATATTGACAGCATCATAGGTTAAAAAACCTGCGTCGTCTATCTAATTCTCACAATGTCAGGCCCGATATTATATTCTTCCCTTTTCGGTGCTACACGCAAAATGTGTATACATTTTGGAAGGTAATGGAGACAGCCAATCACAATTTTCTATGATGACTGAGCAGTATTATATATTGCTAAGAATTAATGTAAATAAATAAACTAAATGTGAGCTCGTATTCTATAAAAGAAACTTTAGAGAAGTCTGTGTGAGTCAGTTCAAAATCTCTTCGTCAAACCTCATACTTTGTCGAGGCAATAGCGTCCACCGTAGGTGGCAGGTAGATAGCTACATATCTGACGTAGATAAAAATGAACTTTTCCGTGGCACACCACAAAACGGTTTGCAACGGATTTTAGGCTAACTGTGATACACTTGCAACAACACTAGTGCGATCTCAAGCGCGCATGAGTTCCTTGTGGTCACAGGTAGATAGAAGTTCACGTTGAATTCGTGTTTTTATTGAATGAAACATAATCATTGAGGTTGCATTTAAAGCATTATATTTCCTGTACGCATATATTTCATGTAGAACACGTGCCATCACAGTTGCATCAGAACTAATAATTGGTGGTTGGCGTCCAAACGTTAGTGCATTTGCGAGCGACATATGTATCTGTGCATACGATGACTAGTGATCAATCGCAAACAAATAAACTTGGCTGTATTAATTAATCACCTCGGGACCATTATTAACAAAAAAACACCACATTATTTTTCTTTTTTATCTGTTCGACTTTACAGTTCTTCCCTCTCTTATATGCATGTACATGTTTGAAATTTTCTGTAAATTTTCACTTAAGTATAAGGTGTGGTGTTAATCTTCTTTTTATGAGATGCCCCTTTGGTGCAGACTGTGCAAGATTGTTTCCATTTGTATTGTTGACTTCCATCTTTCCAAGACAAATTCTTTTTTAATCCCTTCTAGCTGATCACACATTTAGTCAGGTTGTGTTATCTACTCTTCTTGTTCCACCAGTGAGCGAAATTGAGGGACATTTTATTTATAATTGCTAATAGGTTCTTTTGCAGGTACTACTTATTTTTCATATTATGTAGACTCTGGTATTTGTAGGTGAACAAACGTGTCACAGACTTCTGTTCCAGCAAATTTTTAGGTGGTGGTTGTGTTCGCGTCTCTTCTTAACACTTCATATACTTCGTTTTCTCTTTCTGTATTGCTAGTATATGTTGTCATACGACATCACACATTATATCAAGGTATGACTGTATCATACGATAGTCCATAACAGCAGCAGGGAGGGTGAACCCTACAAATTTTTGCGACAAAATCGATTAAAGCCTCAGAATGCCAAATGGAACCTTTCTACGAAATCTCATATTTTAACCAAAAAAAAATTAAAGACCCCATTTTACAAATGGAGCCTTAGCAATTTTGTCGCAAATACATTGTCATAACCACCCTCAAATTGCTGCCATCTACGTCGCAAATATGTTGTCATTTCATCCTCCCTGCTGCTGATTAATACAAATTATTTGTTAGCTTTTCACAAACAGACTAATCGATAATACTTCACCACGTAGATCAATCAAATTATTTGACTGATCGGTGAGTGTAAAATTAATTCTAGTTAGTAAATCATTTTGACATTGCATATAGACTGGATTAGTCGGATTTTCAACAATTAAAAATCCGGGGGGTGCTGTTGGTGAAAATGAATAAAGAATGTAACCTTGTCGGGCTTGATTTGATTGTTCCATATTAATTTGATAACTTCCTTCGATTACATCACACGTTAAATTAAGTGCGATCACCGATGAAATATTCACATTGTTCGGTGCGATATGTCTACCGTCGCCGTCGGGAGAATTATTATAAGTGAGGATAATAGGCTTCGGCTGGCTATCTTTCCATGATTGATAAATTTTATTAAATCCTTCGTCGATGGCAGTTCTGAGTTTTTTCTTTAACTCGGGAACATTATATCCTGGTAATTTATAATTTGGATTTTCATTTATATTTTTTTATAATCTTGAGCTGAGCTAGTATTTGAAATCGGGCTATTTTCATCAGTGAAGAGATTAGTAATCCTCGAAATAAATATTTCCATGTCATCGATGATTTTATTACCCGCAGCGACTACACTAGCAAACTCAGCTTGTGTAAGAAAACCAGATCTTAACGAGGGTAATAACAACAAAAAATCATTATTCATTCTATCAAGGATGTGATCTTTAATATCTACAAATGTTGGACTTGTTTCATGTATTTCCAGAATTTCACCTTCCTGTGGGATATAATCATTAAAAAATGGAATTCTCCACACATCTTCACCATATTGATTCTTATATCGATATCTTTTTGTGAAGTTTATATCCTCGAATTTTTTATAAGTTTTTGATGGATTTTCAGGTCCTATTTCATCAGTGACGTAATCAGATTTTACAGGCTCGGGCGTGGAATTACCAGCACTTCTAGGTGGATCTTCGGGCCATCCTAATATTGTTCTTATTGAACTGTTATAAATATCTACAACATACCCAGGAGAGCCTATTTCAATTGTAGATGATAGTGTTGGTTCATGAACTGTTATCGCAATTTTTGATTCTTTTTTAGTAATGGATTTTATTCTACGTTGTAATTCATTATTAATTTGCTCAATTTGATAGGACCCAGTTGGTATTGAAACAACGTTCCAATCTGGAGTGTCATCTTTTTTATTCCTATATGCAAATATCAGAGAATTATTAGGTCTCTGACCACCAAATGGAACCGATCTGATATTAGGCCAACTATGATACACTCGTAATTTTGCCAACGCGATTTCCTTTACTGAAACAGGTGAAGGAAAATTCACACTGAATTTAGGGTTTGTTGACGATATTGATATCATGCTTTTTTTCCGCGGAGTGGTATTTTCTGCTATCCGCTGAAGTAGTTGAATCTCTTGCGACATTATTATTATTATTTACAATGTCTAATTTTGCAATAGATGAAAAAACGCTAGCGTTTTTAATCGTAGTATCATAAATACGTATCATCGCGGAGAATTCGTCTTCGGTAATTATCGTATCATCAATCGATGATGACATCAACGAGGATAATTGTGAGTAACCGTTAGATACTACTTGATGTTTTACTATATAATCGTTAAGTTTTTCTTGAGAACACGATGATATTTTTTTAGTAATAGCATTTGCAATTCCAGCAAATGTTGTCACCGCGGAAATAGCAATTGGGACAGCAATCGGAGCTACCATTGTTACTGAAGATAGTATAATACCAGCACCGGCCATTATACCAGATACCGAGTATACTGTAACATCAATTACGGTAATTCTCCTGCGATACTTTTTAATTTTTATTTCATATTCATCAATGAGTGTTTTGAGTTTTGTTAAGAACTCTTTGACGGTATCATAGCGATATTGCGATGACGGAATCATATTATTTTAAAATCTCAAGTGGTTTCTAATTGTTAAAAATTCTAATTTAGATCAGCTACAAACTCCATGTACCATACAAATGATGTCTTATTTAAATTAGGATCAGTGCTTGTTATTGTAAACCGTTTGTATTCATCCAGGTCAATAGTCGTTGAAATCACGTTGTTGTATCCATATGAAGTCGATGATGATATATTAAACTGATTCAGTGACACTATTGTTAATCGATAAATGCCCGGCTTTGACACAGTGAGAGTTATTGTATTCTTTTTAGGTTCCCAATCTAATGATCCAGAGAGAACTGTGTATACCATATTTATGATATTCCTCTCATGAGGAATCTTTATTCTTTCAAGTAGCGGAAGATTGTCTGTTTTAAATTTTGTAATATCCTCGATAGATTTTTTAATACTATTAATGTTATCTCTAATAATATTAAATCCAGCATCATTAATATTTTTAATATTGGATTTAATTTCATCAAAATTGGATTTAATTTCAGCGAGAGATGGAGAGGTTACCGCTGGTGTTCCAAAAAATGTATTGATAATATTTCTACGAAGGGAAGTATATGTTGTTATATGTTTTTCAAGTTCTTCATTTAAATATTTTAATGCATCTGTGATTGTAGAAACAAGTACACCTGGTTTGAGTTTTCCATCATTTGAATATAACACTATTGTATCTTCAACGACGTCACGTCTTCGTATTAAGACATCATCCAATGAAACATTACTAGATTTCAATTTGCCCTGGCGATCTTGAAATACAACTATTTCCCCAGGATCTACACTTGACAAGTTTAAGTTCTCGGCGATTTCATCTTCGATTATTTTTTTTACACTTTCGACAGCTAATTTACTATCGGTTTCTGTTTTTTTTTTTGATTCTGATAAAGGTCGTCCCCAAATATCAATCATTATACAAAAACGCTACGTTTTTCTAAATCATAACGCTATCGTTTTTGCCATTGCCTGCTAGTATATTCATTAACAACAACTTGTGGTGGTTTCCTTGGAAATTTAGATATCTCTGCAAGGACATTTAATACTTCACGACCGCATATCGGTGGATCATTTAACTGTTGTGTTGGTAGCGTGGAATAAAAAATTGGAGATGACTTTGTTATTGTGGATACATATCGCATGAATTCTTTTGGTGGAGCTAATCCATATGAATCAAAATAGACAATTCCACGTGGATCAATTGCATATGCGACCCAATGAGGTCCTTTTCCGCTGCTGTTATGAAGATTGATAATACCCGTTTCATTTTTCATTGGTTTTGACGGTAATTGATCTCTCATGAAAACTCCTCTAAAGTTTTTTATTGATAATGATTTTACAGCATCAATTAAATCAAAATTGGACATTGGTGAAAATCCTAGGGATTTTTCCACTAGTAAGCCGTTCCTGGTATTCTTAGGCCTGTGCCCTTGTACCAATTGTATGGGGTTCCTGGTAGTCTTAGACCCTTTCCTTTTTTTATAGCCTTTCCCAGTAGCTTTTTTCAGGGCCATTCCTGCAGCAGTACCAACGGCTCCTAACGCTGCCGCCTTCGCAACCGCTGGGGCAGCCGCTGCAATCAATGCTGGAATAGCAGCTAACAGCGGGAATATTCCACCTGATTTTATCATACTGGCGATTGCTGCTTTCGAAAAATCAATTTGAACTCCTCGTTTGTTCTTTAGCGCATCATTGAAATGTTTTATTTGACGATCTGTCAATGATAATTTATGTGCACCACCGGACATTTGAGTGGGTTTCAACGTTATTGTGGTTCCACATTCTTTAGCAGACTTTGATTTCAATTTCTTGACCTGACCATCAGTCAACTGGACATTAACAATACTATATGTCATTCTATTCTAAATGTAATTTACACTTTCAATTGATCTTATTGCGAAAATCCTAACTACATGTTTGGAAAATCAAAGGTTTTCTACTGGTGCATCAATAAGTCTCATTCGTCCGCCAACTCCTTCTAACAACATTGATTTATCACTGAGAATGACAGCAAATGCTCTATAATCGGCTATACCAGCAGGGCGTTGTACCCGAGCTTGGAAGTATATATCAACAACAGATTGTCTCATCATGTCAAGATGTTCCAATGAAAAGTAATAAATCGGATAGTGTTTTTCAAAATCAATTTGCGATATTTGCAAACCAGTATCAACATTTTGATCACGACCCATATACGACAATATTCTATGATATACACGAGCTATGTTGTTGTTTTCATAATTAAGCTGTACAATCTCTGCTGGCTCTTGTTGTCCGTTTATTCTCAACGAAACTTCACTTACCTCTAATTTATCAAATATCATATGACTAGATAATTGACGACCAACTCGATTTGCATCCTGTAACGCTATAAAGATATGACGTGGAGCTGAAACACCTTGTTTTGATGCTAAGTGCCATGTAAATGCGCCATTTACATTATCCTGCTTCGTATCAGTCGTTGTTGTTAGCCAACTTAGCAATGATTTTCCACCTGTGTCCATAAACGATAGTAATTGTTGCTCTATTGTAACTGCTGGTGTCAAGACGGGTATCCATAGAACCAATTTATTTAAAATGACTTTACCAACAGCAACACCATCAGCATGCCAGATTGCATCATTGTCATTCTCCTTTCGCACTAACACGACCGTATGCTTTGCTCCATAGATGACTTTTCTGACATTTCTACAGAATCCGAATATATGATGTAACGGAATTGCACATGAAAACCGTCGATGTTGTCCTTTTAATGCTCCTTTTTGTGTTGCAAATCCTAGATTGAAATTATCATTGACCCTTTTTAAAATGTCGAATTCAGCGTCTGGTCTAATTTCACGGTCTGGATTAGCATCGAGTTGTTGTTCATCTTCTGCAGTAGCTTGCGCAGTTCGTACTTTAACAAATTGATAATGGTTCGGATGATCAGAAGTATCATTAGCAAACATCATAGACGGACCAGCCGACCTTGTATAATCATCAGTATATCTCGCAAGTCCGATTATTGTTGTTGCAATATCAACATTTTGTTCTATTGATTCAATTTCTTTTCCATCAATGATATATCTTGCACTGTTAAATAGCGCCATAATGCCATTATTTACGAAACCAACTCGGATATTTGGGTTATCCCCATATGGTGTATCAGCTGCTACATTTGTTACAAGCTCTCCTTCTACTTCAATAAATGCCTCACACGGCAAAAAGTATCTACTTGTATCTTGAACTTGAAGTTCAACTCTTCCCCGTTGATTAGGCTCTCTTGCAGGATAGGCATAATACTGATAGTTAATTTTAGAATCATCTTTATTCACCGGCGCTGCCATATCAAACGCTGGATCAGCAATTTTTTTAAATGCCATTGATACTAAAACGTATCGTTTTTCTAAATGTAGTAATGCTATCATTTTCTTTTTCGATTTCCTCCAAGACCGCTTCCCGCTATCATACTTGCAATATTACTACTATCTGGTGAAGTCATTGCTAATGATGCTAGTTTTTGTTCCACTGCGTTATTTATCACTTTACTGACATTTGCAGGCATCATTGTTGTTGAAGGTAGCGGTGTTGAAACTATTTGTGGTGGTTTTCGTCCGAATCTAGATTTCACCAATGACGTTATTCTATTCTTTGCGGTAGAAAAGGCCGTTCCTGCAAGATCTCCAAAAGCGTTAATTCCCTTATTACGAATAACATCAATGGCTTTCATCGCTAATTGTTTAGCAATTGGTGCTACTTTTGGGGCTGTTCTTGTGAATAAACCCGCTATGGTATTTCCAAGGCCGTCTCCATAGTATGCCTTATAAACGGGCAATCTTGAGTTTACCACATACACGTTTGTTGGTTTATTGTGATTATAGTGTACTATCATCTTATTTGAAATGACTTTGTAATTTCTAAATGCAATTTCAATCGCTATAATAACCTTCCCCCGGAATTCCGTCCATTAACTCATCCAAGAGTTCTCGATACGTATGAATATCAATTATCCCACCTTGGAATAATCGTCTGCAAATATCAAATGCTTCATTAGTTATTTCGACTGAGTTATTCCCAGCTCGCTTACCTCCCATAAGAACCACAAGTCGTGATATATCATTAATGATATTACTAGGACACATATGAGAATCATGATGAGAACTTCCATAACCCTCTCCTGAAGAACTTTCTGATTCGGAAACGTTTTGAATTTCTGGAGCTGATTCGGAAACGTTTTGAATTTCTGGAGATTGTCGACCTTGACCTCGACCTCGACCTCGACCTCGACCTCGACCTCGACCTCGACCTCGACCTCGACCTTTTTGTTGTTCTTTTCGTTGTTGTTGTTCTTCTTTTCGTTGTTGTTGTTGTTGTTCTTTTAGTTGTTGTTGTTCTAATCCATACCTATTAACTCCCATTTGAAAAGCTCTGTAATCCAATGTATCCTTATTTAAATTGCCGGGTTCATTTTTATTAATTTTAAATAACCAATCCACCCAATGATCTCGTTTTATTATGTTCTTTTTATACTCGTCTTTTAAAAAATCCCCCCTGTTATAATAACTTTTGACAGCAAAGTCACCAAATTTTATATAGTCTTCATTTTTCAGCAATTGAATTTGTCTGATTACTTCTATAGCTTCATCAGTGAATTTCTCGCTAAAAGGAACACTTTTTTTAGTGGAACCTTTTTCAATAGAATCACTAGCATCTTCAACGGGGTTATCATCAATATCAATATTACCCATTTGTTGTATTTCTCGCTGAGTTTGTAACTCACCTGAAAGCTGTTTTATTCCCTCGTGAGTTTTTTCAGTTTCTGTAGCAATCTTTCCTAATACATCAATAATAGGTACTGCTCCCTCTTTAGGGATGTCGCCGTATATAGCACGTTCTGTTGCAAGTTTCATATCTTTAGTGGCTTTAGTTACAGGGGCAAAAAGTTGTTCGCTTCCAATAGAAAAGTCAGTCTGCGCTTGCTGTCTAAGTTGTAATTTATCTCGCACGTCATCTCGAATTGGTATAAACTTTTTCAGTAATGCTAACCTCTCACGAGCTAGTCTGGTAGTTAATGATTCTGATGTCATTATTGGAAATGCTAACGTTTTTTCAATTGTGGGTTTCAATGCTTGCATCAATCAAACGTCTTATAGATTTCACTTTCAAAGCAATCTCTGACCGAACTTGGTACTGTTCCCCGAGTTTCTTTCTAATGGCTTCAACTATACTAAATAGCCGAATGAATAAATTAATATCATTGCTATACAAAGAATCATTAACCGCTTTTTGGATTCTTTTTATCAGTGAATACATTTTAGGTAGAACATATCTTCCACGTTTCAATTGTATATCAATTTGTTCAAATTCATTCAAAAGTCTGTCTTCATTCAAAAATTCAGAAAGTACGATTCCTTGATTTCTTAAATTTGATATTTCTGTGATGATAGATGTAATATCTTGAAATTCCATTTATTGAATATTATTACTAATGTATTTTCTTATCTTTAAAATATTTGTATCAAAGATATTCATATAAAAAAAAAACAAAAAAAACATATACAATGCCCTGTCTCCGGCATACATTAAAGACTTATACAATACCCTAACTCCCCAATCGAGTTCAAGGGCGGGTTATATGGGTATTAGACGTGAAATCCAAGTGATTTCTTTTACAAACATTGAACATATAACATAAAGCCTCATTTGGAAACCTCTTTTGCGCCAAACGACGTCAAAGAGGCCCAGAGGGGGGACAGCACATTCTTGGAACTCATTTAGTGCCTTCGCATTATATAAGCCCAAGGGCCACAAACATAGATCTCCCAATTGGAAGCTCTAACGTAACAAATGCTATATTAGGTCTTCCGGAAGATATGTTGTGGGGGGACAGTACATTACATATAGGATGGTTATATATACAATGAAATGTTAGGATGGTTATATATACAATGAAATGATAGGATGGTTATATATACAATGAAATGATAGGATGGTATGATAGGGACAGTACAGGACGATACAAACATGAAACGACGGGGCGGTCCTACACCCAATCTACCAATCAAAAGCAACCCAAGAAATTAACCCTGGTTGCAGTTGAAAAAATTCAACCACACCATGTCAATGGCGTGGGAGGTTTGATTGGTAAATTGGGCTTCGTTTTAAAGCCCCAAACTTATTACGGCTCATATTATATATAAGGTGACTAATACTGCAGTGTCAATGTGTAGGTGTGTATTTATTTTTCTAGCATTTCATAATGAATATTGTGTAGTAATTTCAATGGAAGCTAAGTATTTTAATAAAATATTAAAACAAGAAATACAACTGTTAAATAATAGCAATTTTTTATTAATTTCTATAATATTACGATTAAATAATCGTAGTAATAATGGATTTACATGACGAGATAACTCCGTAATGGGGATCCCTGTCAATTCAGGACCTGCTATTTCTTGAATCGAGAATGATATTTTTCTGAATTTTATTACATGTAGCCACACTAAAAAAACTAAACTACATGTAGCGCATTTTACTATTTTGACCTCACATACAATCTATTTTAATTTGTAATTATAAAGTAATTTCATTTTCATACAAACGCTGTTAACGCTGTCCTTGTAATTGGGATTTTTAAAAAATCTATTAATAGAACCTTGACCCAGTGTCGTGTGTTACACGCGCGCGTTCCGGTACAATAACTATATTTACTATGTGGCTGTTCCGGCTGTTCCAGTTATTGTCATTTACTCTTTTAATGCATATATACGTGAATATTGCGAATAAATATTGAAAAAAAAATATGTACACAATGATATTAACGCGCGAAACGTTTTTAGTGTTTTGCCCTATGGTAATTGATCTGAATGGTAAAATCATGCAAAAATGACTAAAATAGCATAACTCGCTATTGAGAGTTATCTTGTAAATAGGAAAACTTTATTCTATGTCCATTTTTCTTTGAGATAGCTGTTTGATAAATCCCTTCAGCAACTTTTCGTACTGAAGGAATACATATTCCAAAATATTTTCCCGCAGCATTCATTGAATGAAAAACTCTTTCTTCATTCGTCGTTGTATCAAATGACTGTACTGGTCTCTTTCCAACTGACTTACAAGTCCCTGTCTTTCCGTTTTTTATATTCTCTCTTTGAGAAATGCATTGTAAATTGGAAATCGCGTTATTTTAGGGATTGGAGTCAATGTGATCAATAACACAGCCATCTTTAATCGGTCCCATATAACACTCAAAGACTGCCCTATGACAGAGATATCCCTTTCCTCCAGCAGTAAATTTCAAGTATCCCTGATTATTTACAAAACCAATTGGCTTTTTCAGTCTACAGTGTCTAACAACACCATTACGAGATATTTCATAATTAACGAGTATTGGATGTGGTCTGAATTCTTGCTCCATTTATATATAATAATACTATTTGTCTAATTCATTATTTGCTTTAATTATAAATCTATTAATGTAGTCTTGAGGGGTTTTTATGATTTTGTCTTTGACAGAGTCATGGTTAGGGTCAATGATAGCGTTTTTTATTCTTTTATCATAATAACGTTTCAATTCTCTAAACCGCTTACCCCCACAATTGATACATAATTGTGATTTTCCTCTCACACCCACCCCACAATTTATGCATGGGGACGGGCCTGTCGAATTATTTCTGACACTCTGTAAGTGATATCCACAGAATTCACCTCTACACGATTTATTGCATGGGGTTACTGATCCGATCATAAGCCATTTGCAGTGATTCATTATATATAAACAAACTTTTCTATTTAAATACTTGTCTTATTTATATGAATGAAGAATTCAAGAGATTATCGGCAATCAAGCCTTGGAAAAATATTAAATTCAATCTTGATAGAACTCTCGAAGACGTACCAAAAGAGAGAATAAATAATAGAAGTCTGATTAGAAAAATACGAGATTGTGTTCATGAGTTTAAACAGGACGGTGCATCACACACCTGGTCAACATTTAAAATCGATGGTGTTGTTGATGCTAGAATGAATGATGAAACAGCAGCTATGATACTATCACAACTTGGCAATAAACGGTATTTTCTCAGAGTGAAATTCATTATCAATTTAGAATCGGGCGAATATATTATAAGAGACAAATTTGTTCCAATTCTCAAAGATGGGACAACAGTCATTGTTAGCTGTGATTCCAGACCAGGGCTGTTAACTGGAATTGATAAACCATACTATGAAAAAGCGTATCCAGAAACAGCAATCGTTTATGAGATGTATCCGTTAAATAACCCTGACATTGGAAAACTAGCACCAATGAAACAGTCAACGTCAGTGGAAAAGCCACTCAACTGTGTGGCTCAACGAGTCTTAGAACACTTTACAAATGCACTCCGTGGGAATAAATTAACCGATCTAAGACATAAAAAATAGATCAATGGGAGCTAACAGTGAAAGAGAACGGAGCAACTATTTCCGATATAGCTAGATTGGAAAAGTCGTTGAGATTTCCGATAACCGTTTTAACGATAACTGGCGAAGTATTATACGAATCGAAATACAATAAAAACGGAGCTCCAATCAAAATTATTGATCATAACAAGCACGCATGGACATCCGCGGTTACAATATTCCCGCGAGACAGAACAGTGAAGTATATCCCAGAAGAATTCACCAAGGATGGCATTCTCACTGAAGAAAGATTATTCGATGCTATTGCTAGTTTGTGTAAAAACGACCCTGTATCAGTATGGCTACTTCATAGTTTTGAAGATGAAGAATGTCAATTCAATCAATTTGTGAAACCTAACGGTGAATTATATCGTACTGAAAGTCTACATAATAGGATGAAAAATCTAGCAATAAGTCTCAGTGAAAACACTAGCGTTTTTAATGAAAAATCCGAAGATTACAAACAGTTACTTACAAATTGTTTTACAATTCCATCGGTTGCAGCTCATTTTGCAAGAAAGAAAAATAATTGGAAACCAACACGAAAAGAGTTTTTACAGGATGTTCAATCCAGCTGTTTGGAATATTATCATGGCGGTCTATGGAACGTTAAATACAATCGTGAAAGTATGATATCAGTTGATATCGTTGCCTGTTATCCAGGAAGTTTTCTAGGATATGGATTCGCTGGTGAGTATTTTAAACGGTTTGGACATCCCACACATGAAATGACTCGCGTTGCTATTAATGGACCACTGCCTGATTTTGATTTGACCGGTTTTGCTTGCGTAGTATCATTTGAATTCGCTGAAGGACTTCATCCGTGTTGTTATGTTTGGATTGGTAGACACATGGCTGAAAGGATGTGGTTACCAATAGTGTTATTGCGATATATGATTGATTGTAAAATGTTAGTTTCGTTGATTGTCAGCGAAGCGATTATCTCATATCAAAAACAAACCAATGTCTGGTTACCAGAACCAGAATGTCTTGATAGTATAATCGATAAGTCTAGAAAACATATTGATGCTGACGAAGAGTACATCATTGAATGGTCAAAAAAGATATTTAATCAACGAAATAGTAAAGCAAAGGATCTTGGCCGAAGAATAATCGGTAAATTTACACAAGGTGGAAAAAAATTTAACTTTAAAAGACAATCCTCACGATTGATTATAGATGATGCCGAATACGACTTCGTTATTAAAGATGCAGTAGAGAAAAATAGATACGCAAATTGTAAAACAGCCTTTTTGTCCAATAAAACAAAGTTAGGTAGAATTGATACATACAGTGACGGAGAAAGCTATGCATACCTACATTTGAGAGCTTCTATGCTGGGTTATGCATCTATCAATTTATTTGCAATGATAAATAGATTTCCTAGTATAGCAGTCAGAGTTGCAATTGATTCAATGTATGTCGATAAAAAATATATCAAAAAGATAACTAAATTTACTAATAGCGAAGAGACTTGGGGAACATGGCGAATTAAACATGAAATACAACGCGATTATTCTGAATCAGCAGACCTTGAGATTAAAAGCAGTTACCTGAAGAACGATAATTCTATCAGTGAAAAATCCGAAGGATTTTCTATGTCTAAAGCACCACCGATATCAGATCCAATTTGTAGATATAAAACAGTTTATTTAAACGGTTGTGGTGGATCTGGAAAGACAACACGTGCGATAGAATTATATCGAGAGAGAACGTCCATGATTGTACTCACACCAACTCATAGACTAGCGAGAGAGATCAAACAACGAAATGTTGAAGCTTGCACGTATCATAGTTTTTTTCGATACAAGGGCGATGCTTGGACTCCTGAGCGAATGGGTGAGAAATTTATTCCAGCGGTTATTATTTGGGATGAAGCATGTTCTGTTTCAGAAGATGTATTAAAAATGTTTCTTGATTGGTTATTGCAAAATAATACAAAAGTTATATTGTGCGGCGATCATGGTCAACCACCACCATTTGTTGGTAGAAGTCCACATAGTTGGTTAAAAGGATTTGTTGATTATTATGAAGAAATTGATACTGACTATAGAGCACTCGATGAGCAGTTACGTGAGTTTAAAAAACTAATTAGATTACAACACGATAGAATTCAATGTGAAGTAGCGCGTGAAATAATTTCTGAAACGCCTATGAATGATTTTTGGGAAACATGGAGACCAAATGATTTTGTAGTAGCAAGTAGAAAGATAGTCAGAGACGCACTTCAGAAAAATTTGTTTGAGCTACACAAGAAAAAATTCCCAACGTTTCCAGTACCGTTGTGTTATAGACCATTGGATACACGAAAGCAGAATATTGAAGTTGAAATTCCAGGCCAGACGGAGAAACAGATTCTAGTGTTAAATGATATTGTGCTAGTTGATATCAATACTGTAGAAGATGCATTATGCGCTGATAAATCACCATGGACGCTTGGTTATGTAACAACAATACACTCGTCACAAGGATTGACCATCACGGATAGAATTGTCTGGATAGTTGATAATCGCATTGAATGGTCAAATTTGGTCTATCTCGCAGTGTCCACAGTACGACGAATAAATCAACTACGAAGGATTGTTTTCGATGATGATTTTAATGCAAACGATGATAACACTGATATTAGCATCATTAATAAAAAACTCTCTGGTTACAAACAGCAGGACAAAAAAAAACAACGAGAATTTGATATTGATGCTGAAGTAATAATCGCATTAAAAGAACAACAGAATAATCACTGCGCCAGTTGCAATTGTATAATGCACTGGCAGTATTCGGATAAAGACCCTCGACAATTCACCGTAGACAGAAAAAATAACAGTCTTGGTCATGTCAGAAACAATGTGATGTTGACCTGTCTTGAGTGTAATAGACGTAACGGAGCTAGTTAAGACCATGTGGCGGTAATTGAGTATCGTCCGGAATGACTTGTAGTTGTTCGCGTGTAAAACCACGCTGAGGTGCAGTTGAATCCAATCTGTAGATTGGAAGTCTACCAGTTGATCGCGTTATGGTTGAAATTTTATGCGTAGTAACACTCCATATAGGATCAGTAGCTCTTCTTTTACCACCTTCAAGTTCTCCTGGTTCGTATAAATATCTCACAGTAACATCACCGAGAAGTGGCTGAGTGCTAACCCGCTGTGGTTGTTCGGGAATATATTCTTTTTTTATTGCAATAATTGGTTTCATATTAATAGTTAGAGTAATCTCGTTATTTAACGCTGCAACTACACTCGGTAACCTTTGGACCCATTCGCGAGATCGTTTTTCTTGGATGAATTCTTTTGCATATTGATATCCAAATAACCGTTCTGCAAGAGTTCGATTAAATCGTTCTACAATTGCCTGATCACGATGTAACGCAGTATGTCCCCGTCGTATTGTAACACTATGAGTTTTCATTGTTGATAGAACAGCACCTTGAAACTCTTTGCCAGGATCAACTTGTAATAGATTTGGCCATCTTAGAGGACCTCGTCGATAAATCCTTTCAAATGCAGAAGCGACTTCAGAAGCTGACTTTGTTTTCAATGGTTCTGCTTGTTTAAATCGACTCGCAATATCAACTACAGTTAGCGCGTATTTGTAACCATGGTCATGTGGTAAAAACAATAAATCAGCCTGATGAACTTCATTGGGTACGGTAACATCAAAATGAGAATAATTAATTTGTTTAGGCGGTGGTAGATAAATTTGCCATATAGCTTGTTTGGATAACCAATCTTTTGCAGTGGATTTTTTCACTTTTGCAGCGTTAGCGAGTTTAGTAATTGCTGCTTTACCCCTCCAGTATCCTTTCGGAGAATAATAAATAGATTCCATACTATAAAAAACACTGGTATTTTTAATTACCAGCACCTAACACTAATTTGCCTTTCATAGCTGATTTGACCAACCATGAAGCCAATTTTTCTTTGAAGGATTTATCGGGAATAGCATTTAACGCATGAATTAATTTTACATCCGCGATATGTCTTTGTTGCAAATTATTGCTTTTATATGCAACATCATGAGCATGACATGCCTTATCAATAGCATTTATCGGATACTCACCAGGCCGGGGCTGATTTTGATCATCAAGTCTGATATCTAATCTCGTTCCGGGACCACAGTAGCTATATCCTGGAAGGTGTTTTTCTCCGGGGTATTTTGCCCATGGGGTTCCGGGGAGTTTTCCAAGTTTTGCGGCAATATCACCTCCGAGTTGCTTTTTTTTAAAAATCGAAATTTTTTTGTACCACATGTTACACACTTACCAGTAAGCGCTAGTCTATTGTTTTTAGTTGTAATGGTTGTCTGATCGGTTGTATCAGTACGCTGTTTACACTTAACACAATATAGATCCATAATTTATATATAGCGTTATGAATATAATTGATTTTTCAGCGACTAAAAGAAGAGAACCGGTAAAACACCACGCAGCGCTTCCGAATTCTGTCCGTGCCATTATAATCGGACCATCTGGATCAGTCAAAACACAATTGCTGCTTAATTTGATAATGCGATTTATGAAGTGGGATAAATTATATTTAGTTGCCCCATCCGTAGATGATCAACGGTGCTATGAAGTGCTAAAAGATTATAATGAAAATGCATCAGAAATTAAAGGTGAAAGTGTAATTGACTTTATAACAGATATTGATGATGCACCATGCGTAGAAGATCTCGATGGAGACATAAACAATCTTGTAGTGTACGATGATGTAATGTTAGATAATCAAAAGAACCCTGCTAGAATATTTTCCCGAGGTAGGCATAAAAACACCGACGTGATATATGTCACTCAACGATATACTCAAATTCCAAAAGTGATTCGCGATAACTGCAATATTCTTGCTGTATTCAACGGCGTTGATACACATACGCTACGAAATATTTGGCAGACATGGTGTTCCGATATGGACTTCAATGGATTTAAAAATTACTTCGGTCATGCTCAGTCAGTCCCATATGGATTTATAACAATAAATTTACACGACCCTCGGTCACGATATCGTATTGGACTTGATCAAATATTTGGTTAAATTTGTATTAATCAGCAGCAGGGAGGGTGAGATGACAACATATTTGCGACGTAGATGGCAGCAATTTGAGGGTGGTTATGACAATATATTTGCGACAAAATTGCTAAGGCTCCATTTGTAAAATGGGGTCTTTAATTTTTTTTTGGTTAAAATATGAGATTTCGTAGGAAGGTTCCATTTGGCATTCTGAGGCTTTAATCGATTTTGTCGCAAAAATTTGTAGGGTTCACCCTCCCTGCTGCTATAACAGAATGGCATCACGCAAAAATATTGCAGATGATTTTTCGTCATCGATTGCAGATTATTTTCTGTCATTTTGCCTAACACTTTTAGACATGTTCTTAAAAACAACTCCATCAAAGTCATTCTAGGCCATTCGCCATTTTATTATGTGTCTTCGATGTCATTATCATGTAGTCTTTCTGTTCTGAGGTCGTCTAATGGAAACATAAACAGATTTTGAAACTTCGCAAAGCGAACTACTTCCGTACAAGATGGCAACTCTGGTTCTGATTTCTACACGTTTGTTACCTTGGCATTTACGTCTTACTCAAAGAAGAATTGAAATATCTGTGTGTGTATGTGATTAGTTGGATGGTCTGAGGGAACTTTCTATTCAATTAGTATGTATATTTTCTTGTTTTCTTTTATATTTACTAATTTCGAACAGTCAAGATTTAAGAATAATCGGATTTCTTTTCGAGTATGTCGAATTTGGTATATTTTTAGACATTTTAATTTATTATTTTTACGTACTTTTATTACTTGTTAGCGTTTCTATGGAGCCCTGACAAACATACTATATATGTTTAATAGCTATAGTTTGCTGCCTTTTTTCCAAGATTATTTGTACTTGATCCATAATCAAGTGATGGATCTACCTAAGAAGTGGCATTTATTTTGTAAACTTTATAATACATAGGTAATACTATTATATCGTTATACATCAAGTTATCAAGATTTTTGCAATGGTGGCAAATAAATTAATTCATATTTGAGTCTAAAAAATTAGTTTATGATTATTGCTTAAATTTAGAGTGTTTTAGAAAGGATACTGGCCTACTTCCTGCCTCTTTTACTGTAATTCAGTGTTTTATATGATTTTTTTTAAATTCAAACAAACGCATTTATAGCCAAATATTAAAAGCTGTCTCTGTCGCATCGATATGTTCAGTTTTTTTCGGGTGGATGTATCTACTAAAAGTTTTGTTCTCTAGAATTACAAACTTCTCTACAATAATTTGCGATTAATTCGTTACTTTCTATTTATTTTTGATTTTTTGTGAGGGCCTTTTGCATTTTCCTAGTGTGTAACATTCGCCACATTCCAACATCTCAACATTATCACGTGTCATCTTTTAAACCGCAAATATGTAAAACATATTTGTTTTCATGATAACAAAATACTACAATGACTGACTCGCTTACAATCACTAAAATAGGGATTGAAGTGTGTTTTGCACTGTGCCTTTTTACAACGATGTGTATGCATTAGTTTGTGCATGCCCTTCAGTTTTGTCGGATTCAATATAAGAGGATTTATGTATACTTGACACATGTTCAACTACCACGTCCTTTTAATACAATATCTTATTAAATCTGGTTCATCCTATGTCTCGGATATACCTTATTATACATCTGTATGACTTGTGATTGCGGATATGCATATTACTAACCCAAGAATACAATTTCTTGTCCATATATTAATTTTGAAATATATGTAATTAGTCTTCTAAATGTTGTTTTCCTTTTACAGGAAAAGCAGGATAATGTCTAAATTGCGTGGTATTAAGACTTGTAACTTCATTGTTCTATAATGATTTTCCTTATTCCCATTTTTGATGTTCTTATAACTGAGAATTAATCTTCTCCAAAATCGGACAGTTCTTTCACCTAAACATATCCAATCCATGTGTTCATAATTTACAAGTTAAGTATTTACTTCACTTATGTCACAAATCGTTTGTGTCTGGACAATTAGTGAATAAGCTTAACAGTGGATGTGTTACAAACAGCTAGGTGAATAAATCGTACTCACAGACAAACATATAATGAGAAAGAACATACTGAGAAAATACACATTTAACTGTTATAATCATGAAGTTTTGGCCAGGCTGTGTTTTGTCCTTTCAGGTCTTATATTATTATTATTATTATTATTATTATTATTATTATTATTATTATTATTATTATTATTATTATTATTATTATTATTATTATTATTATTATTATTATTATTAAATCGTTTCTAGTTTTGTTTGTTCCTGTTTTTGTATTAGTTTGTTTTACTTGCAATAACGCAGACAACATGGATAATAAATATATGTATGAATGTAAATATGGATGGATAGATGCGTACACACATATATTTTATCTTTTACCAGCATTCGTCATATCAAATTATGTTTTCCAGTAACTCTTAAATTTATCCATTTTGTCCCTTTTGTCATATATATATATATATATATATATATATATATATATATATATATATATATATATATATAACAATACAAATCATGGCGAATAACAGTCTTTACAAGCGTACTGAGTCCAGCAAGGGATCACATGTGTCAGGGATTGCTTCCTATAAATGCAATAAACTGATAACAAATAGTGCAAAACTAGTAGTCTAACTAGCCTGAGCGTTTTCGACTCTACATGAATCTTTTTATAGGCACATGCAGAACATAGATAAGACAAACAAAAAAAACAAAAATGCCATAGTGCTTAAAATCTTGGCTGTTTCTACAGGAGTTGAATCGTTATATGTATTATGTTTCAACTTCTCTTTATCAACTTGTTGGGGATATTGTTAAATATTTGTACTGATTATATATATATATATATATATATATATATATATATATATATATATATATATATATATATATCAAAATGAAAGTTGCAATCAAATAACACAAATCTCCAAACCACTTTAACATGGATTGACAATGATTCAAATAGGTATGTCCTACAGGAGAATATGTATTCAGTATGAAAATCCACCAGTGGATTTATCTTATGTCATGATAAGTAGGTAGAAAATAGTTCGTCATTATTAAAGAAAGAATATACGTTGTGAGTCATAACTTACATACCTTTGTAATAATCTACCCCGAATACTGATCACATATATCAAGATAAGCTTAACTGACATTCATGGTTGGCAGCTATTCAATCTTTCAAGGTAGTGGAACAACGTCTCGATAGTTTATTGATTATCGTGTAAAGAAATACATAAGTTAATTATATATATATATATATATATATATATATATATATATATATATATATATATATATATATATATATATATATATATATATATATATATAAAGATAATGAATTATATGTTACTTGATAGGACAAGGTAAGTTCATTCAATGTCATGATCAGATTGCATTTGTATAACAATACTTGACTTTTGCTCCCTATAAACATGTCTGTACACGTTAGATAGGATTGCACGATAGGTGTGTTGTACTTATATAATATGTGATAAAGTAGTTAAATTCTTCACAACATTAGGCGACACAATTGGTGCATTTGTTAGTGGAATGCATGTAAATGTATAGGACCGTCCTTTAAAATCTGAGTGATGTTGTGTGGAGAGTGCTCTGAAGCATACTTTCGGTATGTAATATATGTTAACTTTTTTTCTTCGTGCTGTTTCGTTTGGTTTTGGCTGCCATTTTGTTTTGCTGTTGTTTGTTGGGTTTTTAATTTCTTTTATTGGGGGGAGGGCCGAACCGTGCTACACTATTCAATTACATGAAATGTTTCTGTTATTTCATATAATGAAGCTTATATACACAGTAACGATAACATTTACTTTCTCAAACTCCATGTTAGTACATACGTACATACCTAATTACCAAATTTTTATCTTTGTCTTGAGCGTTTAAGCAAGTAAATATGAATAAATAGATATAATAGCAATAATTGATATCATTGCAATAATAAAAAACTGATAAAAACTCAGCGAATGCAGCCTGACCACAATTGCATGACCATTTTCGTTAATTCTCTATATTATAAATATGTATTTTATATTAATTGCCCTTTTCAAGTTAATGCCCATTTCATGTAGTTTCAGTATGGAGAAATCGACTCTCGTGTATTAGCTCATGAGCGTGTCAAGCAACACTAACTAATGACAGATAATAAATAATCCAGGTCAGCATAAATATATGTTTCCAATATTATGTAATTGCTTAGGAGAACAGCAAATATTAAAAAGTTTGTTTCAGAACATATTCTCTTTACAACATCAACATTATATGAATGCAATGTTCAGATTTCTCTTAAATTTATCATCAAACAGACATAAATAACATATTCCCATTACTGTGAAAAGGATCTACTGTTAGGTCCTTATAGTAACGTGATTGCTACCTAGAAGATGTGATATGTTGTGATTATGATTTTGAACGTAGCTTTAGCAATTTTTCAGTCATATCGCTACGATATTTGCAGTGTGGCTAATTATAGTGATGTCTAGCACTGGGACATCATGTCGCAGACACGTAGCATGGTGTCCCACCCTATCACATTATCCTGACACCAGGACAACTAGTCCTAACACTAACCACTTCATCCTGAGCGCCAAGCGAGGTAGCGTTTAATACAATTTTGTAAGTCTTTAGTATGTTTCGACCGGGATCGAACCTAAGACATCCCGTATCCGAAGCGGATGCTCTAACCACTAGACCAACGGAGTGGTCGCTATCTGGAAGAGAACACACATTTAATATTTAATTACATATATTGTCTGTTACTTTTCCTCATTTTTTTGTCCATTCACAATTAAATATTTATAATCTTTTACAAGTTACAATATATGCTAAGGCAAATAAATGTACACCTTTGCTGTTAACTATTTGTGTAAATATCACGTTTTCGTTTTTCCATGTGATAAAGAGATTGAACCCAATGTCTACCTGAAAAAGAGACACACACTGACACACACACACACAGATATATATATATATATATATATATATATATATATATATATATATATATATATATATATATATATATATATATATATATATGTGTGTGTGTGTGTGTGTGTGTATGTGTGTGTGAGTGTGCTTGTGTGTGTGTGTGCAAGAAGATTTCGAACATTCAAGGTGGATATGTTGTGGTGTTCAACTTCTTATATATTATTATATTGTCATGAATACATATGGCTTCCAGCCAAGTCACATTTAAAGCAGCTGTGACAAATGAATATATCCAACCTGTTCCTGGCGCGAAATATATTTTGTTGTTGTTGTGTGGATTAGTATATATACACGGCTTCCAGTAATAATGTTGGAGGACGAACCCACCAAAAACACCAGAAAAACCAAGCGACTCATGGGAAGCTACTGGCAAGCTTTCTCACATAGCCACGTTGGGTGAATCTGAGACTCGAACCTTCACAGACAGAGATGAGATGGAATGAATCCGTAATGAAGAGTGCTTTTGACCACTTGGCCGCTCTTGGCTCTGAATATCTTTAGTATACTTTGCCTGCAATTTATACCTGAAGAATACAACAGTCCTGATTAATATTCTCTTCTGATCATAGTACTTCATTTTCTTATACCTAACTATTATTTCAGTTAATCATGTGAAACAGTATCATGATTTCAATATGAGTTTTCTTAATGTAGTTATGCATGCTTTATATGGGTTCTAATGATGGTATGCACCAGTGGCTATTACTTTATAACCTATAGGGATTTTAAGGTTTATTCCTTAGTGTTATGCTCAAGTGTTTTCGTGAGTGTCAATTTTTATTCTACGTTATACCTATAATAAGAATAATGAATATTACAAAAGACTTGGGGGGAATCTATTTCTGAAGCCCACCCTGACAATAAAATTCAAACAACATTCATGTATTTGTCAACTTTCAATTTCACATTTGAAAATGATGATTACAGGCAATGAATAGGAGTTGGAACGATAACGAAAAGTATAAGCATTTTCGTATGGAGATCAAATTGTGTAAAGTTACTATGAAGGCGTTGTTTTGCCTAATATTGTAAATATTGCAATTTCGTGCACTATCGACTAAGCAGAGGACAATATGCATCAAATAAGATATATGCCGTAGCTGTGAGCACATAAACAGCTTCCCCAATATGTATTGTAGTTAAACATTGTTAATACAGTTTAACATAGAAGCAAGCTCTTACTATACGAACTAATTAAAGCATTGCAACAATTGTTATTCTGTTTCTTTTACACATTTGTGGTATGAATGTAGTGAAAAGAAAATCAAAGGCATTATTCCTACTATTGATGTTTTCACAATTAATGAAATAATTAAATAATAATTTGATATGTGAAATAATCTGTATACCTTACTAAGACATTATATCTATATAAACACCGTTGAGATGTGCTGTTCAACTATATCGCGGTTTTTTCATTGCTGAGAGGGTCAGTCAGATTATTAAACAGTTGGAGTGGTCAATAGTCTCATTCTCAATCTAAAACACATAATTAAAAATGTTTTCTCATCAGCCACTTTCTATTGTTTGCTTTGGTAAATGATTTGAAAGATGTCACTAAGTGTATTGAACTCTGAGCTATAGTAAAGTGCTAGAAAACTCTTTAAGATGTATACGTAAGACAGCGTGGTTTGCTAGTATTCTTATCATTCTTGATTTGCTTGTATTCGTTTTTGGTGCAGACCTTTTTGGACATCATGACATTGGGAACCGTTAGCCAGTGAGAGGTCCGAACGTCGCTTTGACAACATTGAAAAAGGTGCACCATACATGATACTGTCACAAATAAATGGTCTTAAACAATGCATCAGGATGACGTCAGATAAGCAATTTTAGAAACAGCATAACAATTTTGCTTCCTGGCTTAAAAGTAAGATAAACCAACATTGTTGTGAATTAGATCCCAAACAATCATGCAAGCCTTATCACCTGTTTAAACTGTTCAGAAAGATTTCATATATTCTCTAATGTGACAATATACCAATAGTCTCGATGTAACACAATTATATAATTAATAATGTCTTTGGATGTGTCTCCAATAATCCGAAATAAATATTTTATACCTAAGTCGCAACAAGCACTGTGTAATTCACATGATTTCTTTTAAAACCTATTTATTCTCAGATGAAGTATAAACATAATAAACGTGGTTCTAGAAATTGATATTAAAACACATTTAAAGTCTTTATTATAAGCCATCTTTATAGGCAACAACTCGTGACGTATGTCGCAATAGCATTTAATGAAAAACTGATGGTTAACTTGGTTTTTGGAGATTTCTAAGCTAGCAACAAATTTCATATAAACATTTTAACAAACTAACAATAGTAAAGTATGTCAGAATTCGCTCAACAATCAGAGCAAATATCTAGGTCACACAATAAATATTAAATTTGCATAACACATACAATAATAAGATATAATGATAGCATTGTTTGTTTAAGGCACAC
Source organism: Potamilus streckersoni (assembly GCA_016746295.1). NCBI lineage: Eukaryota > Metazoa > Mollusca > Bivalvia > Unionida > Unionidae > Potamilus > Potamilus streckersoni. Next base: position 137,643 of record JAEAOA010002243.1, read on the forward strand.
AACAGCTCGACAGTGAGTACAATAGTTGTAACCCAGATTTTTATCTTATCTTGTATAAATGCCAGAGTTCTTAGTGATCTGCATTTTGTCTCAGATATTGTGCGTGAAACTGACGCTCAATAAATTCTTAGCAAAATCAACACAAAAGGTTGTGTGGTATAGACGAGGTGGTACAAGAATTCAAACAGTTATTGACGCCAATTATTGCAGTGTATGTTAACTATTTAGTAAACCTTGATATCAATTAAGGTGTCTGCCTAAATGAACTAAATTTTGCTAGAAGTTCCTTTGTTGTAACAAAGACTTAAAAGTGATCAATTCATTTATAAATCCACGTATATACTTCCGAATTTATCAACATTTTCCATAGGAAATGCAGCAAATCAAATGTATAACCACTTTAATACCTTTATCCTATTTCCATAAGGAGCTGTCCGCAAAAGATAAATCAAGTCAAACAACTGTAATGATCAATGAATGGAAGAAAGGAATAATGGCATCGTAAGTGGCATACGTTTTTAAAGATTTTGACTACGCATTTGTTCTAGTTTAACAAGATGTTCTCCTTCGCTAGCTATATTGCTAAATATTTCATAGCAAAAAATGAACTGATTTGATTCATATTTGTGTGATAGAAAGCATGCAAATCTTCCTGGGAAAACTCAAACTCAACTCAAAATAATGACATATGCACAGACGAATCAAATATTTCGTCATTATGTGTCAACGTATATACTAAGGAAAGCCAAATCATTTCAGGCATTTTAAGATCATACATTATTTGACAATTGGTCAAAACAAAAGCAAATGGTCATAAGTGAGTATAAAATAAAATACATTATTTGGGAATATCTTTAATGCATTCAAAGTCAATGCTACCATCAGCATAAGGAGATCATACCATGGGTGACGTTACGGTACCTTACGCTAGGGAAAATTGGGAAAATGGTACTAGAGGCTGACTTCAGTCTGGCGGGATATTATAAAAGTTCTAGTGTTGACCTCAATACGTTCTATTTTAGGTAGGCATCGTAAACGCTAAGTTAAATATTTATGGGGAACAAAAGCTGTATAGGACAAAGAGATCAAATAAAAGCAAATATTTAATGAAGGAAAAGACATCAATTATTTGGCAATAGGCAATAGTGAAAGGTCTATCTTTTAAGACATTGGATGGGTCATAAAAAAGACGTCGGCGCTTGTTAACTAAAGAAAGTTAACATACTGAATATTCGTCTGAACTTTCTCTCTTACTCGAACTTTATCTGATAGTCAGTATATCAAACATATTTTCAGGCAATATTGTCTCTACTCATAAATACTTATCTTCTCTATCGCCGAATATTTAATCTTCCTGAAACTCCATGATGTTTTCAAAGATGGGGTCGACCGGGCTGAACAGCCTTTTTTACGCTAAGGTAGGGGGCTCAATGTTTCTTTATATCTTGTCAAGGTTACATTGAATGCATATGGGGAACTCTATGAATTTATACTATAAAGCAAGTTTAAACCAGATTGACTATTTCAACTGTCCAAGCGAGTGTTACAGAGTCCTTATTTCAATCAAAAGAGGGTTAGGTGTTATTTAATATTCCGTATATAGGTGCGCTAGAGTCCTTGCAACATGAATCAGTGCAACACATCTTCAGCAAGGCTGAACATAAGACCGTATATTATAGGCCATTTTAGACAAGACGAGCATGGCATGGCATCTACTAAGGAAAGCAGAAGAGAATAATTGTAATTGGGAATTTGCTGATCTTGTTCCCGCTTTGCAAGAAATTTTGCCTGTATCAGTACCTTCATGGAAATCTCATTCATTAACTCGACTTGATGATTTTCAACAGAGCCAATATTTTCTGTAACAGAATAAAAGAGAAACAGCCTTCATATTGGTAGCACCAAACAAAGCATTATCCAAATCATCATGGCACCACCAGACCGTATTGATTTAGCCCAAGCCATCGTCACGGGTCGATAAAATGCCAGCAAGAATGGAAAAGTATATAAACCTCACACCAGACAAATATCAGCTCGTCAAATTGTCCTCTACTTGTGGTGGTATAGTACGCGCCAATAACATCAGAGCTCAAGGTTGTCGAGGATGTAAACTTTGTCATATTTTGTGGACTTGAAGTACCAGCGCTGTATGCAAAACTATAAATCAAACGAAGCGATGAAAATGAGAAGTGAAATTTAACCATTTTTGTTTCAAATGCGTATAGAAGACCCTCCTCTACATTTTTAATTTTTGTATCTTTCATTGATCAAACGAGAAGAGCTTCCGAGGTCGTTTCTTTTTACATGACCCATTGTAGCAAGAATCCACTGAACAAGGAGAAGCTGTTTTACCCCTTCTGCTTTCAGGACGAAATCTTACAGTATTATAAAGCTGAAATGGTGTTGTTGTGGAATGTTTTATCATTGGAGCAAGATGGATTTAACCTTTAATGGACGATTTTACCATCACCACAGTTTGCTTCTAAGTGTACAGCGCATAATTCGGGCCTTTTCCAGACTGCAGTATGGAGTTTCGCGAGCAGCAATACGAAACTAAGCATGTATCATGGTTACTTTACTTGTACGAAAATGAAGACATATGGATCTAATATGCCGTAAACGGAGGAGAAGAAATTACTCTTGGAACATATTCTGTGAATGGGTGGGATCTAGAAGACTACAATATTGCCTACGAATTTCATGACTGATTATTTCACTAGTTTCCAATTTATTAACTTCAAATTGATTCACAAACGTATGTTTTACTTTGAACCATGAGTGAATTGTATGAGAAAACGTACCAACGTTGCTTAAAGCTAGATCAAGAAATATATCAAGAGGTTGAAATTTGGAAGCAAGACAAAGATCGAAGTCTGAAATCAGATCACGAATTGTATCGCAGTATTGAATGTAATAAACTTGTGAACCTTCTAGGCCACTCGGCAGTTCCATGGGAGACTCAATAATACCTCATGCTTGCTGTACGACAAGGACGAGGAGAACGGGAAGAGAGGACCAAAAGTACCTGAACTCGTGGTAAGTATGGGTTTGCAAATATTGTCCCTGTCCATCAGGATATCCACCCAATTCGACGGAACACATGAAAAACACTCAACACGAAGTCATGATCAAACAAAAAATCTTGTTTTGTCTGACTTTATCTCGTTTTCATTCATATCTCTAAGGAAAACTGACTGATGTTTACTTTTATTCTTACCAGTGCAGTAAGCTTTTCAGAACATTGTCATCACACGCAGGATGAAAATACTTTGATAATCATCTTATCAGCATAGAAGATTACCTGTTCCTTGAGCTGGGATACCAGGTGTTAGATGTGTATGAAAAGGGTCACTTTCCTAAGAGAATATTTATCCAATAATGAGCATGAGACAGAGCCCTGACTTTGTACAACACAAATATACACACGTGGACATCTTTGGATAAGATGTGATCCTAGTCATTTGGTAAAAAGAAATAATATTTATACTTGACAAAACATTTATAAACGCTGTCAATGTGTACTAAATGACAGATCACATTCACCTTATTATGTACAAGCATTATTTTAGCTACGAGATCCTGTTTTGTACTTTTACACGGACAGTCGAATATACATTCATCGCCCTCATCATCGCCACCATAAACCTGAAGGACAAGTTTAGTAGCATCGACTGACGAGCACTCCGAAAATAAAATTTTGAGTTTTCCTAAAGATGGATCTAAAAATAAAGGTACACAATACCGATACAAATAAGCGAATTTCACTTCGACTGCATTGAATATGTATCATAGAACGACTCAAGTGGTGAAATGTTGTCTGCTGAAAGGTCTGCAGTCTGGAAAGAATAAACACTTTTGCGTATCAATCAAAATTGTGTACGGTTACCAAATCTAACCTTATGTGAAAATACATTAGTCATCTTCTTGAAGGTAGTGCGAGCTTTATACCGCTAAACTTTGCCATATGGGAAAACTAGATACACTTCATTTATAAGGAGAATTAGACAGGTAGACATATGAATAATTTCACACAATGAAAAGCTAACGAGTGTTCCAAGTTTACTGACTAATTATAGTGCGGTGCTGTGCTTGCGATCGCATCAATTTTACACCTTTTCACATCATCGACTCTGTACGACATTGGAACTACTCTACTATTACCACTACAAACATACAAAGTGACGTCATGTTTTAAAAATCGTATAGATAATAATAATAATGATAATAATAATAATAATAATAATAATAATAATAATAATAATAATAATAATAATAATAATAATAATAATAATAATAATGAGGACTGTATAGCGCCTACTCTTTATAAACTATAAGCACTTTACAATAACTGATAGCACATAAAAAATATTTATAATGATATGATTACAAAAATAGAAACAAAGAACACGAAACTGGAAGCAAAATAATCCTATAAATATATCAGTTAAGGATACATTATTAGGTCTTTATGTCCGGTTATGCAGTTAAATAAATGAGATTTAGGAGAGCTCTTGAATGATGTCACCGTGTCTTTGTGTCTAGGTGTAGTAGGCATTTCGTTCCACTTTGCTAGACCCTGATATACAAAAGAGCATTGTCCAAATGATTTCACTTTAATAGTGGGAATAATGAGAATTCCAGTATCAGAAAAGTAGTGTGTCTTGCAGGTGTGTACACAAGGGTGAGGTCAGATAGGTATGTTGGACTGGAGCCCGTCAGTGAAACGTAGCACAGAGAACAAATTTTGTGTTCAATTCTGGATCGTATCGATATCCAATGTAGAATACATAGCAAGGGGGAACCGTGTTATGGTTGTTGTGCTCTAAGGATGATGACAGAGTACTGTCAAGGGAAGACCAAGGTTTCGTATAATAATGGTGTTGCTGATATTTATTGCCTGAGGTAAACGATATGAATGAGAAAGTCTTTGTTTTAATCAGGATGGCTTTAGTTTTATCATCATTCATCTTCAGCTAGTTACATGTTTTCCATCATTTTGCATCGGACAGTAGCTTCAATTTCATTTGGATGGCTAGATGTGTATTTTTGGGTGTCAAAAGCATACAATTGGCGAGATGATTATACATGACACTTGAAAGTGGCGGAGTGTATATAATGAAGAGAACAAGTCTAAGAACAGACACCTGTGGAACACCACATGATAGATCAACTCGGCTGGAGTGTTCTTCATTTGTGAACACAATTTGCTCATGTTGACCAAGTAGGACTTGAACCGTAGTAAGGCCGTATCATGATTGACAAATACATGCTGGAGACTGTGAAGTAATATACCATAGTCTATATTGTCATATGCTGTACACAATTAAATAAGAGTGAAGACTGTAATCTTTCCTCTATCCAAAGCAGAGATAATGTCATTGACTACTTTCAGAAGATTAATTTGGGTACTGAGGGAAGGCCGATGTGCAGATTACATTGCTAAAAAGACTGATTGAATTTAGATGAGATACAGGTTAAAATGGTGATAACGGTTGCGATCAAATTATATATCTCAACTGTATGGTGAGGACGAGTCAACTGAAATTGTGTTGTTAACTTTATATCTGATGGTTTGTAATTTGTCAGGGAATAAATTTGCAAACAGATCAAGACGGTATACTGGAAAGAAGGTAACTGGAAGTGGTGTGCACATGTTACTTGACATTAGTTTGTTAGTAATCTCAAATAGCTCTTTGCAGCTGGAACTTTCCGTGATCTTAGTATTGTATCTGGCCGATTTCGCTGGATGAACTATGTGACATTCTTCTTAGCGGCATTATAGATCTGTTTACGAATATTGAGTCTGGTGTAAAGCCAAAGCCTCTCAGCTTCACGGCGGTCTCTTTTAGCAGTGCAAAGCTAGTTCCTAGCACAGCTATACAACGGAGAACACTTCTGAATTTCTACTCTTCACTCGGTTGCTGTGATGCGAAAACGATATCACTCTTTATTGTCCTACATAGTCAACAAGATATAGTATTTCTGCTACCCTATATATCTCACCGATGCCTGATCACACCGCCTCATCAAAATGTATTCGTCAAAGAACAATATTGGTTTTCCTTTGGCTAATGCTACTTTTTAAAGTAGAGTCCAAACATTCAATGGCAATGGTCGAAATATGTGAGGAACTACGCCCGAGTAATTATCACTATATATATATATATATATATATATATATATATATATATATATATATATATATATATATATATATATATATATATATATATATATATATATATATATCAAGTCGAGTGCTTCAGTTGAGATGTGTTACTACACAAGTGGGAGCAGAAAGGCTTAGTTCATATGGAACATGCTTCATGGTCAGCGCTGCGACTGCTTTCCTTTGGTACGATTCACCGCTTGTTCACCATGCTGTTTAAGTCATCAAAAGATTAAAAATCAAACAATGGACAACAGCATTTACCCAATGGAGACTCATATATGATCCGAAGTTGAAAAGCAATAATCACTATATTCTGTGATTGCCAAGAGAACTGTAAGAGAATATATGCAAGGAAGTTTGGCTTGGACATGCAATGCTGGTATCGGAACTGGTGTCAGTATAGTTGTTGTATTTAGAAAATGACACAAGTCAACAGACAATAAATTTCTTTAAATCAAGACATTGTTCCTGAGAGTATATATTTTGGACCATTTTTTACTTCACTGCATTTCATACAATTGTTTAGTCTCTACATTGTTCACTGCAATATTGCGACAATGGTGTGAATAACTAAGGATATTCAAGTACTGTCTGACGTCGTTTTCTCTGTGATGTTGCAAGAGATTGCGTGAGAGAAAGGTAGTCGCCTTATTCCGACCTTGAAGGAGTAACAAACCAATTTAACAAGAATTGTTTAATTTGTCTTTTGGAAGTAATGTGTAGACACCGTAGTGCTTCCTAGACACCATCTAAATATCTGTGACTCTGCATCGACTTTGGATTCTTACGAATATTTGTTGCTTGCTTACTTGAATGATTACGTGACGTGAAAGTGATGGCTTCGATGCTTGTACAAAATAATTAGCTGAATATGCCAACAACTAGTTTTGATTATTTAAACTCCAAGCGAACAATATAACATTTAAACCCGTTTTAGCCACAATAACAGAAAGGTCAGACAGAGAGAAAGAGAGAGAGAGAGAGAGAGAGAGAGAGAGAGAGAGAGAGAGAGAGAGAGAGAGAGAGAACAAATTCGGGACAACAGTACCATCGTTAATATCAATATGAATGAAAATCCATTTTTGGAGGACATTTTAGACGCTTCCAATATTGTCGAAACTGAAAGTACATGACAAAATATCCCTAGAATATATATGGTATACATGCATAGATAATCTTGTACAATACCTTGTAACCTGTTTGGTTTGCACTTTGATCAGCTAACGTTACATTTTGTCGCTGTACATAGTAACTTTGTATTTCATGTCAAGTGACAGCTTTGAACATTGAATACATGTGTCCTGAAAAGTATAACATTTATTGTCTTGTCCGTGGTATTTTATTTTCATAATTCTACTTTATCTGCTCTATGGCAAGATATTTCTCTGCTCTCAACGTACGAAATGTAAAGTTAGATTATGCCGAGGGGTGGGGGCTCTCCGTTTACGTCATCCCCCTATATCGGTGATTGCTAGACGGACATGGTTCATGCAAAACCGAATTTGTTAATTATTTGATTGAACAATACCGACTTGATCGCTTATATACCCTAGAGCTTCCTGTGATGTTACAAAGAGCTGTGATCGGCTTATTGGCACTTCATGAAAATCAAAGAGGAGGCATAAGCTTTGTGGAATATTTTTCTTGCGAAAACGGCGGTATCGTGTCTAGAATGTCAGGAAAAATGCGATAGTTACACATTGATATACGCGAAGGACATCATCATAATGCCGATATCAGTTATATTAACTAAAATGCGTTTCAACAATGTAAAGCCCATCACACCAGTCTCAATGATCATTGCGTGATTTTCATTATAATTCTCAACAATAAATCTCAAGTACAAATATTAGCCAAGCAGAAATTTTGTGGATGACTTATATGTACGACCTCATGCGCAATTTTTAGATTTCAAACCAACCACATACAAATATGTGCACCTTTCTACCAATCCGTTTAATGGCTGGCGTCCAGAAGTGCTTTTTGTTTACACATACAAGTCTTCTTTAAGACAAGGAAAACAACCATAAAATCCTCCAACACTTCATGTGTTTCAGTCTCGCAATCATGAATATCATTTCCTTTCAATCGCATCTTCTACCTACTTTATTTCTTGCTCTGTATGGCATCGGTCACTACAAAAACCACAAGTGCGTTTTCGTGTATTTGAAGTCACTCATAAATAACGCTTACGATTGTTCGAGATGACACCACGTCAACTACTTCAAAGCATCGTTTTCATCCCTCATTAAGCAAAATGGTTTAGCGACAAACACAAAGGGGCATTGTCTCAAATGACATATTCGAAAATCAGACGTCAAGTGCAAACAAAAACAAAACATTTTAAAGCCTGGAGATAGTGCCCATAAAAGTGTTGTCATCATTTGTTATCTCTCAAAATTGGATCCTAATACCTCATCAGCCATCTTCCACCAAGCTAAAGTGGTTCCACGAATAGGTCACTTCACCAGAAAAAAAAAGTCAGATGTAAAAGAAAAGCTCCAGGAAAACATTTGCCAGAAAGAGAGGCAGTTTTGCCCAGACACAAACAGCAACACTCTGTGACTGTGTCTGCAGCAGCTTCTTTGAATGTTGGTGCTGCTTGCGATTCAACTCACGTCACGTGTCTTTCTCAATTTGATGAAATAAATGAAACTAGTTTCCAAAGATACTTCTTTCGCAAAAACCTCTTCTACTTTAGCGACAGCGGCAGCCGTTGAAAAAGCACCCTCCCCTAGGATCAAATTACAAGAGAGATCCTGAATGTCAACAATTTACTGAATTTATCTACAGAAGAATTGTCTCGTCTTTGCCCGCTACAAAGAACGATTGTAAATCATCACCAAGATGATACGACGAAACGGTTAATAGTGGATACGTATTCCATTGTAAGAAAAGAATAGCTGATTCCCTTAAATTTCAAAATTTTTGCTTGTGAAACAAATTTGTCATTAAAAAATTGGAAAGCACGATCTCTCTTCTATCAAAAAGGACAAAAATAATGATTGTATCTTTCTTTAGCCAAATATTGGGACGTGTTGTCATAATGTTAAAGCGCCATGACCCATGCGAGTATAACTCATTTAAACAGCTTCGAAATATATTATAAGTACCGAGTGGTTTAAATATCTTAAAAGGATGTGCACCTTGTTTGAAGTACCAGAAGGAACGGTTAAGATGCTTAGTAAGGTTATTCGCAACATCTACAAATGGAGATGTGGAGCACGCTTCTTATTCTCTTAAACATAGCAATGGGATTCCGAAGCCAGACAAACCCCAGCACAATTAATTGTTGTGATGGAGATAGATGCAGCATACGATATGATTTGTCATGCTAGACGAAGGAGTAGTTACAATCAGTCATATGCACATGAGAAAATGTAGTCCTTTTAAAAGTAAACAAACCTCTAGACAGGAGATGCTGATCAATGTGCCAAATATTTTGTGTGTAGTGATCTATTCGAGTTCGTTGGTGTGGTTGTTCATTTTTTTATTTGTGTATGTTTGCGTATTTATGAGTCTGTCTTTATTGCAAAAGCAAAAATCACTTTCTTATCTCCAGTGTGCATTGATATGTGAGAGATTAATATTGTTTCTATACGAGCGTACTAGCATTGCTTGTATGCTAACCTGTCTTTGGTATGCTTGTTTGTTTTTTCGTTCAGCATGTCATTTAAAACGCGTTTCTATCTCCAATATGTGTTGCCATGTAACCTGTTTATTGGAGGGTAATTTGTAACTGTGTGTTGTCATGTACAATAAATTGAAATGGTTTCATTTGGTTAGAGCTGCCATATATTATGGATGTATTCGAAATGTGTTTGTGTGCGAGGAAATGTTTCTTTAAGTCTGTTCTACGGGCATACAAAGTGGGTTTGCCAGTCGACTCAACCTCATTGTTTTCAACATTAATAAAATGATGTAAGTGTATTATTATCAGTATATTGTGCAGTGCGTGTTCAGACATTTAACAGCGTCATCAGCAACATGTAGAGCCTGCATTCCACCGGAAAACATGTATATGGACAGTTGTTCGCAATGTGTGAGATGGTTTGTATAAATCCACACCAACAGGAAACGTATGTGGCCTGGAAATGTTTGACTGCTCAATGTCACCGTCCTGTCCGAAAGTGGTTCAGTGGGGTTGTCCACAAAAGACAAGGAAGGTGGTCCGAAAAATGGTTCAGCTACGAATGAATCGTTTACAACCTCTGTTGATGACCACTTAGCACATCATGCTGAAATAGTTGTCATATCCAGATTGAGCATGTCAGATTGCGGTGCACGTTGATTCGAGTACTAAGTTTAGCTGCAGCGAACGACTTGAAAAACATCTCGGATCATGTCATAAAAATGATAATAACCTATTGGAGCCACCAAGTCAGCATAGACCATGAGCCAGTGAACCTGTCAAAGAGGTGATGAAGGAGGAAGAGAAGCAATCAAAGGCATGATTACATTATGTGCATTTTTGTAGAGAGGATAAATTGAAGAAGGTCGTGTATTGCATGATACATGTAAATAATTTCCGAATACATAGTATTGTGTGTAGATTGTTCTTGCACACAAATAAATAGGTTTGGAATGGAAGATATGCTTTAAATAGAGCTAATGGACTTGGAAGGAACTTCATGGATGAATTGGTCGTGTGTGTCATAGCTGTTGGGACGCAAAAAACAGACTAAAAGAAACAAAGCTAATACAGGAAATACGTGAAAAACTGAATAATATTTGGATGAAGGTCAATGAAACATTTACAATTATAGACAAGCCAGACTATATCACAGGGGATAATAAGAAGAAGATGAAGTTCCTCTAAAACTGAAGGAAACTGAAGAAAACACTCAGTATCCCTTTCCAATGCTACTCTTATGCCTCGAAATATATATAGTCTTTGATTATGGCATGAACGTTGTTTTCGTTTCCTTGCATAAATATTTGTGTATGCCTTGTTTGTCAGTATAATCTAGTTTGTTCCTATAATCATTTAGCATAGCATTTGCCTTATCTACCTAGAGCAACGCATATTGAAGTCAACACGAACACTGTTGCTAAGCTCACACCAGATTGAGGTCAGCCACTTGTAGGAGTTTAAGATTGTCCCAATGTCCAGTACAGTGACCTCATAGATTGCAAATCCCTATTATGACCCCAAATGACATCCTTATGTTCCGAAATTACTTTGCAATTTTAAGATAAGACGTCTCATATTAACCTAAAGTTGTATCTGTAACAGCTGCTGGATTTTTATGTCTTCATTGATGTAGAAACATCATAAACCATTTTCACATAACTAAACTGGTTAATAATAGACGAAGTATTTTTCTGAAAGTAATTTTGCTCTTCTAAATGTGTCGGATGTTCCAAAGTACATAATTGAACAAAACGTCTTCTCACTATAATCTAATATCAGCTCTTAACAGGAATATCGAGTTATCACAACCAAGCATAGAACAATGAAAAGATATTAAAGTGTCCAGGAGGCAGATATGGAACGTATTTCCTTCTCGCCTTTAATTTGCTGATAAATCCTTTAAAAACAAGTGCAGGCAGAACCTCAAAACTCACATATTAACTAAAGAGAAATATATAACTCAGAGTCTAAGATTCTTCTTAATTCAATGATTTATAAATTGCCTATTTTACCTTTTTGATATTCACATACACACACAGACACATACAGATATATATGTGCGTGTTTGAAACGGTGGCTTGTACATATAAATTCAGTGTACGAACAACTCTACTTTTATTTCTGAATATTTTTATAAGAAACTATAATACTGGAATACACGTTACTGTATGTCAAATATTTCGTAATAGTCTAACAGTATATTTATGCATAAGTGATAATTAATAGGGCATGTAAACTCGACCAGTTTGTTCAGAGTCATTTATAAAACATAATAACTGGATTGATTAACAATATTTGAATGATTTCCGACGCTTATAATGGATTTTAACACATATGTCTAGATGTGCCTATCTGCAAAGAGTTATATACACGATAGATTGTGTGAGTTAGATTTTTAACGTAACTTTAACAAATTTTCAGTCATATCGCTACGATGACTGCAGTGTGACAGTTTATAGTGATGTCTAGCACTGGGGAATAATGTCGCAGACATGTGGCATGATGTCCCACCAAATCGCTTTATCCTACCACCAGGCCAACCAGTCCTAACACTAACCTTTTAATACTGAGTGCCAAGCGAGGCAGCAGTTAGTACCTTTTTTTTACAGTCTTTGGTATGACAAGGCCGGGGTTTGAACCCGCATCCGAGGCGTACGCTCTAGCTACTAGGCCATCGGAGCGGTTTTTACGAGAAAGAAAGGTTTATATATATATATATATATATATATATATATATATATATATATATATATATATATATATATATATATATATATATATATATATATATATATATATATATATATATATATATATATATATATATATATATATATTGGTAAGGACCTGGAGGGAGATTAGTTGTATTTAACTAATCTATACCCTCTTGAAATAAAATCTCTAATAGTAGTAGTTGCATTAGTAGTAGTAGGAGTCGTAGTAGTATTAGTAGTGAAGTATCAAGAAAAGAAAGATTCAAATAAGGTTTGTTACATTTTTTGTAAGCATGCATTTGATATTATAAGATAAATTACATACGACCATGCCTTACGAAACACGAAATATATACAGAAAACAATATAACAATGGTATACATCTGAGAGGGCATCTAGAATAAAAATATATTTTCCCTTGCTGCAAATAATATTAGTACTGAATCACTGTACCATCAAACTTAACGTGAAGATAAAAGCTGTCTTGACTAGATTTCCTATAACTGGAAACATTGTTGTCACCAATTTTCATTTCGCCTGCGGATGGGAGATATGAACATGTACTCCAGAAATTAAACTGTTGTCTCTGTTACACGGTAAATACGATCAATCAGTATTACGTGGGAAGGTGTGGTTACAAGTATTTGAATACAAAGAAGTGCTCAGACATATTGGAGTTTATGTTGGTGAAATATAAATAAATGATCGGTTATCAGGACACAATATTAAATCAAGTCCAGTGAGATGACATTGTTTTACGTTAGCATCGGACAAAACTGATATTAACTAGTTTCATAATGGGTGAATTATTTAGTTTATACTTTCTGAAAGATTTACACTAATTGCAGAGGACTCACCTTGGTTTGTTTCGTCAAATAAATGATAAATCAATAAACAAGTCGCTCTTAATCTACCAAATATAATGCATAGTTTCAGTATGAAGCAGAATATATTTTAAATCCACAAGGTTATCATCCGCATAGGTTGCAGAAATATAACTTGCTAAGTATAATCACAGGTTTAATACAATGATAGAAGTATAGCAAGTTGCAAATGAATTTGATATAACAATCTTTGCATATAAACTAGTACAAAAAGGTTACAAAACGAATAGGTGGATATGAATGACACAGATAAGTAGCTAGTTTAATCGAATTGGCTCGTAAATATTATCATATTGTGTAATGAAGAGTTTATCAGAATTGAGTTTGTCGCTAAGAAGCTAAATATGAGTACTGTATGAATTTGCATTTTAATTTGTATTATGAAATAAGTTTTATATGAAATTTTGAATTTTAATTCGTATTAAGGAATAAAGTTAATTGTACTCAATCGAAATGTCTAAAACAAAATAGATCATGTTATATTAGGGTTCTGCTGCTACATTTTACAACAACAATATTGGATGCTTGTTCCATGTTTCCTTATTTTGAATTTGAAAGTAATAGTAAGGAACTATACACTGTGGTCCCATAGAATATCGACCCAAATATCTCACCGACAATACAAACAGTAACATTCCTAACCGCATCATTTAGCCTTGCACACAGAACACTGGTCCATAGTTTAGAAAGGTAAAATACCATGTCGTTATATTTTAGGACAATGTTTGATCATTTGCAAAAACCTGCTTATCAAAATGCCAGTTCAAAAGACGCTTTTCAAAGTATATTTAGTAATAATGAACATAAGTATTATAATTTCACTAATGTCTTATACATGTAAATAAGTTATCGGGTTCGAATAAGCCAACTAAAATGTACGATCTCATTATCACATAACCTGACCAATTAGTACCAGCGTACCTGATGGCTAAATTTAAAATATTTGTAAGACACCGCGATATATATATATATATATATATATATATATATATATATATATATATATATATATATATATATATATATATTTATATATATATATATATATATATATATATATATATATATATATATATATGTGTGTGTATGTATGTATGTGTGTGTGTGTTTGTGTCGATTTATGTGTCAATATCTGGAGTAGCTTGCTAAACGTCTAACCTATGACAATGTCACACAGACAATTACAAATTGAAATTATCAGAAGCCAAAATCACGGAACAGGAAAGTTTGAGAAATGTTTTTTATATATTCGCATACCTAAACTCTGTTTAAGTATCACAAGACAATGGATTGTCACTAATATATAAATGTTGCTACAAATCTAAAATTCCAAGAGATAATTAACAGTACGTAAACTAATGGCACATTTGAAATGTTGTTGAAGTGCACAATGAGATGTAAGGAGATACCTTTTACAAAAGTATGTGATATATTTGAAGAATTCCGATCTGTATTACACTACCATATTGTAATATATTTTCAGTTAGGAGTAAACGTGTTTAAAAATGAAAAACAAATGATTCATTAGGTTAAATTCGAAGAACATTTTTGGTTAAAATCTTATACAGACTCGAATGCAAGTCTGAAACAACATACAAACGACTGACGTAAGCACAACAAAAGTTTGATGCAGTGAATTATCTGATACTTACACATATGATTTTCGAATATTGTGAGAGAAATGGCTGGAAGGTCATTCAGTAGGTTATATATGGTCAGCAAAAACTTTTTGATTGCTGACGAACACTGGACACTATGCTTGCTAACAACTTTGACCTAGCCTAGCGTAGGGAGAAGGACCTGCAGATTATTAAATCCTGAAGCAGGTATGCAAGCAACCCGTCAAACCATGCAACCAAGGTCTTTATTGAGGCCGTCACGGCTGTTAGTGTTAATAGGCAGCACAGCGAATGTAAACCCACAATAGCAGCTGTGCTGAGGGTCATGTTTAAAATTTTGGACAGGGCGGCCTTTAGAGCATTCTAATCATGTCCTATCTATCTAAGGTCATGAGCGCTTACAGACCTGTCTGTTCCTCCGGGAGATTCTTCAGTGTGATCCGTATTTTGCATGTGGGATGAACAACGTTACTTTTAACGGTCAATACGTAAGGTCTTATGGGGTTTGCAAAGTTGCTAATCAGTTGCTTATGGATGGATTGGCAGTCACTTTAATCAAAGGAAAAAGATAATGCTTGCAATTAACGCAAGAACAAATCTGCAAGTATAGCGTGACCAACACCTGTCCTTTATAATTTACATGTTACGAAAGTTTCCATTGCTAGTTAAGTAGGCATTAACTTTATAATTATGATAAGTATTACTTGGTTGCAGCCGTACCGATGGCAACTAATTATATCTGCATCAACTTAATGCAAATCGGCTACTAGATAGAAACGTTTTCGAACAGCTATGCAGTACGATGACCTATTTAGTATGAATGCTCTTTTCATAGAAAACCCGTGAGAACAAGCAGAGTCTAACAAATCACTGTTAAAGGTGTGACTCCTCTTGCCCCAAGTACTAGTGCAGCATACACGCATAAATCCCGAATAATGGACTGTAAATACATCATTGCAGAAAGTGTCAGAATCTTTAGCTTCCGGAGCAGATAATCTGCGTTGAATAGACGGCCGAGAAGGCTCCTGCTTGAATAAAGCCTAGTGCACTCGTTCTTTTTCTGTCCAGATTGCAAAACGATTTGAATTTGGACCAGAGGAAACAGGCGAGCAATTACACCTACTAGAATGGTTAAAAGACTGTAAAACATAAAGAATTTATCAAGAATTCAGTCCAGAGGTTATTATTTGGAACGAGAGTCTGACAGTATTTCGAGTGGCTACAGTTGCGAGCCGTTTCACGTAAGCACTATAGTTTCATGACTACCTACATCGCGATTTTATTGATTGCAGGAAAGATTTTGAGAGGATAATCGTATCAAGATCTAGGGCCTCAAAACCTTTGCACGTTAACGTCAATGTTCAGGAACTGTGGAACAGGTGATGTAAAAGACTTTTCCTGCATTTTGTAGCTGGAGTTGATTTCTGGAAGGTTGAAATACTGCTGACGCACTTGTTTCTCTTACTGCGCTTCGGGATAAGGCTCGGTAACTCCTAACCCTGCGGCACAGACAGAAAGCACTTTCCAGACACTCCGGTCCAACTCACGTACTACCTGTAATATAGAATCTGCCACAATGTATGAGTTACCGGTCCGTGGACAAATGAGCAGGGTACGTTTGTGCTAAACCGCATATACAACGTTTCTGTTGCTATCGTTTAGTCAATCTAAAGCTCACGCATGTTCTCTAATGACATGCAAGTTCAGGGACTTACAATAGAAAATCTTCATATGGTAGAGATGAGATTGTTGGCGACCACATTCACTAATTTAACTTCGCGTGTATTGCTGTGTTCTTCTTAGGTTATTTTTCTAAATTGTGCCACTCATGCGTGTGTTTGCGTGTGTGTGTGCGTGAGATATGTGTTTGTAAAGGGGTGGGTTGGAAACGTTCTTTGATGGAACCAGCCTAACAGGAATACAAGAATGTTATGAGAGAAGAGCTTATTGTATATAAGCACCAAGTCAAAGACCATGTTTATGGTCTAAATTCTGCCATGTATGGTCCGTGACCTGCTTCTCTGTGAAAAACAGCACCAGCAAAGACAAATTAATGTAACTAATGTGGGAAATTTGTATAGAAAGCATTGATATTGTAAGGGCAATATCGGTTGATCTATTTGGATTTCACCTGCAAAATAATGATGTGAAGACTTGTCTCTCGGTTTGACAGGATCATTTGGAACAAGAATCAATAGGAATGTGAATGCCATGTCCTGATCATGAGCGGGAACGAAGAATGAATGGATTGGTTATCATCTGCGAGTATATTGACAGGAATAGGTCCGGTATTAACTTTTTATTGGGAGGCATACACTGCAGCCTTTCAAGTAGCCTAGACTTTGTGACACCTCAAGTGAACTGTCTGAAAGTAACCATATATCTAGTTCAAATCAAGATAAATGAGGAAGTAGAGAAATTAAGAGGCTTTTTAAACTAAGTATGTCAAAGTGTAAAAAGTGAAGGAGGCCATTGAAGGTGTGACAAAAGTCAGGTACTTTTCAGAAAAAAAGGAAAATGTAAAAGTTTGGTATTTGTGAAATATGAAACAGAACAATTAAAGAAAGCAAACCAATTGGTTAGATATGTGACACAAGATGTGAAGAAGATAAAATTTATCTGAACTAAGAGAGAAAGAAAACGGAAAGAAAAATTAGTCCTTTGACAAACTAAATGAACACTGAATCAAGGTACAAGAAAAGTTTAGATTGATGGGACATCCTAACTGCATACCTAAGAATGTATAAAACAAAAGAATAATAGAGACATTGAGAAGATAGTGGAAGAACTGGAGAAAATAGAAAAATCCAAAAGCTCTTTTCGGGTCCACTCCATTGCCCTGACAAGATTTGCTATCTTTTTTATGTGTGTGTCTTTTTTTGTTTGCTTGGGTATTTTTTTTTTGTCTTTATCTATGTCTATCCAGTCCCGCCCCGCCAAGCATTATGTTTCGTATAGTTACCGAACTAGATGAACTTAACCCGCCACCCGCTACCCCAGCTGAATTTACCTCCCGCCGCTACTCGCTATTTGTCGCTGTCGCTGTTTGCAGTTTAGCCCGATTGAGGTCAGCCACATGCAACATTGTTGCCAATGCCCAGTATCGTGACGTCGACCACCTTTTCAATTCCTTCTGTCCCTATAAAACGTAACTTTTTGTCTTCTCCATATAGTGAGCCAGAAGGTGTTTTAATAAAAGTTTCCATTGTCTCTATAAATTGTATCCTTATAAAGGCCCGGAGGAAGGATGTATGGACATTCCCATTGTCCCTATGGTGGCCCTCTTGTCTATTCTTATATAGACATCTGATATGATTTATGATACAGACTTGCAGCATAAACGCAGGCAATACATATACTAAATTGAAACACCATGACTTTAAAATATAGGACTAAGTTCTAAAGATTAAGGTTACGATTTAAAGTTACTTAAGTTATGAACAGGTCAGAAAATTACAATCAATCAAGGACTTGGATGCTGATATACGATTCAGCTGTGTACTATTATCAATAGTAAGACTACGCTATGGAGTGTTGTATTCGTTGGTAACTGTTTATCATATAATGAATCGAGGCTGAATTATACTTGCAATCGACACAATTATTTTCCTCAAATATATGCATGTGAATGGTAAATAATTAAGAGGACATTTAATTTTTAGTAAAATATTAAAGTATATTTAATTATGGTAAAATAAAATTATTGATATTAAATATTAGCCAATCATACTTTTCACTATTTTATTTTACAAGTTTTAACTGATTCAGGTCAAGGAGAGTAATGATATTCCTACTGATGATAACTGTATTGGCTGCAAAGGTCTCTGGTACGTATTTATCTAACCACATACAATCAATTGTGTTACGTGCATCTTATGTTATAAGCACATTTTGGATTCCACAGGACAATGTTATAAGAATATGAAACCAATGAAGTTTACTGTAGAGACACCCAACAATAATCTATGTCAAAACAGGATAGGATATTTTGTGCTTTGGAATGCTTGAATATGGCGCTACTGGTCTTTTATTTACACGAATTACCCAAAAATCTTTATATATATATATATATATATATATATATATATATATATATATATATATATATATATATATATATATATATATATGTGTGTGTGTGTATGTGTGTGTGTGAGTATGATTCTACAATACAACATTATTAAAAAGACTAACATAATGGCTGTAAATTTAGTTTGATCTACACGTGTCAACATATTCTTTTCATTATTGCAAATTGACGCACTCAATAATAATAATAATAATAATAATAATAATAATAATAATAATAATAATAATACGATTATTATTATTATTATTTTTATTATTATTATTATTATTATTATTATTATTTTTATTATTATTATTATTGTTGTTATTATTATTAACACTAATTTTTTTTTGTGCAATATTTGGTGCTAGTTGTTCAGGAGAGTCATTTGTAATAATGATGGTGTTATGGGAGGATAGATACTAATTTGTAACACTACTTTATTACAGAACAAGAAATGACTTCGAAACTTGTTTGCAGCGGAGAATCAATATTACTGTTTGAAAAAGAAAAGATTACTGCATCTGGCCACTTGACATCTCTTTATATTTTCAAAGAAGTGTGGAAGTTAATTGCGAATTGGGAGTCAGGTGGCACTATTATAAATACAGGACACTACGATTGGAAAGTGTTTTTCGACGGATATGGTAATCTTATGATTGGCAACATTGATGAGACAGGAGAAGGAAAATACAGAATTCAACAACGTCAAGGCAAAACAATAGGCCCTAGTTACAACCAGAAACTGACTGTGATGGGTAAGTATTCATAACAGGCTTGAAGGCTATAATGCTCTGGATGTAATATGTTATATTCTCTCTCTCTCTCTCTCTCTCTCTCTCTCTCTCTCTCTCTCTCTCTCTCTCTCTCTCTCTCTCTCTCTCTCAAAATGGACACAATTGGTTGCAATGCTATCACTTTTGGCAAGGACATAAAACTATGTGCGTTTCCTAATTCATACCAGGGTGATGGTTCTCTTCAGATACGGTTTAGATTGATGAATTTGTTTCACTATTCAGCCTTTCCTCTCCACGTGATCGACTGTATACACTTATCATGCAGAAAAGAAGGTCATATTTGTCGTTTTTCAGATGATTATTTGATGTTTTTATTGATATCCATAGATATTATTTTTTAGCAGGATGTCCATTTATTATCATCGATATTATCTCTAATAGAGCGTCGCAACAGAACTCGGTGCAAATAATACAAAATTTCTTTTGTCGAAACTCACTTTGATCTATAAAAATCACCAAAAGAAAAAGCGACAAATACGTTAATTAATTAATAAAACTTTAACGTCAACTCTTAGAAATATTAAATTATTTATTTTCATATGCATATCAACGGTGTTTATAATAGCAAAACTACTACCATGTGTGCAGCATGCAAATTGAAAGTTGCTTTATAGCAGAGTAAGAAACTAAAAATGAAATCCTTTAGACCTTACAAATTGTTGGAGAAATAATTATGCCCATTCAAACCAGATGACATGCGCTCGGCATATAATTTAATTTATTGCGAAAAGAAAGACAGAAAGGCAAGACAAAATGTTGGATCAAAATATGCCTTTCCTAGGTGAAGGAAAACAAAGAACATGATAATCTTTTGACTAGTTTACCTATATAGAATTATTGTGCACAGTTTTATTGTACATAATGTATCAGTAGAAGATGAATGCCAAACAGATATCAATTTGCAATAGCATGAGGAAAATTTGTGATACGAGTGAGAGCTTTTAAAAATTGTATTACTTATTTCAAGTGCAAATGAAATTTGTAGAGATGCCAATAAGAGTATCGTATTCATAAATAACTACTTTCAAACTAAACTCCATAAAAAGACACAAACCGCAACTTTTATGACAAATATCATCTTGCGCAATAATGGATTCCGTTATACTGTAAGTGCATGCATTCATGACTATACGTGATTATATTATTAAAGCGGTTTAATGCAGAGGCAAAGAAGTTACTAATCCATATATATTTTATAAATGAAACTGTTCTCTTGCATTTATTCTCCTGCAGTTAAAACTAACTTAAAAAGTGTATAAAATGACTGATGTAAATTCTAATGTCAAAGATATGTACACTTCAATGTTTAACGTTTCAGGATAACATTCATATTTAATTTCTTTCACAGCTGCCCCAACAACGAAATGCAAACCGAAAATAAATACTGATGGCAACGATTTGGTCGTATCTGTGGAATATACAGAATGTGGGAAACCTGAACCTTCTTTGAACTTTGTGGACCAATCCCATTTTGCCCATGTAGTAAGTATATCACACGCCAATCGCATCCTCAACTAGCCTTTGTTATGCTTCTTTGGAGCATAACAGACACTTGTTATACATAGTCCAATCCTACCTAGAGTTACTATGTACCCGATATTTAATGTTTACATTGGTAGTGAAGAAACCGTCACCCTTTTGCTAATTTTAATTTTGAAACAGATTATAATTATTTTCCTACGGCATGGACAAGTTACGTAGAAAACTTTACGATCTTCAAGGCTATGAAATAATTACCATTTTCAGCTCCTTGTCAATAGTTTCTCTACTGGAGAAATGGATGAGATCTTGGTAATAAAATGTTATGAGGAGTGAAATAAAGACTAATGTCTCCCTGGAGCGGTATTTGTAACATAAATGTTGTGTGAAACCAAATTTACTCAAGGAAATTGTAAATAATTAAAAGTTATGGTAAAATATCATTGCTATGACGCTTCAATAACTCATCGATAATCATATCGTTAAGAATATGGCGTACATCCTTAAATCATAATATTGTTTGATTTATTTACAGAGCAAAACAGCAGAGAACAAAACGTTAGCAAAGTTTAAACCTGGAAAAGAGGCGGGTACCTACATTGCTTGCATAGACACCCCTGCCTTTAGATGTGCAACAAATTTCAAAACCTTCGACTTATGCTCCCATATCACACTTCCTGAACGTAAGGATATTTTCACATATAATCTGTAACTCATCAAGCCGCGAT
Source organism: Potamilus streckersoni (assembly GCA_016746295.1). NCBI lineage: Eukaryota > Metazoa > Mollusca > Bivalvia > Unionida > Unionidae > Potamilus > Potamilus streckersoni. The sequence continues at coordinate 159,739 of JAEAOA010002243.1, forward strand.
ACGTTCGTTCAGCTTTACAACTTATTCAATTATAGCTTGATTTTTACTGTCTTTTATTTTTCAGATATAAGCAAATGTGATCCCTTTTATATATTTATGACCGTTATATATTTACCACCCAATTGCAGATTTATCTTTTTGAAACAACTGTTCCCATTCACACAACAGATAATGACAGATAATGAACTAGTACATGTATTAGTCATGCACACATTTTCGTCCTTATCCGTCCGCAACGTCCGAGAATGTTACTTTAAGACATGAATGCATCTATACATCATTAAATTAAGTAATGGGTCAAATTCTAATCGACAAATAATGACCTAAATTATCCCAATGAATAAATTTGACCACAAAGATACAAGGCATGGACACCGTATAGTGCGCAACCCATAGCCGGCCTAGGTCATACCATCGCATACTTACAAAAGCAAATGTGCAAACAATGGTGAGGAATACTTTACCATTGTCAACAAATAAAATCCCCAAAATTAAACTTGGTCGAAATAATGTTTTAGTGCCACAGTATAGGAATGGCAGTACCAAATCAAAAGTAGCAGTTTGATTTAGGACATAGCTGTATCAAGGCACATGACCATATCAAGTGTGAGCAACGTTCTAAACCAGGCTACATATAAAAAACCGTGAAAAAAATATTGCTTTGACTAACAGTCATTATTATAAACAATGCATTGAGTGAAAAGGTTAAGTGTAAAGACATTTAATTTCTAGGCCAAATTATGTTTGACCTAAACAGGAAGCTACAGTTTACCATACCGGAAAGTAAATATTTTCTAAAGACCTTATAACATTAATATTGATCTAATTTCGGAGATTATTAAGCAAGAGCTGTCAGAACTAAAGAAAACATATCATAAAGAATTTCGTTCAAAACATATGAAACAAACTGGTATGTGAGTTGCTTGTAGTGCTCCGTTGACGCCAAACTGACATCGCACTTTATACGATTGCAGTATATCCATACTCAGGATCCTGCAGAAACTTAAGGTGCAATTGTGTGCTGAGAATAATCCAATTATATTGTTTATATATGTTTGCAAGTTGCAAAGAACGGAGAGCATTAACATATAATTTGTGTTCCAAAACAATGTTGAACCATATTTATATTTTTAACAGGACCCATTGGAACGATGTCATCCGACCAAGTGAAGATACTAGTGCTTGCATACCTGAGCAACATATTATTAATTATTGGTTTGCCAGGACTGATATGTTATATGCATTGTTACATGATTCCTTCCCTTCGTGGTAATATAACAAGGAATTAGCTTCCGGTTAATTTTGTGATTTTATGTGGCATGGAACCACAAGTACAGTATATATTTACAGTTGTGTTTATTCATACATCTCTCTCTCTCACTCTCTCTCTCTCTTTCTCTCTCTCTTTCTCTCTCTCTCTCTCTCTTTATATATATATATATATATATATATATATATATATATATATATATATATATATATATATATATATATATATATATATATGGGTAGATTGCATGTAGGATCACCATGCTATTTTGGGCGTTAATCTAACTACATCAAAGAGCAATAATTACCACAACTATATTGCAGAATGATGATATAATGAAATGCTTTTTGACGAGATGTTTGCCAACTTTATGCATTTTAGACAGCGATAACTGAATAAATGCACATATATTAATAGTTGTTAATGGCATATATGTACGTTATTCCAGTGCGCATGTTATAACTATCAATACATGAATATTATTTCATAAGAGCTAACAAATTAAAACTATCATACTTTATGTACTATTTTGATTGCTGATTATATGTAGATCAATAATATGTTCCTTACTAGTGTTTGTTTTCTTTAATCACTTACTAGCAACAGCTCATATAGCACATTCCCTAACACATTCATATAGCTTTACAATGTTCATCAAATGAGGAATATATAAATGTATGTGTCTGGAACTCAAGGTCAAAGGGGTGTTAGGTTTCAGAGTCAGGTGACAATAAATATAAATAATTAGACTATTATTCTAACAGCTCAAATGTGATAAAGCAGCTTCAGTTTTGAAACCTATATAATACTCTCGTCAAATGGTAATTGTTATGATCCTAAACTCAGTAAAAGAAACGAGAAAGCTCAAGACGTTCAAAGTCAATAATAATTCACTTTCCTAGCACACAAAAGTAACAATTTGATAAGAACTTGCGGTATTGTGATTTAAATCCCAAACGATAAAGTAACTGCAAATTATATCACACGTTCAAACTTTAAAACATTCCATATCAATCATAGTACTGAATGTGTTAAGGTGTCAATATTCTTAAATGATCTGGTGTGCCAACAGTCTTAATGTTTTTGTTTTTGTTTTTTTAATTATATAGGCCAGAATTTCCCTGAATAAATTCACTTGAACCGCACAATTGTACCTTTGTCCTAAATGGAAACAAGCATTTTGTAATTACAATTAAATATTTAACTAAATATAACTCTCATATTAAATCTGAACAGAAATTAAATTATAAAAGGAATAAATAATTGCCTCGCTTTCAACCTTATATATGAATCAACTCTAGACTACAACAGCGCAATAACCTTTACCAAGAAAAATAAATCACCTTACTAAAATATTACATCATACATTAACATAACGTTTTAAAATCTTCAAATGTCTGAATCATGGCAAAAATTTTAACTTAAGTTTAAGTTAAAAGCCTATTTGTAGCTTGCTGCCATGGCAACTAGCATCAGCAACAATACTGTATCCCCACTGATGGACAAAGGTCAAACACACAAAAAAGAAAAAATATACGCAGCACCTCTCCTCATAAAGAAAAATAAATATTTTTTATAATACAGTTTTCTTTTGCGTATTATTCTAAGGCTACTCTTTGTAAGATATTGAGAGATGCAGGATATTCTGAGAGTTAGGTTTTAAATACTTTGCCCATTTCAGCGAAGTTTTCGTCTAGTTAAGGTGTTATTATACAGTTAGTAGATTTGTTATTTGCAAATGTTCCTATCCATTGTGTTAATGTCCCATCGGATTTAATTTTGGAACATATAATTAAAGAACGGCAAACCTTTTTCCCCCTAATTGGTGTTAATTACTTGCTATGAAATTATCTAGCTAGAGTTTAGGTTAGAAGTGATGGTTCTCCATTTTGTTTTTCTTCAAATACTTGTCAAATGGTAGGAAAACACAATCAACTCATGTATCACATATGAATGCGTATGTTGAACCATTTCGTAGTTGATGACCATCAGGTGAGCATATATTATGAGGAATACTAAAACTAAAACCTTAGTATAAGCTTCGGTAACCTATTGTTTGCCCGTTTTGGCCTTGAAAGAGATATAGCAAAGAAACCGACGGTGTTCATTTGATCTTGTTTCTTGTTAAGGAAATTCTTTCAGATTCATTTCAGAGTATGCATTTTGTCCCTATAAAGGCAGGCGACAATTAGCAGTTACAGATACAGTATCAATTCTCCTGGGTGGGTATCATTTTGTTATAGTAATATGATCATATTTTAGGAGCTTGCGGACAGGATAACCATGCAAATTATTATATTAATTTAGTAGTGTCCGCCACACGCAAACACACATTGGAACGAAAATGAGACATCGGATAGTAGAGAATTTTAACGAAATAATCTTTGCACTTCTGGTCTTTTGGGATATGGATGAAAAATTGAAAAAGGTACCAAGATAATACTTATTCTCGAATACTTATTTAAACTATCCTTCTCTAGTCTGGAATAATGTATCTCGTGCTTATCAAATCTCATTGAAAAATAGCGAACTGGATATTATATACCATTATTGTTTATGTAACAGAGGTATAGCAATCCTTTCATCACTTTCGGCAACAGACATGCATGTTGAATATTTTAGAAAATCTTATGTTGAACAAAAATGGTGCATTTTTAGCATGGTTTTTCCAGAGCTACATGACATTTGTCTAGAAAATGAAACTAGGTCTTTTTCTAAAATAATGATCATGAATTTAGCAAACATAGACTATTTAGTGGAACTTCTCCATAAAAACCAACAATACCCAATATTCGCATCAATTGCTTATTATTGATACGAGATCAGAATTAGCCGTATCCTTATTTTCTAAAATAGGCATATCAGTGTCTCGTCTTCTCCAATAGGTGTATTCAGCGATCACAACCTTTTCACTTTAACGGACAAGAAGCAAACATTATTACGATGGAGTAACATGCTACAATGACATAACATCGATATCAGGTACATCAAGATAAATAACATTTGATTGCAGGCGCACTTTCACGTCCATATAAGTTAAGCATTGCATTGTTTTATATACATGATCCAATCGTTCCTATTCTTATGCTGTAATGATTAAATGTATATTGAGTATTTGAAATAACAAGGTTCATTGCATAATTTGTTCTTTTTTATCAAACCGTTTTACGAATATTTGCATTAGATATCAATTCATAATATAGTTTTATTTACGTAATGTGCTTTTATGACATTTTTTTTACATTTTTTAGTTCAGTACCTGCCTTGAGTTATAGTAAAAGTATATGTACAATTCATACCAATGTCAGGGCAGATTGCCTTGCTCATGCCAACAACTACTTTTGGGCCAAAGTAGGACACAACTAAGTCTGAATGACGGTCACGCAATGCTAATTTACATAGATTCTGCTAAGATAGTTCTTGATTGGCTCAGTATTAAGAGATGGCCAGAAACACCTTGTTAAATTATTTCAAAATCTAATAAATCGAATGTTCGATAATCGTTCATTCAAATCAGGATTTGTTGATGTGGTCTTCAGAGAGATTTTATAAGATACTTAAAGCACTGCGTTAGGATTCTTCAGTTATGGATAGGTTTATAAAATAATGAAAGGTAATCTTGATATATGTATAAATTGTTCTTTGGACTAGAATTGTGAAAACACTTTATTCTAAAACAAGACAGTACCTGTAGGATTCTGTGTATTACTTGAACATATAAATAATTGTTTCAGATCTTATGAAACATCTAATGATTTCATTGTTTTTCTACACTGATATAAGACGCTCTTATTTAGACCTGCAGTTCTTTACTGTTGTGAGCACGTTAGCACATAAGTATATTAGAGCCCTCATTCGGAGTAAATTTTGACAGTTTCGAGATTGAAATAAAAATGATAGTACTATTTAGCATAATATTCTCTGCATTATGAGTTATTTTAAATTCCCTCACTTAATTTTCTGTTGTAGGGTAATAAATATATATTTTAGAAAATTTAATACTTGTTGACTTTTAGCTTGTCTTGTCCATATATCATAAAATTCAATCAAAAAAAGGACTATATATATACGATTATATATACTAAAATTCTTCTTGACAGAGGTTCCCCGGATTTGCTATTTCTGCTTTTATATTATTTACTACCATTAGCATTAAATTGCATTGTGCCTGTATGCCATGATTCTCTAAGTATCTTGTACAGTACAAGATTCTTTCGAATTTGACTATGCTGAAATTGTGCCTGACATGTTTAACATACTTTATCACATAAAGACAATCTAATACAGCATGCCAGACATGAACATAAGCAATCACACGGATAAGGACAGACTGTTAATCTATCACTCTGGATGGAATTTTCATATATTGGGCAAGATTGTTTACGATTTTGAGATATGAATATGAATTACAACGTTACATGAAAATTATTAACCTTCTTTGTAGAACTTAGTTTTGAACATAAAATGTAGATAGAATTAACTTGTCCTCTAATTGTCCGTGGTGTGAGTTTTTAATTTTAACCTTATATTTATTTTACTATATGCAATTATATTGAACTGAAGGAAACGGGCAAGTGATTTTCAATGCGAATCGAGCGAGAGTACAACGTTGCAGTTATGCAATTAGTCATAATACGGTTAGAAATATTCCCTATCATGTGCATACTATTTCTGCTCATTAAACTAATATAACATGCTCTACATAACCAGGAACCTACACTAATAAACAGTAACATTAGTTCCAACTTATTGTTCAAAACAAAAGTCAGACAAGTGAAATATGATTCTTCAGCTGGGCACATCGATTCAATCTATATTCTCTATTCTGGATCTCCGCTGTTCCAGTAACAAAACTCACCGGGTGGTTGAAGTCATAAAGTTATAGACTAGCATGGTCAAAAATGGAATTGATTTGGGCACAATAACTGTTAACACGTGAACTTCGTTCCACTTAATGATGATGTCACATGACTTTTAGCACAGTGTTTGTCTTTTAGATGAATTCCTTGACGCAACCATTAATACTCGTGACGAAAGCGTGACATTATGATGATCAGAGAAAGGTTTTATACTCACATTTAACATGAAACACTGAGTCCACGTCTATGGAAACTGCAGACGGCAATCTAAATAATGGTATACGTTCAGGAAAAACCACATGGTAGACCTTATGTGATATGATTAATTCTGACAGGTCCAACATCATCTAACATCTGAATGTTTAATATTAGGTAATCTTCACACATTACTTGGATGATGTTTATTCATGGAAAACTCCACTCACAATACCTGTAACGTACTGCAACATACTGAACAGCATCATGCTTTTCTGGTGTGGTTTATTTGTTTTTCTTTATCATTATTAACATTATAATTAAAAGGAATGTAGTTCATAATAGTGGTCAGTACTTAAGTTTGTGGAGTTTTGTATTATTATATATGTATAGTATTCGTGTCTATTTGTTACATCAGCTACATCAAATTTCATTTAGATGCTAAGTGTGTTATGATCCTATTCTCAAAAAGTACAATATAGTTTTTGAATGCAAATATATGCTTAAACTAGGATATTCATGGTTGATTTTATCTCTCTTTCTTTAACATATCTTTAAATGAAAAATGATCCTCAATTTCCAGCGCAGATAACGTCCCTTGACAAAGTACTTTTACAGAACAAAAAGTAGAATAATTTGATTTTAAACCAAAAGGTATGCAATACCAAAACAAGCGTTGCGTTTATCACGTCCTATCTCAAAAAATTACCACAATTTTAATTTGTTAATAGCGGTTTTGTTGGTTATTGATATAGGGACCAGCTTATCTCCCCAAAGACCTTCTCCTCGTGTATAGTCGTATTTTGATGAATTTCACGGATTGCAATCCACGCTTTCACATGCATACGCGTGTGCTTTATTGTGGTATAGGCATCCAAGTCATGAAGAACAGAAGATTGTGTCCTGTATCAGTAACTGGGTTCTCAACCCTCCATTACAACACAATTTTCGTTTTGTCGTAAAACGACTTCTCTTATGTTTCATGGTTTACCACTTCGAAATCATCGTGTACATTTTTAGCGTGGTTTTTTCTACACCCGATGATGGCACAGGATTTTTTTGTGATCGTTTTAGTTGCTAATCTTGAAGTTATAGCATTGCTTGCTACGAATGTCATTCACAAAATAAAACAGTTCTGCTACCTCAGAAACCTGTTTCATTGGATGGCTATTGGTTTTGCATCGGTCATATAGTTCTTGTCACTAGATTAATTAACGTATGGACTTAATTTGATTATTTTACAAGGTGTTAATTCTGCCGGTACACGAAACTTTATCCAGGTTAGAAATTTTAAATGACTGTGATTTATAGATAATATCAAACGTTGATCATCTTTGGCACGGCATTGTTGTTTCAATGCTTCGAATAATTAATCTAACTAATCTGTAATTTCAACCTCTGCTTTCTTTCTGGTACCATTTCAGACAAGAACTCTTTACCTTTAACTGTGTAGTTGTATTTTGTAGTTTTCCATTTATTTAGAAATCAATTTGAGTTTCTCTCGAATTAATACTAATTTTCTGGAGGTAATAAGCATCTCTCTCTTTCTCTCTCTCTCTCTCTCTCTCTCTCTCTCTCTCTCTCTCTCCTTATGGGGCGGCATTGCAAATTGTTGTAGTCACTTTCTTATTTATGATAAAACTTACAATAGCGTAAGTCGGCCCTTTGGTCCGTATCTTTGTTTCTTTTCAGCAATGTATGTTCTCTTTATCTTGATTCAAAACTCTGATTTGACCTACACCTTTTCCCCGTTTCAAAATATAAGATAAATAAGAATTTTGTTTCTTAGATTGCATAGTTCACACATCTCAAGTACAATATAGATAACACATATAAGTATTTTAAAACAAAGTATCATAAATGTCTTATCTACAAATATACAGACACGTTTACAACAACAGACAACGTCTGGCATTGTTAAGAATGAAACTGTTTAACCCATTTAAAGAGTAAATTGTATTGTCTCTCCAAAATACGGGAATTTAAGCAATTGTCATAGATCAGTAGAGATTTCAATGCTCAATTCTAATTGGTAGTTCTTGTCAGTTAAAAAACACGTAAATGACCATTGAGTCGTCAGATCGTAAGCAGTTATAGTTTACAATTAAGTATAGTTGCTCCTCCTTTTTGGAAGCCTTAATAGAATGGAAGACTATTATAACCCATAAGTAGTGTTTTCTTTATTTCAGTTATTTAATATATATTTATATAGAGTTGCACAATTCACTGTACAGCAATAATATTTGAATAATCAAATTTTAGCATTCCATGAATAATTCATAACCTTAAGTACAAGTATGTTTGTTGAAGTACAGAAACATCTGTATTGTCCTATCATTTCTTCATGCGTTTTTTGAATGGATTTTAATATATGACCCAAAATAAGTGTAACTGTTAACTTACGTAGGACGAGCGTCATTATAATGTATGGGGCATCGGGAAGAGCAATTTGAATGAAGTTGTCTCAAAAATCATGAATAATTAGGTTTGTGGATTATAGATGATATCATTTTCAAATGAGCATTATTCTAGTACCCCTAATGATTTCCTTAAACCTATAATAAAAGGACTTATCAATACCATATCAACAGCAAGACTATTATTGCTAAGACATGAACATGTTCGCATACGTTTATATAGTAGATAAGATGTGTGTTTTTCTTCTGTCGAGCCTGTGTGCATAGTAGATATGGTTTGCTTAGTGTGTGCGCGTTCGTTTGTGTGGGTTAGAGACATTAAAGAAATCTGATGACATAATGAGAAAGGTAATAGAATAGGAGGTAAAAAAAATTAGAGATCTAGACAAATGAGAGAAAAGACAAAGAAAACGGAAAGAAAAAGGAAGAGTTTTAGAGAACTGAACAACAACTGGATGAAAGTGCAATAAAGATTTAGGTCTATGAGACATCCTTACCAGTTGCCAGAGAAGAAAAAGAAAACTTCGAAACTAATCAAAGAGAAAGTGAAAAGATGGTAAAATAACTGAAGAAAATGGAAAAACCAAAGAGCCTTTGAAGGGACACTTATATACCAGGAAAAGACATTTATTCAAAAATGAGCCATATATATGTGTCTTTGTTTGTCTATGTATGTGTCTCCATTGTACTTGACCCTACTCTAAAGTGGTAGCCACACGTATTCAGGTCAGCCACGTAAAACATTGCCGCCTATCTCCAGTACCGTGCCGTCGACATACTTCCTCCATTCATATTGTCCTTATGTAGTTTCTACCATGTTAAATTTCCCCATGTTTAATTTCCATTGTCCTTAGGGTACATCCCCACTGTTGTCTGTAGGGTACAACCCCATGTTTCGCCACTAACATCCCTTTGTCCGTAGGTAATCCCACAATGCTAACAATATATATATATATATATATATATATATATATATATATATATATATATATATATATATATATATATATATATATATATATATATATTAGTAAAGGAATAGTGTAAGTGTTATATAATTTATATAAGTAAAGAAATAGTGTAAGTGTTGATAATTGTTTTCATTATTACTCAATTTCCCTTCCCATAACTGTATAATCTGATCAATGGTCATACTTTATATCTGGAAATATCCTGAAATAATTGCATGAATTAAGCCCACGGCAACTCAAATATTCTACCTTTCATCCTCAAAGACAAATTCCATAATATCCTTTATAAAGATTGCATTAATCTTTGAAAACTATGATTCGGTCATATTCTTTTATCATATTCGTTTGATCATCGAAATTACTATAACAAGAGTGTTCATTTATTGTTAGAGAATAAGTTCAGGAATATTTAGGATTGAAATCCTTTATAGGTATTGGACGTGCTGTGTGTGTGGACCATTGCAGTTGTAAAAAGAGAAACTTCTTTGAAACGAAGATACAAAACTTAATCTTCCACATTAGGTATTTTATACTGAAAAAGATTAGGGAGGTTGTCAAAAGTAATATGCACTCTACTCAGTCAAGACTAAACTTAAGGTATTACAAAAATACAACCGAAAGGAATTTTCAGCCTGCTGATATGGCTCTGTTAGCTCTCTTGTCCATACCATAAAATCCTCTTTGCACACTGGAAAATATAGAAACTGATGAAAATGACCTCATCAATACTACAGTGAGTAGGAAACATAAACAATTTTGAGATATCTCTTAAATGTGTATATTGAGAGATAGAGAGAAAGAGAGAGACTAATAATGCAATTAATTTACTTCTACCTATCCAAGACAAGGAGGATTAAAGTAACATTTTGCAATCGGACTGTAGTGACTTTGAAATGACCAATCTTCGGAATTCAGAAATGATGTATAATCTGGAACCGAAACTTTCACATCTGCACCAAGAAGTAAAGAATGAACTGCAACTAGTATTACTTGAATATGTGTACTTCTTATCAGATTATTTTTCATCAGCAAATCAAATGTACGATGACCTTGAAATTATAGATTTCATACCCTTGACCTGGGGTCAAATAAAAGACAATATATATATATATATATATATATATATATATATATATATATATACATATATATATATATATATATATATATATATATATATATATATATATATACATATACATACATACATACATACATACATACATACATACATACATACATATATACATATATATATATATATATATATATATATATATATATATATATATATATATATATATATATATATATATATATATATATATATATATATATATATATATATATATATATATATATATATATATTCTTGTTACAAGCAAACTTATTAATTCGTGCGAAAAGATCAAGCGGAATCTTTTTCTATCAATTGTTGTATTCATCTTATTTAGGCCGGGATTTATATATTGATATTATGTCTTCTCTGAAAATACAAAAGTGACTAATCCGAATTTGCAATGAAATTTCAGATAAGTGTTTAATTCTTTGGTTAAAATTTTTATGCTCCAACAACGTTCTGTTTGTCCATCAACATTTTTGGAACCATAACAGACACAAAAACACTTTAAGAGATGGGTTATTCTTGACGTCCACTAAAGTGTATTCAGAACTTTAAATTATTAGTATTTGTGTCTGTAATTGTATGATTATTTATGGATATAATTATAAATACTCTACTTTTATTATATTTTTATATATTTCGTCAAGAGGAATATTGTTTTGTTTAATGTTATAAAGCTTGCTGCTTTCACTCTGTGATGTTACTTATTTTAAAATCACAGAGAGGCAACAACTAAAAACGGGTCCGTTACGGATCACTGCCATCTCACCTCTGTCTGCGTGAGTTCGAGTCCAGACTCGGCTAACGTGGGTAAGTGAGAAAGCCTGCCAGTAGTTTCGGTGGTTCTTCCCGGGGTTTTCCAGGGTTCTTCCTCCACCATTAATACTGGCCGCCATGTATAGCCTATCTTGTGCTGAAAAATGGCGTTAAATCCAACAACAACAACAACAACAACAACAACAACAACAACTAAAAACGGAATTCCTAAGATATTGTGGTTTATAGACTCATATATATCCAACATGTTATGCCCGAATAGTTTAAACAGCATATGAGCAATCCAAGTAATCTAAGACAAACTGTAACATATTAATTTAGGTCTAAATACAGGAAAATTACTAGAGTTGCAATGATATAGAGATTACTTTGTGTTCTTTCAAATAATTGTCATATTATGAGATTTGCCAGAAATCTGTGTACTAAGAAACCGCGGTAGTATGGGGTGCTACGTTAATATAGATAGGCGTGTGTTAAATTTCGGAGGTTAGACAAATTTTATTTTGTTTGGCTAAGCTAAACAAAGGCTGAGTGTTTGCCAGAGGACATTCAATAATATTTTTTTAAAAAGTATTTTCCTACGCAATTTGAGTATTTCAAAGTTTTTCTGCAGAGGCGAAAGTCTGGAGTAGTGAGTGTCTTATTTTCGTTAAATAAATTCTTCATCTGACGGGTGGTTGGACGGTTTTGAGAACCTCACAATTACAGAGAAGAATCTACCACGATAAAGCGCGCGAGTCTCGAAATCATATGATATTTCATTCAATTTCACGTACTTTTTCCTTTGAAATGTGATTGCAATTATTCGGTTGAATTATGTGTGTAAGATTCATGAATAAATTTTAACTTGAAATTATTCCTTAAGGCAACTGATTATATTAATTTGTCTTGACTGTCATATGCCTCTTTAATTCTAAGAATTTAATATATTATTTTCATGAAAGATTCTGATATAATTCTAAATAATTTTCATTTAAATGCAATGCAAATCATGAAGATAAGACATTCACATAACCATTTTTGGAAATTGTATGCCCATGAATTGTTATTTATCAAATATTGTGGTTAATAGAATGATGTGGATCTATCTAACTTATTTGTAAAATTAAGATGTGAATTCCCTCAAGTAATAATCGGGCGCCTGCCGACAGACATTTAGTCTAGAAATAACTTATAACCAAGACAGGTCTCATGGATTTGTTTTTACTCGTTTATATTATAATCCAATTCGGGTTTGATAAATAAATCCTTTAGTAGATATATTAATCGTCTTGTTTTAAACTTTGTTTATCAGCTGCAAGGCTGCGAAGAGTCCCGTATTGGCCTTAAGTTATATTGACTTACGATACAATGATATCTCAAATAACAATGAGGAGATAATTTTCTATTCCAAGAATAAGACATGTCAAAATAGTTAGGTCGTCTATTAATAAGTTTTTAAAAGGTAAATAGGTCCATATTTGTAATCTAGAGAGAGGGAAAAGAGCCAACATTTACAAATACGAATGAAAACCCTAAGGGTAGAGAGAGAGAGAGAGAGAGAGAGAGAGAGAGAGAGAGAGAGAGAGAGAGAGAGAGAGAGAGAGAGAGAGAGAGAGAGTTTAATTTCATTTTACGATAAAATGATTAAAATCGTGATGAACAGAATGGGTGATTCATTTTATAATAATATTTTGACAACTATGTACAGAACTCTAAAACTATTTATAGCATTTGAATTTTATTCTTGAAATTTAAATTTGAACATTTCGCACGCAATAATATTTCTTCATTTAAATTCATTTGCTACACGTTAATTTGGGATGAAGAGTCATTCCTTATTTCTCTTCATTTGCAAAGATATGTCTGAATAATAATAATAATAATAATAATAATAATAATAATAATAATAATAATAATAATAATAATAATGATGATGATCATGATGATGAAGATCATGATGATGATGATGATGATGATAATATAATAATAATAATAATAATAATAGTCAACTTCATCATTGACTAACTGTATGTTGCTTTTATTTTCTGATCATCTACAGATAGGAAAATTTGTTTTAAATGCATACATTGCATTTAATTTCGTCATAATTTCAGAACATTCTGCCATGAAATTGGCACATTTGCAACCATCCTACCAGACTGGTGATCAAATTATTCATGTAATGCAGCTAAACGAAATACTCGCCACTTAAGCTATTTATAATTTAAAAAAAAAACACCATTTCAGTGTATGCGATAATTTATTTAACAACGAATATGATATCTTCCACGTCTCTGCGTTCGTAAATAACAATTGATTCTAATTGAATATTATATAATGACACTGTCCAGCCTACGTATTATACTGTAATACAATCTCAGTTGAATTTGGAGGAAAGAAGGAAGCTAATATACTATGACATCAAAGGTGATGACATCGCATGTGGAAATACGAAAGGAGGGGACATTTATTTCCTTGCTACCCATTCCAGAACTGATTCAATCAAAATTGTCTTTGCTTCTGTGAAACCTCGTTTGATGTTTTAATAATGTTTACTAATTTTAGCTTCCTGTCTCAGACGGTTAAATGTTTGAGCTGCAGAATGGAAAGGGCAATATGGAATAAAGAGCGTATTCAGTATTTAAGACTCCCAAGTTTAATGGTGAAATATATGTATAAGCAAACATTCCCATACTTTTTGCACAGTAACAAAGCCACATAGTAATACCTACTGTAGCTGATGGTAATAGTGATAGAGTTGGAAGAATTTAAACGTTAAATAATAACCATAACGTGTTATGTATTCGTAACTTCAAAGACTTTCCAGACAGAAATGCTAACAATATCTACAAATTTTAGCTTAAAAATGTAAAAGTGTAAATATAAAATAACATGCTGTGTTAAAATAAAGTTTGAACATACAAAACCAAAACAAAAACTGGGATACCGCCTCGAGTGTTTTCGAACCGGCAACCTCTTGTTTTGCAAGCGAGACACAAAATTAGAGATAAACAAATACGGGTATTACATGTCAAAAACTCTGACATATATAATATACCCATCTTGACCTGTATCTGATGACTTACATGACTTGCCTGTTTATTAGCTCAACAGCTATGAAAGTATGTTTTAGTGTGATAAAACTTTTTTGTTGACAGTACAAATGGGTAGATGATAATATCTGGTTTATTTTAATGGATATTCCGATTCACAATGCCAGGATAACGTTTATTTAATCTTAATAGCGTAAACCTAAACAACCAGATATAGCGAATTGTTTAAACGAATTATATAAATTGAGGCAAGTAGCTGTCAAAATCATGAATTTATCATTGTCTGATCTCTTACGTTTGCAATTCATATCATCTTCAAAATACAACAGTTGCATATTTTTAAATATGAGAATGTGATACGTGTGACTAATTTCAAACAGGATCGCTTCAGTGAAGATAACAGAAAAATATATTTCTCCCGACAAAACCTGAAATTCAATGAACACCTTAAATAGCTATTTCGAGTGCAGTCTTTTGTCACTTAGACAAGTATATAGTGCTTATTCATTGTCATAACAAAAGACATCAAGTAAACAGAGCAACCTAATATATGATTCCTCCTTGTCCTTTACTAGGAAGTATTGACCCAAAAATCAAAAGTCTGCACCTGATAATATAACCAGTGTGATTTATGATGAAGCAAACAAACCTGAATGAGGTATTTAAAATGTATGTCACATTTGCTTTAATTTTTATGATCTAACAATTTAAGAATAAAAAGGCATATTCTTCACTTATAATGTATGGCATGACTTGTAAACATATATAAATGGATGAATGGATGGATTGATTGATCCACCAATCGATTAATAGAAAAATAATTTTATTTGATGATTATATGGCTGACCTTATATGACTATATTCATCATATACCTATATGTCCTTAAATTTGATTTGTATTCTTCTATGAAATACTAAAGCATATTTTGTTCTTAGCAACATACATATTTTGTACATATCTTTACATTTTTTACAGTTTTACTTGATAAAAAGACATGTCTAGAATGTTGTATACAACAAATTTTATTAATTAAATTTTCCTGATACTGTAGTGGTAAGTATTCCGTCTGCGTATCATCCGTTCTTCAGATCATTGGTTAATTCTTTCAATACCTCCCTGTTTATTTGTCCCCCCAACTTCCTGTTTAAAAAGAAACACAAACACAAATGGGATCAATGATTCTCAGGACTTAATCAGTTCATTTATTGATTTATGATTTCAAACCTGTTTATGCCCGAGACGTGGGCCCTAAAACAGTTTTCATCAGCATATTTCACTTCGAAATCAAGTTTTCAATTTAAAGGAACACCATGCTTGTCGGTCATTACTGGTTTCTGTATAAGTCCATTTTCAGGTAAGGAGTATAAGCAGGTCTATACATGTACGTACAAAGAATGAAAATACTATGTTGTCTGCTTTCTATATTTATAATGTCGAATCAATCAGAAAGAAAATAATGACAAGCAGTGTAATTGCTTTATTCATGTAAGAAAATAGATATACAAGATTGTTTATCAACGAGTCTTTCATATACAGACCCTTATCTTCTGTTGGAGCATATATTGCATGATCAAGAGGGAGAATTCTACTAGCTAGAAAAGGACCAACAATTTACTTTTCAAGGGGTATCAGGTACTGACAGAGATGTATTTAATTTCCTTTCCTTGTCTATCGGACTTTTTATTTTCTTTTATTTTCGTTCTTTCCTGGTATAAAAAAGAGAAAAACAACAAAAACATAATATTCTTCTTGTACTATAAGTCTATTTTGCTCTTCTTTTCCTTATACAATGAAGTTGAAAAGGAGAGAGAGATAGAGAGAGAGACAGACAAACAGACAGACAGACAGACAGAGAGACAGAGAGAGAGAGAAGTGATCCAGGTCTTCCTTAACCCATTCTTATGACATTAATGTGAACTGTTCGCTGTTTGTGACATGGGAATATAGTAATCAATACCTTCGCACAGGGACTCGTATTCTTGCTTACAAACTAACTGTCATTATTATATAATATGCATGTAACTGATAGTTAAATATTAGCAATGATACGAGGCCCTGTGCATCAAGGCCACTAGTGGAACAAGACACAAGCAAGTTGTCACAGATTATAATGAACGAAAGAATGAATAGCTTTTTTTGGACGAATATAATAAACCACTATATAAAACAAATCTTTGTTTCTTGCCAGGTTGATCGAATACGTCTTGCAATCTTCCAAGAGTTACGTCACTTGCGAATTAAGTTTTTAAGAAATAAAGTCCATGTACACACCAAAATCAAACGCCAAAAACACCGCACTACATCAGTCTCACCGGGCGTAAAATATGGCACTTTTTGCGTTCATCAACATTTTATCATTATTGCAAAATTATGCTTTTAAATCACTGACAATACTAGTAGGTATTTGTATGAGTCCTATTTATAGGTATAAACCTTTACAGTGACACTGCACATAAGCGATGATAAACAATCAGAACTCACATTCCTTCTGATTGACTAAGCGTTTTCATACCAGTCAACTGCCTAAGGAAGACTGCAAATAGTGTGATCAATACACACAAGTGTAACTCACTATCTGACATTACCGAATTTGTGAGGACTATCACAATAGCACGCAGTTAATCTAATATGTTCATTCGCAACCATTTGCCCATGAATCATTTCGAGGATTGGTGTGTAAGTCATCACAATATCAAACGTAAGTCATCAGAATGTAGCAAAACACACAAACACACACACTCACACACTTCCTGTTAAAACTTTAATAGTCTTTCTGCATATATAATTCGATAATATTGAACCTTGAGACTTAATACCGTTTGGGAAACAGCTTACCTACTAAGCTTAGACACAATTCATTATCTTAAACTACTGACCTACTTTTTGTTATTATAAATGGTTATTACAGCTGCATGCTACGAGACGGCACCCCAAAACATTGTTTATCTAGGCATTTGAGAACATAAGACGAAATACTGCAATTATCGTATGGCTCAACCATTTAATGTTATGTGGCAGGGTCCTCACAATTTTATATTTAATTACCTTCTTTCAATAGCGAAAAAAACTAGTTCCTATTAATAGCATAATAACATAACATTTTTGCCATTATTTTATTTGAAGAAAAACTGAATTATCTTTTGATTAAAAAAAGAAAATAATTATGCTCAAAAGAAAATAACAGTCCCTCTCACCCCTAAATAACTGTGCAGTTTCTTATACTTTATGGTAATTGTTGCATAAGTTCTAACATAAAAGCTGTAACAAACGTAGGATGTTCAAACTTTTGCTATAGCTGGTAATGTGAAGGATATCTTGCTGTCATTAGAGAGCCTATTGATACTAAAATCTCAAATTTTCGAGCGTCACTACTGATATAATTAGTAGGAAAACTTTGAGAGGAATGTCATCACCCAGGCAAAATATCTGTCAGATACGGCGAGTGAACATAAAACATACATATTCAACAAAATATACCAGATTTAGTAATCTTCAGGAAATAATCCACCCCAAAAAAACAAGTGCACTAATTAAAACTGTATAATGATTCAGCGGAAAATAAAATACCGCGGTACACCGGTCTAATGGTAATACACAACACCTCTATCATTAATATACTAGAGTCAGTATAGAGAGAATATATTACTTGTTCACCTATTCCTGTCTCTCCATGTCCCTGACTCTTTCTGTTTGTCTATCACTCTTAGTCGTCGGATGTGTGTATTCGAGTGTTCTTTTAGGAAATAATAATACTTTATAAATGAGATAAACAAAAAGATACTAGGTAATTAGAACAGAGTGGTAAAAGGAAACATTTGTATTCAAATCAAAACAGTAGACTAACACACGTAGGTAATATTCGTCTGAAATCTGCATTGATCTGAAGTTTTCTTTTCAGGTGGGGCTCTATAATTTCCTTATTTGTTTAATGGCTGACATTTTAAAAAATGGAGAGTCTTCTCTGTTGTTGACTTTGCCTTACTTTAAATCTTCATCTATCAAAACACTGCAAGATACACTTGGGTTTTGTCACTTGCTGAAGTTCAGCGGTAAATTTGAAAACATGGAGCCGATAACATTTTAATATTCAATATATTTCTCAATACATTCATAGCACTTTCACAAAATGGTACTGTCTCATATGGCAAAATCTACTTTTAATATTGTAATAATAGCTAAATATAGTGTTTTGAGCACATGGAGCAATTATGTTGGTTAGCATTGTGTTCATATAAGGCACAATTTCGTCAGGTAATGTTATATGGTGGTATGAAACTAAATATTATAGACACGTGCTTGCACTGGGTCCCAATATGAGACTAATTAACATAAAAATCACGATCTTTAAATGCAACAAATATGTTACCAAGACAAATAAAAAACGATCCACGGTATATCACAAACAGAAATATGATCGTAAAACACGAATAATGTTATTTTCAAAATGACGAATTGATATAATGGCTAAAGTATGATTGTTCGTTCAAAAATAACGAATTGCAAGTTTTTTTCATGCTAGTAAAACAAATAATGGTTCATTCATAATAACGACTTGATATTTCTACAAACAAATGAGATTTCGCTCAAACTAGCGTAGTGATAGTTTTTTACTCACGATAGCAAAACACTGGATATTACAAAAAAAACCTGCATTAGCCCACGGTTAAAATACTATGTATCTGGAGCAATGTAGACACTCCCTGATTCCAAGCAAAGATTTGTAGTGACCGACCACCATTGATTCCTGGGTTCTTACTATCAGCGTCCCCCAAGTTGGTCCGCCACGCTTGATCAACCTCAACCCGACTAGCAACGTTGAAATATACGAAGCACTCGAATACACAAGTACAGCACCCCTCAGCACTGCACACGTAGCTCTACACTGCTGTACGACACGTCACAGCAGCACAAAACAGCATACACCCTCACAGTACAGACAGCTGCACACGGCACAAACTGCTGCACCCGGCACAAACGGCTGCACATTGCACCAACACAAACACAGACAGACAGCTGAAAATATATCCTATATCGTGTACTACACATGACACTAGTATATACGGTAGTACACAACGACGGTATATACGGTAAGTCATATACATTCTCAGTCTTGCCTTTAAAACTACAATAAACAGTTTAAGTTGGCGGGTTATAGGATTCGTGCTGCATTAAACGGAATTTCGTAGAATTCTTGCCAAATCACATATACGAATAAAACATTATCATTTACTAAGCGGTATTTACTAAACTTGTCGAAGCGACATAACTGCGGAATTAAAAATGATAATACAATAGACAACTTTCAAGCCATATTAACGAATAAATTTACGTACGTCTATAGCCGGATGTTTGGGTCTCATTAGACAGACGTCCGATTGACAGAACGGTCAGTAATGTAATGTTTTTGTTACAGTTTGAATCATATATACACAGGCAATGTAGCTCAACATCGTCCGTGTAATCCATGTATTCGGTTTCTCCAGCCCGAAGCACTGCGCACGTGCCGAGCAAGCAAGAACCAAATTCCCTATTTTTCGAAATGTATAATATACATTGATCACCCTCGGGTATCATTGTACACTAAAAGCGAAACCCGAGTACGTTTACTTAATAAAAAACGCATTTATACAATTCCGTGACATTACCTCCCCCCTTAAAAAAGTGGCAACACTTTTAGAAAAAAGTCACGGAATGTGAACCTGAAACATTTATTAAAACATTCAATCCTGAACCCTGAAAATAATCTGTTAATTACACCCTACTTAAAAAATCAGCACCAACATTTTCCGACCCTCGAATCGCCTCGATCCGGAAACTATACGGTTGCAAAGATAATGCTTAGCGCATTAATCTTGCGAATTCACTATTTTTCGAAATTTATAATATATATTGATCACCCTCGGGTATCATTGTACACTAAAAGCGAAACTTGAGTACGTTTACTTAATAAAAAAACACATTTATACAATTCCGTGACAACAATATCCAAAAACATCTTAGCCACAGTACATAAAAATGATAATCATGAAAAAATTATCTCTACTGTGCACAACGTAAACAACTTCACCTAACACCTGTTAATCACCCTATTAGAATTCATAATAAATTGATAGCATAGGTGATATCATTATATTATTTAATTTAGTTGTATAGTTGAAACATTTCAGTCGCAAGCATCAAAACAAACCTTCGGAATACTTGTCTTTTGCTTTCCAGACAGAGCACTATTTAGTAGAAGTAAAGTCCCAAACAAGACGATCCCGAGTTTAAAAGCTTTTGAACAAATGTACATTGCATTTTTCTTAGCATTGCCACCAATGATATTCTTAAAGAGAGGAGCGTGAAACTTGCCACAATTATTACTGATATGTTACTAATACACAGTAAGTTTAAAAAAGGATGATGAGGTTTATGGAGGTCAAAAGATCAATGGTTAAATTATTGTTATTGTTTTCAAACTTGGACATGGAAGAAGGCGATTTGCTTTCTCATCATTTTTGTATTTATCTCATAACAAATGAATTATAAGAGCATTTTTAACTATATACTTCTTTCGCATGATCAAACAGTTTTCAATTTAAATTTACTTCATTCCTGTGTTGCAAAATTTCCTCATAATTAAAGTCATTAAAAACACAAAACTACCTCAAGGCATATTGTGTAAGCACAAGCAGAATATAATTAGCTTACATTTAGGTAGAACATCAATGCGAATGTACTATTTCGTTCGAACAGCATACAAACTAATATGGCAGAAAGAAATGACACATATCTTCATCTTTATTTTGTGGTGGCATTCTACAGTTTCGTAATTTACTTACGGATGGACCTTTTAAAGCGAACATGTTTCTACAGTTTTCCTCATTGATTATAGTGACTATTTAAAAAGACCTTATAAATCTTAGATATTGTTAAAAAAAATTTCAAATCCCTTTAGTGTGGTGTATGATTGACGGGGGTAATATGAATTCTAGAGTAGCCAGCTCTTTCATACCTCATTTGTGCATCTATCAACAAACTAAAAATGGAGCTGCTAACGTTTTTCTCATTAATTCTTCAAAAGCTGGGATTTGCTAGTCTGGCGAAACTCCTTTTCCCTAATGTTAACATCTACAACCTTACACCAATTCTGGCTGTGCATGTTACAGTCACTGTGCATAGCCGTGTGTTTAGATCACCTACGATTTTCTCAGGTACAACATCCAATGAAAGTTCAGCCACAGTACATATAAGCAACTCAGAGACACGACAACATTATCTCGATTGTATATGCTGCAAATGTAAACAACTTCGCTTTACACCTCTCACTTTCTCACAAGTTCATAATATCTGTAGAGCATCCCCTTATACTATATTCACCTCGGGAAATGTTTGGTATCAGATTACAAGTATTACTTCCGTTTCAGTATCCACGAATGTATCCCCAGTCTGTTGGTGGTGAGGCAAGAGTTATGGTAGGCATTGTTGGTATTGAGTAAAATGTATTTACTCATCTTTTTAGAATCTGAGCTTTATTATGAGGTTTTATATGTGTATTTCAGTGACAGTGCAGATTGAGTAATGTGGTGACCCAATGTATGGTGCTTTGTTTATAGTCCTTCCTAAACACAAGTACCTGACAGGCTTTTATGAGAGCTTCACTGTGAGGTAATCTTTGAAGGTACATTAGAATACGATATGATTTATCATTTGGACACAACAGAGATTATGTCCATCTTTTTCGATTTAGAAAGCGTGCATTCACATTCCCAATTTCTGCATAGGTCATCGAGCGTACGAGAAGTGCATCCAAGAACCGATCTTTTGTCATCACCCACACAGCAGCAATATTCCAGGAGGATGTGGAAAAACCTTCTAGAAACTAAAACATTTGCTGACTTTGCCCGAGCGATCTTAGATCGTATCGAAGACATTCAACGTTGAGGATATGGCCATCGTTATGCCACTGTGATTGGTCACAATTTCTCGGGATACGATGGTCACTTTCTTCTGAGATACTATATAGAACAAGCTACGTGGTGCCCTAAGGCCATCGTCAATGGGCCAAAATCATCCCCATGCAAGTGGAATAAGTACAGCGTAAATGTGTTATTTAGCCATACATGTGAGTTAAATGCCTTCAAATTTTTGAATGGCAGAAATTGCCAAAGAATATTTTGAAATACTAAAGCCAATCAACACGTCACATTTACCTGTTTGTTTTTTACTACTACGACCCCGACGACAGGCGCAAATGACAACGAGAAGCTACATACGATTAATAGCACTTTCACTCATCAGTCTCTTTCGACTTTCAGGAAGATATGTTACGGTATGGTCGGCCCAACAAGGACTGTTTATGGCGTTGCTGTGAGAAATTTCGAGAATTGTTCGTGGAGCGAGGATTGATCGATCCGTTGAAAGACGCCGGTATCCTCGATAAAGCTTTCAACATAGGTTACCTCAAGCGATTCATGCCCTGAAAGAACCAGGCTGTCATGAGCCCTCAAACCGGCTACATAACTTTTCATAAAATGAAGACAAATGGATACAACATGATAGATTTGGAACCTATTCGGTGGATGGGCTGAACCAAAAATCGTTTACGAGTTTAATCAATGCTTTTATCACGGATGTCCAACTTGTTATCAGCAATGTGACACTATAAGCCATTTTTAAAGCGTACCATGGAAGTCTTGTACCAGGAGACTTGTCATCGAATCCTGAAGTTAGAACAGCAAGGATGGCAAGTCATTGATACCAAGCCGTTTCAAAACAGATCCCGAATTTAAGGGATACGATGGATTGAATAAATGCAAAGACTTGCTTTCCACTGAATTGTACCATCCAGGTTTTGTTCATATCATTGCCAGGAAAACAGTTGTTTCCTTTATTCAGTACTAGTGCCGAAAATTGTTACCAAGACCAACTTTATTATCACACTCAGGAATAACGCATAATGACGGGAATGTGGGTCAGCGCTTAATTGTTTCGTGATCTGGAACTGGGACATCAATTGTAAGATGTGTACGAAATTTACCACTTTTCAAGAGAGAACCGTACCAACAGGGTGACGACATTCAGAATTGTATTTTCTCGGCCTTGGCGATGCATTTTGTAAACAAAATCTAGACAATAACGGCTATCCGTCCTGGTGTCAAACTCGCAAAGGCCAAGATAAATTGAAAGATAAATACCTATCCGAGTATGGAATCACTTTATATTACGAATGAGTGCTTGCGTTTGCAGAAATTTTTGTGGGGAATATTGGCACAACGAACGCGTTTACCCAAGACGGAGTATTTGAGAGAACCCTCTACACCAGGTACTTCCTAATAATTCACCATAAACAAGATATTCGAAACAAGTGGATGTAGATCGGTGAACAGTGTGTGATTTATTTATGCGAGTCCTGTTGGCGAATTTGTCAGCCAGCAATTACTACAAAAATCTGCCCTTCCATCAGATTA
Organism: Potamilus streckersoni; assembly: GCA_016746295.1. NCBI lineage: Eukaryota > Metazoa > Mollusca > Bivalvia > Unionida > Unionidae > Potamilus > Potamilus streckersoni. The sequence continues at coordinate 183,836 of JAEAOA010002243.1, forward strand.
CGCGGTTTCTCAAACGTTGTGTCGTGCAAAATCCCACTGAAAATTAACGTTTATCCCATTTGCAAAGATGGTTACAAAAGCTTCGCGTTTCACAAACTCATTCGACAAGAGATTTCGAGACGTCTCACCAAAATTGAGGCATCTATCAGCAATGGCAAGCCAATTTAGTCGATGTCTCGCATTTGGACACTTAAAATCGCGGTTACAAAATTTTGTTTTGTGTCATCGACTCCTTTTCCAGATTTGGCTCGGTAATGGCATAGACTTCCAATTAGAGCGCTGGAAAACTTAAACCTGGTGTTAAAAAAAAGCAGTCGTCACCTTTGTCGATAGCAAACGGACAAAGGCATCAAATTTCTGACCCAAGCTTTCCAAAAAGAACTAAAGAAAGAAAACATCCATTTTTCTCCACCGATGATCCCAAAATTAAAGCCAAAAACTTTTTCAGTGCACGTTAAAAGAACGCGTGTGAAAATCTTATTACCCATCAATACACTCTCAAGTTCATCGTTGTCGTACAGCAAGTGGCATGGGAGCATTTGATGGGCCCCCAAGAAGTGACTCCCAAAAACGAAATGACCGTGTTTGAAAACTGTTTAGTGCGTCCCTAATGCAATCCCGAAGAAAAGTGTACTGTTAGTGATGGGAGAGTCAGTACGTATTGGCAAAACAAAATCAAATTTATAAAGGTTATTTACCAAAACTGGACCACCAAATTATTTCGTGTTGCAGAATGAGTCCGTGGCCGTCATCCTCTGGTCTATAAATTGGAAGGCATGAACGGTGAAGAGATGAAAGGAGCAATGTACATGGCCGCTTTACTAGTGACCCAAATAATAGATGACGTGGTACGGATTGTTTGATATGCCTCAGAGAAATGTTTCCTGAAAATTCCACACAATTAGTGGATCATGGATGGTTTCACGCAGGACAATTATACTATCTTGAACGCTATGACTATACCGCATATCACAATATGGTAACGCTGAGCATGGCCCTTTGTCTCTAGCTTCAGGCCAGCCGTCAATAATGAGTTTCATATGTAACTGAATATCATCGTACTCATAAGTTGCTTTCTTGACTTCTTGCAGTCTAGAATCTAGAAGTTGTCGAACGTAATGTTCAGGATCCTTGATCGTTCAGTTTCTACGTCGAGTGGATCTAGATAAGCTCGGCTTCATGCATCAGCGATAAAAAGATCTATTCCTTTCACAAATCTAAATTCGATGTCATATCGAAACAGTTTAATCATGATATATTGTGAGAGTTTTGGAACTTTGCTCACAGGCATCTTTAGAATCACAGCTAATGGTTTGTGATCATTTTGTATTATGGCTTTTCTTCCATATGAGTGTTGGTCAATATGTTCTAATCCATAAAGCATTGAGAGAGCTTTACAATTTGTGCCCACTTTATTTCAGACGGTTTCAGACCCTCGACGCAAATTCAACTGGTCTACCATCCTGAAGTAAGACATCATCCAGTCCTTTCCTGATACTATCTACTTGTAGTGCGACTTCTTTGTTTACGTCAAAATATACCAGCACTGGCGCTTTCGTTAGCTTTATCTTAATTCTCTTGAAAGCAGCCTCACATTCTTCAGACCAATTCTTGACAAAATTTATACGTGTGAGTTGACTAATTTGTTCCAGTTACATGTTGACTCACACTTTGTACACAAATTCGTAATGGTTTGTACTAAAGGCAATTTCCTCCTCGAAAATTTGAAGATGTTCGTGATTATGTCATCAACAGACCATGAACCTACTGGGTAGCCATATACATTCCCAACGATCACAATGTGGAAAATCTTATTCGTATTATTTACTCTAAAAATGATAATAAAATATGGCGATGTTTATTGTCCGTTTGACTCATGTTATATTTTTAAACGATGTAACTTATTAGTTTTAAAAGTGTTGAATTTATTATGTAAGGTAGAAAATCAGCTTACCCAATTTATGTTGATTTTAAAGAGCAATTGTTTAGTAGGTAGTGCTCTTCTAACATTGATGTCACGTCTAGGATAAATTTTGACAACATAAATGAATAGCAGTTTATAAATTGCATCCACAGTAACTTTAAGACGTATCCTTCTGAGCAAAAGGTATAAACATTAGAGAATGCTAACAATTATTCTTTGATTCGCAATGTTGCTTTCGTCGGGAACTCGTCTAATCAGTAGCTTATTGGTCAACAGCCATTTAGTCTCATAAAATCATTTCCAAATCTCAAACTACAAAACTTTTAGGACTCAAGTTTCTGATAAGACTGATAAAAGCTCCTTATCTATTACTACATACTTATCCCTCTTGCAAAAATAACTACTTATTTCAGATCGCGACAGACTGAACAGTAAGCAACATAATTAAGACAGCGTTTTTCCAAATGATATTATTTGTAAGAAGTCAAAGCAATACATTTGTTGAGTCAACCAAACTCCTGTCTGAGTTTATACTAGAAAATTATGAAGCATTTACGTCAAGAGGTTGATTGCCGCTTATTAGTGATCCTGCCAATCATACACTTATCAAAATATAAAGGGACACAGGAACGTTTCAAAGTATTTTATTATCGGGTACTTTGCCTTTTGCTAAGAAGTCTTCTTCTAATGAAAGTATTTGTATTCAGAGAGTAGATTACGGCATTGTTAATATTCATGTCTATTATGTACATTTATCCTCCAACTTAGTTTCAAGCCCATTTTGGCAGTGTGAACATTAACGTCAATACCAACTGAGCGTATCCATTTATTGCTAGACGGTGGCCTAGGTGTACGTTGTGGTTAACTCCCTTGCAACTAAAATGCCATGACTGACTCGGGAAATTGATCCTATTAAAAATGAAATGTTTGTTTTATACCCAACATGTGCAGTTACTAGAACTATGGCGAAGAAAGAGTTCGGAAATGATGCCGATGATGACAATTTTGTGTTACTTGACATACTTGTGGTCATTCTTTTGATGAGGTCACTTTTGCTATTGGTATGGATGAATGAATAGGTATTAATCACAATGATCTTCTTTTCCTACGTGCTTTCTTTATTCTAATCAGATTCACAAATGATAATCAATTGTCGTGGAGCGAGAACAAAAAACTTTAATTTCCTGTTTGTGTGTCAGAGCTATTGGTGAAACTGAAGCCATAAATGTGAGCTATCAAATTACAGCTCCAAAGACGTATAGAAAGAACAATCTTTGTTTAGCCCATTAAAATCCTTTGGCTTGTTATTAAGTTATCAATAATACTTATTGCAATATCTTGAATCATTTTAAGAGGCCATCAATTGCAAATAATGTTTTTTAAAAATAGTGGATATTACTCCAGTCGCATAAAATTGTATGTCCTTAATGAACTTTTGCCTTTACGCGCTACACATGAAACTGAAGTACTGTAGGCAGTACATATACATTGACGAATGAAAAGCTAATATGTAGTTTTTTATATATGGATATATAAATTTAGACAAATCTATTTCATTCTTATATTTTGTACGAGTTTTTGTTTAGAGTTTTGTTCCGATTGCTGTTGTTGTCTTATCTCTTTCTAAGTTTTTGCTGTTTTTAATCAGCATAAGATTTCCGATTGCAATCTGTAGACTGAGATTATGTTCATTATCCAAAGCACTGAAGTTAGTAGGGCAATAATCAATGGTGTGCCCCCTGTACAAATATTGTGATGAAATATGACGACCAAAAACTGTTTAAAACAAGATCTTAGAGATACCCTTATTTTGTCACAATATTTCTCGCAAATTACATATTTTGCAGCTAGTTTTCTTTTCGAATTAGTGAAAACCAGATTGCATATTATATTCCACGCTGGATTATACACTTTCGATCCTCCGGAACCTGATTTTCTATCCTGTTTACTTGCCAAGTATTTCGATTAAGAAAAGTAAATACTCGATTTTGTGTATTATAGTGATATAGTATTACAAGTACTCTCTGATTGACTCTCTCTTCTGAAAATCGAGATCGCGAAACGTTAGTAAGTTGGTAATGGTTTGCATTAGAATTAATATTTCTCCTGGTATATTAATGTGTTTAATTTAGGTCAAGTACCTTTCTTTATCAAGCGCTTCTTTATTTTCACTTCTAGGGCAGTTTTCAGATTTCAAGATGAATGATGTAATCCCATTTCAATTTCTCTTTGCTGTTCCCAAAAACAATCTATGCCAGTTAAGTGCGCACTTAAGTTTATATTTAGAAAAGCTGCCATGCATAGGTAGGGCATTATTGTCAAGATCACATGGTCCTATGCTACTAGTTAAATTTTCAAGCAGACTGAATTATACGGTATATATATAAAGAAGTGTTTGGAAAACTGATTTAAACTAAATAGCCCTGAGTCTCTGGTCCATACATACTATGTAAAAAATGGTAATATCATCAAGCCTTTTATCAGAGTGATCTCCAGCCAGAAGTATGAAATTATTACAGCGACACAAATGTCATTGTTGTGTACTCTAGCACAGATGGTTAGCAAACATAGGGACGACACATCAGCACACCGAAGACATACCATTGTTCTGGAACAGCTTCTTTGTGACAAATATTTTGAGACATGTTACTAATATGTCTTTTGTTTTCAGAAAATGTATTTATATTTTAGCAACAAAATAACAATCAGATTACATCAAGTTGTTTACATTCTTATATGTGATAAAGGTATTACCATACCGTCTTTTGTTTCAAGGTAACATACAAGAGAATAACTTTTGGTTTATTAACTGCAAGCATCAAATATGATATTCTAAAATACAACTGGAATGATTCATATTTACATTCAGTACTTAAAACAATGAAAGGAACCCTGATGCAAAATAGTGAAAACTTTAAAGTACTAAGAACGATTCTTTTAGGAATTTAATTTAAGTAGATATAAACACTAGAACTGGGCTAAACTTTCAGCTCTAAGGCCTCGTAAACTGTATAAAATCTACCAGCAAAGATTCAAGAAAAAACAGGGACATGTTTATGGAATCAATGGAATGCATGATTATGTGTATATGAGCTCATAGTGACTAATTATATCAAGGTTTTTTTATCAGCAATAGGAATGACACGATTTCATGTGAATCTGAAATCACTCATAGGTCTAACATGATTGAAGTTCCCCACCATGCTTACAAATAAAAATTTCGATTGTAGAGGAATGTCTGTTGTATTGCCAATAATGGCTAAAGACAATCTCGCACGATGAAGGTTTATTTAGATGCTTGTTCCGTTTCGTTTGTCATCAAGCGCTTTGTATATCAAGATAAAACGGTCTTTACGACTATACTATACGAACAGTTGCTTACACATATATAAATCGAGAGGGGGAGGAATTGTACAATACAAAACATAAATAACAATACATTTTTAAAAACTATTAATTGAAAATGAAGCAAGAAACTGGAAGTGTATTTCTAAATAGAAATGTTTATAGAAGTCATATGGTGTTGGCATACAAGCATGTGAAGTAAACAATGGAGACCATGGATACTGAGATTAATGGATATTCTGTGAAAATATGTATGGACCGAGAAATTAAATTAAAACCAAAAACTAAAGGTTGGATACAAAACTCACTTCTACAAGTCATCAAAGATGTACATATTGCAAAATAAAGCACGATGAAGGTAAAACATCATAGACCAGGAAAGTGAACGATTTGTCAAGAAATGGCTGTCATAAGTTGTTTTCAGCTTGCTTACACACACAGACATACATTGCCGAAAGATTTTTAATAACTATAATGACTAGAACATGGAAGTATTTCTCTCAACATAAATCAGAAAATGGGATGACGTTTAGAAAATGTTTATTTCAAGATTGAGAAATACCAAATACGTGTCAATAAACATAATTCGGGCAGAAAGGAACACAGAAAATCTCAAATGAAATATATGAATCAGACTGTCTGATGCGACATAAAAGCATCACAATATGGCATTTCTAAAACATTTTCAATTTTAAGAATATTCCAGGTACGTTTGGCAAGCAGGCGTGTTCTTTATATAACAAGCAATATAGCATGCACAATTTTGAACAAAATAAAGACAATATGACTGTGCTTAAGAAATGAAAGAATATGGAAACCAACAAGAAACATTATTCCATAAAAATAAAATGCGAAGGTACATCACCTAGAGCATGATATAAACGAAAATGAAAGCCTTAGTTTTCTATTGTAGTGTGCCCGTGCGTTAACTGTTATTGCAAATTACATTTCAGTTTCTTTACTAGGTTACGTGTTAACAGAAAAGTATACAACAAACCCTATAACAAAATCATAATAAAAATAATGAAAACCTAAAGGGATAAATCGGATGCGATCAGAGAGTAGAATTGAATAATGTTACTGAAAGAAATGTTAGACAATGTCTTATAAACCATTTATAAACCAGAAAAGCACTTAACAGAATAAAAAGAAACAAATAATAAGTGTCATTGACACTAACATTGCTACAAAACTGTATGAGTAGATCAATCCGATTCAGTTATGTCTTGCGAAGCACGAGGAATACATCCACCCATTTCACTCTCTTCTTTTGAATCCTGAATTTACTCCAAAATATAAAAGTTTACCTCGAAGTGCATTAAAGTTGCATGTTATGTTTCTAAAATGGGATAAATGAGCTCTTTTCGAAAATGTTTCAAAAGGTATTTAAAAAGGAACAGCGACTACCACTGAAAGCCCGTTCCATTTGGCAGAGAAGATATCATGCACATGTGCTAAAATGATAACTAGAACGTTCTTCATGACTACCGAGTATCAGCAATAACGGAAAGGATTTGTGTGGCGCTTGTAACTACAATATTTAGATACATCATTAATGAGATAGGTGGTAAAGCCATCATTTAGAGGAAAAAACCTCAAAGTCAATTATCGTCACCAGACAACTAGTGCCGAACTTAAGTACTGCATTTCCTCAATTACATAATTATCATTAGACAAAATTGAAAGAAAGCCAGCCATCTGTATACAGCGCTCGTTTAACATCTAGTCAAAGCATATCTTCGTTTGCATAGCTTAATTGTCAGAATGTGAAACTGTTGTCATTAGTATGGTAGATAGTTCGCCTATGGTGTGACATGAGTCTAAAAGCACTCTTTGAATAAGACAACCCGCATAATTGAACTCCACAAAACTATATATATGTTTATGATTAAGATAAATTTTTAATCTGTGTAGATATAGAGCCACAAACATTGCAATTCTTTTCCGAGGTTTATAGAGAGTCATTCAATAATACATTTGTACAAAACACTTGGAAGAATTCAAACTACTCCTATCCAGAAAAAAGCGACTGAAAAAGTATGATTGTAAAATATCCAAAACAAGACAAGACAAGATGAAAACAGCAACAACAATCAAAACAAATTATTGACAATCACCTTTAATTTAGCACTGAGGGTTGGTCATTGAATCTGAGTGTTGGTTTGTTGTCATGTTTCTCACATTAAATGTCTCATTTGCCACAAACAGCTGTGCGTTTGGTATGGCGTGTGTGTGTTATGGACATTTAAACGTATTTTTGAACAGTACGGTACCTGTGGGAATTAAACGGGAAAGAGACATAGAAATAATCTTTTAAACAAACAATTGTGCTACTATTTTGTAAATATTACTTCTACTAGTTTGTTAATCATATGATGTTTTGACAATTCGAAGGTTTATTTTTGTTTATTGTTCGTATGTTTGTCTGTTTCGGTAGTTTGCCTGTGATAAATATTCAATAATTGTCGAAAACGCTTGGGGTAGTTATAAACTATTTCTGCACTGTTCGCTGTTACTGTGAATGTGATTATCATTGTATCAGGTTTCTAAGTAAACGATTCACAGGCACGTTGTCCAGTATATTCATAATGTAAATATAAGAAGCGAATAACACATTTATTACACAATTGACAATAAGCCAGTTATAAGCTGAATCTTACTGCGGTTGGAGGGAGTTTTAAACTCACGTGCTTTTCTTGATGCCGGAAGATGAACATGGAATAAAAGACAAAAATATCTCGTGCCTGCGTGCCATTCTACCTAGTGTATATTAGGCATAAAGAAGTCAAGTGGGAAACGGACATACTCTTGCCGTCAGTTAGGTTCATGTACGTCTGATAAAAGAACCGACTTTGCCAACCAAAGTCTCAAAAATGCTACAAGTTGAGATATGTATTTAGTCATGTATGGGTAATCAGTTGCAGAACCTAATATCCCTAATGCCCTGTTTTACCAGTTGGGCCTAGACAGACTGGTCCTTTTCAGTGCCAAAGAGACAATTGCATGTCCAGTTTCGTAAGAGCAAGCTGTGAGTCTGTCTCTACATCCACTGAATGAAGCTCTAGTCATTTATCATAATGTGACCAATTTTGCTACTGTTAGTACTAACAATTTAATAAAATAAGTAAGCTAACTGATCGGTCCATGTATATCATAATCATCTTCATTTATTATTATGTAAAATCAATACTTCCGGTTGATTTGCACAGTTCCCAGGGTACAAATATCACGTGAAAGGCATGCTTAAATCGCTGATTAGCACTCGCAATACGTAGCAATGTAAGTTACATTTTAATGTCCTTGTGTCACATCTTCTATGCTTTTGATTGCATTTATTTATAGCACAAGGTTAACATGTTGTTATTATTGCTGTTGATCTGGGCTTAATACTGTTTGGGTTTTTTTTCGCACATAATAGTCTATACCAGACGGTGTTTTATATAAGAGAGGAGGTCCGAACTCGTGCGTACATACGTCATATGTAAGTAACATGTAAGGATTAGAGCCTTAGTCAATTTCGCTACTATTGTCCAAGCACAAAGTTTAAGGAGGGAATTATCATCATGGTCATCAGAATGGGTCGAGAGCAAAGGCAAAATCCCATATCTTGTGACCCTTATGATAGTGATGTTTATTGCATAAAACCTACATACACTGATATAAAATTTTGACATCAAACAATATACGAAGTATGTTGGAATTTACAGTTATAACACCAGAAGTGAATATACGTTGGCTTGGTTACAAAGTTTAGATTATTACTTATATTAATAAATAATATTTCGAGACACTGAAAACCAGTATTTCAAGGGTTGTAACGCTCATTGTATTTGGTATATATAAGGACACGTATATGGATCATCGACCTCAACTGGCTATGTATGTGTACAATTCTACTAAATACACATTAGGAAAGAATAAATGATGTGGGGAGAACGAGCCTCCTATTATAACTAGAGATAGGCTCGTAAGGTTTTGGTACTGGAATAGAGTTGCAGATCTATGTAATCTTTCATCAAATTGTAGTTGATGAAGCAGGTACTTTGACCAGGCATGGGTATTCAGTTGCACAGTCATAAATCTGACACTGTCCTTTAAGTAGGTAGTAGGTTGACTGGTCACCTTTGATACTTATAATACTAGATTACCTTGGTGTAGGACACGATCAGTTTATTTCCCGTAATTAAGGTACTACGTTTGTTTTTTTTGTGGAGTGGGGTGGGGTGGGAGTAGGGCGGTGCTAGCTTAAATTGATAGAATCAACATATGATTTGTTATGTGTCTAATTTTGAACAGATATAACGAGAGGACAAACAATAAATCAGCAACTTAGCATTTATTTTTTATCAGAATATGTAGAATAGGCATAATTGTGTCATAACTAACATCAGCCTGATTTAGGTCACACTTCTACTTGCCAGCTAGACAACGATTAAAATACTGCATTTTGCTGTGATGACACTTCGTTTTGCAATGGTTAGATAAGAGGTAGATATACAATGTATGACATGCCCTTATCTCGATTTAAACCGCCCACTTGTTACTGTTCTAAACCTAATATTGTAAAATTTACAACTTGTTTCTTGTTGACTATATAACATGAGAGTTACCCAGATTTAGAAACGGTAGTTGAAACCAATAATATGTCATTCTACCATGCTGGTGCACATTTATTATATGAAAGTAGAACACATAAGCACACAGCGATTAAAATTCTGAGAATTTCCAGTTCGAAGTTGTTGTTCGCAATTTCTAGAGAAAAGGCCTATTCCAAGTTGGGGCCAACAACAATACAATTGTCAGGAATTTCAAGCTGTTACATACAATTTCTCGAAAAATGACCTATTCCAAGTTTGAGTCCTTTTTTAAAAAATGACAAATGCTCTCCAGGAAGCAAAAATAGACAACAATATACATTAAGCAAAGACAGTGTAAACTAACGTTAATATTTAAGTAATATCTACTTAACACTTAATCACAGAGAGACAAGTTGCAAAATAAGCACAAGTAATGATATAAAAGCCGATTAATTTCGGTCAAAAACAGCCATGTACATTAGAGGAGGGACCGTCTCAAATGTGAAATCAATAGAAACAAGGTAATAGAACACTGTATTATCGCGGTACATAATGTTGTTATCGGTACACAATAAACCCTGTCTGTTATTGCTACATTGTTACAAATTGTAAAGTTTTGCTGAATTTCAATCTAACTATTTCTATAAAAGATATCGGTCAATCCAATGTTAATGTAAATAAAACTACATATGGCGGCTGACCCAGATTACCGTACCATGCGGGAACAACTCTATATTTACCTAAATTATGGTAGCACATATAATAAACACATAAACACAAATTTCAATTTTGTGATAAAATGTAACATCCACGCTGTGGATTCATATATATATGAATTATTTATTAATAATATTGTTTTTGAAATATTACTAATTTTAAAAGTAGTTAAACTATTATTGGTTTCCTATTTATGTTGGATAAGTAGGCTCAACAGTGTTTTGTCAATTTGGGTTCATAATGGCCACCATAGAATCAAATTGCATCCTTAACCTTGTAATGACATATCACTAGAATATGACCTATAATCATCAAACATCCGACGATACACTGAATATATTTCATAATCAAATCCAATGCAGGTATAGCAAGTTTGACTTAAGTTTTGTATACGGTGATAAACATAATTGCATGCACTTTACAAAAAAAAATGATGTTCATTCTTTTTCATTTAAACTTATAAAAATGTTGACATTTTAAAAAACATTGCACTATGAGATATTTGCTTCTTTAATGGCTACAGCTTTACATATGAAAACAACTGTTAGAGGGTGTAAATCCAAAATTAATTCATAATTCTGTTTGCCACAATAATATAGAGCCCGCGATAATATAGTGTTGAACTATACCATTTTGTGGACATTAATAATTAAACGATTTAATTGCATTTGTTAATACCAATAGACTAATTATAGCATGTGGGTGTGGTATAAGAGTGTGTTGATATCGTTGTTTGGAATTTAATTATCAGTCATATATACTTTTACAGCCTGGAACTCTTTATGATATGTATATGTAGGCTTTTCGCAAGGCCCCAGCTATATTAGCTGTGACACCTACTTTTGTTAAGTACCTCCATTTGTCCGAAAATTCTTAAAGGATTTTATATATGTACCCCTCAGATCTTTTGTTTGGTTTTTATTAAAAGAATTCGGTCTTAAAAATTGTTTAAATTTACTTTTAAATAGGGGATGATCTATATTTTAGCTACTTACCAGAAAATCCAAGCTGGCATCCTGTTTTTTGTTTTTTTTCTCACAGCATCAGAATAAAAAAAATGCACAGACGTACTTATTGGTCTAGCTTCTTGGTGTTACCAGAGAATGAAACTGAGGTTGTATTTCCTTCTCCAGACACAAAATCAGAAGCCAGTTTCCTCCTCTGGCTTCTCAGTAATCTTTTGCTACCAGATTTCAGATTCCCCTGTATTTGCAATATGTATAGTGCTATATGATATATTTGTGCCATGTGTGATTGTGTGCTGGCATCTATTCCAAGCAAATCTTGTTGAGATTTTCTATTTCCCATATATCTTTATATTAAAAAAAACAAACCCTGATGCATTGTTTCCTTTAAGCAGGGAGGGATCCGAGTTATTGCACTTGCAAAATCAGTACCTAAGTTGACTGATTTCATGTGTCTATTCCTGTCAGAAGTATAATTATTATAGATAGATTTTCGTTTCTCAATAAAATTATGAAATTTGGATAATTTTTTTTTAGACTTTCCTATCAGGGAGATGAGTTTGTTTGACCAAGGCAAAAAGAAACAAAAACTTTCACAAGTAAATCCATTTTATTATGTATTGTTTTGTAGGTCTATAATGTGTGTATTCCATATTGTCTCACCTTTTTTAGGTTTTACCCTCAGGGGTCAGATACAATTACTTTAATTACCCCTAGCGGCACAAAGAGTTTAATCTTTATAATCCTCACTTGTAAAAATTATGTAAGGCCAAATCAGTGTTCATAAGTGGGTAAAAAATTGTTTCATTTTTAGTATAATAGGAGAATTATTAGTATTTGTGTTTCTGTTCCCCTTGGGTCTGCATATTATGTTTGTCTGTTTTCTGCCATCTCGGTTTTTGCCGGTTCTTCCATAGGCCTTGTTCACTTAACATAACCCCTTGTGACATAGCCCCATGGTCTCCACACCTGCTACTTCTTGAGACTGGCAGGTCCCTGTTCTTGTATTATATTGTTTTGTTTTGTGAAACTTTTATGTGAGATTCTTCCTTTGTTACTGTGGTTATTAGTTATATATACATATAAAGAAGGGTATAATGAATTTCCATGTATTAAAGATGTTCATATCCATTAGTTTTTTTTTTTTTATTAATATTACTTGTCCATGTTTTAAAATTATTTGAATAAAAAAATCTATTATCTGATGTAAAATCTCTTTATTAGGAATGTTTTCTGCAATATGCTGTTTTCATGATACCCCCTTTATTGCAGAGTTTACATACAATGTTATTTCCTTTTCTTGTTTCCACATTCAATCATTGCATGCCTTTTGGTCAAATTTCCCTTTTTATGCAATAGGCATGTATGTATTACCCTGATCATTTTGTCTTCTCAGGTCTGTTTTTCCAATGAGCCAATCATCATGGAGAAATTTTATGATCATGCTCTGTACTTTAAAGGATTCTGTAATGGCCTATCTTATCCACAGACACACGCCACCCCCACCCCACCTCCCCAATTTCAATTGACCGTTTCTCATTGTACTTTAGTTATTGTATTCCTTGTGATTTCTTCAAATATATTATTATAGATATTTTTATCAATATTTTACACCCAAACGTTTTTTTTGTCTCTGTATTTTCATTAATATTGGTATAAATTTTTTATATTATCTTCGTATTTCTAACAATTTTTTTGATTTATTATTTTATTATATTTCAGGTTTGTGCTTCACTGAGAAACCAAACCATTATGTATATAATGCTTCCTATGCATATTCTAGATCCTCTTTAAATTCCTCATTTCTAATTAAAATATTTGCTACTTTCCTAACCTTTTGGTTCACTAGAACCTCACCCCCCATTCTCCTATATAAATATTCTTTGGGAATATTGTGTAATTTCCTATTCCATATATAGACTATACTGTATTATTGCGGCACATAATACTGTTATCTGCACATATTAAACCTGCTGCATTGCTCCATGCCATGCTTATAAATGGTAAAGTTTCAATGACTTTCCTCATTCTATTCCTATTAAAAAGTCTTTGTCCATCAATACATGTAAATGAAAATAAAACAGCATATTGTGGCTGACCCAGATCAATAAATTATGGCAAAATCTGTCAAAATAAAATCACCTCATTGGTACTATACATTAAGACAAGGAGTACAAGTGCAATCATATCCCCAGCCATCCGCTTGATTCGACTTTTATTTCGCATCTTTTATTGTTTCAAAATCACAAGAAGACTGAAAAGGCTCCACATATCCATTCTAAAAGGAGCAAGACATTTTGCCCCAGACAGAAACTCCAAAACATTTCAACTCCAAAACATTTCAAACCCAAGAAATGTCAACCACAGCTATGGGACAATTCATCCCAGTTTGTGCATTCATGAAATATGATGTCAACAATGAATTATAATTGATATAACTTTTACTGGGTGAATGAATACATGCCAATTTCAATGAAAAGAAATCAAATTTCCCGCATGCTGTAAATTTATAGTATATAAATCACATAACAACTTGTATCATAAGCTTTAATATTAGTGTTTGATTTTTTTTTAAATAATGTTTATGTTTTGATATTTTGATTAGATATATTTTGGTATAATACCAACTGAATTGTGTTAATTGTGTAAGACATTGTATAAGGAAGGTTTCAGTACATAATTTTAAAAGACAACAGCTGTATGATAAATTATTTAAAGGCACCTAAAACATATAGTCCATACATTCTTCAATTCCCAAAAAATATTTTTGACATACCATCAATATTTTACTACTGATTGCAGATTGAGAACAATTCTTCTACTGCCTCTCCATCTGAACATGGAGATTCCACATTCTCAGCCTAGCTTATGGATTCAACCCAACACACACACACGGACACTCAGCAGAAAATATGCCATCTGTGACATTTAACCTAAACTTTAGTGCTAGAAGTTCCATTGCTTCATCAGTCAATGATGCTACATTCATCATTAACTCACCATCTAGCACTGCTGTAGATTTCAGTGTCACATATGTCATTAATGCAGATGCAAGTGCAGCATATCTCATTAACGATGCATTTAATCCTGATGGAACAGCAGCAACCCGTGAATCACATCCATCTCTGCCACAGATGACTCCTCCATTGCAACTAACACCTCCAGCGCTGATGATCCCTTCGACGTTACATGAGATGGCCCTGCAGCCACCACCGTAATCAAAGACAGGTAACAATAATTGAAAGTGTGATATGTGAATGATTTCAATTTTTATAATCTGACTGCGTTTTCTATGTTTTGATTGGATGAAAACGGTGACATGACACTGATCTGAAATTTTTTTTCCACATCAATAAATTCTGCAGACTACTTTTGGTTCCATGTTTCCAGATCATTTCATATTAAGTTTTATTTATATCAATTTTTTAGACTCCAATGATAACAACAACAAGCTCCTACCCATCCAATCCTGTGAATTTTTATCAGAAAATGACAAGCCACAGATTAAAATCGACCATTAGAAGTTAAAACAATGCAATTGCATAGACCTTCCTGCGCTCCAACACTCACCACTTTTGCCGAAGAAGGCATATGGCAGGCTTTAAAAGCCAATCTTCCAAACATTATTGCATTTCACCTCGACAACATCATGTTACCGCAGAAGTTTTTAAAAGTCACGGTCATGTCAACAAATAGATGTCACCAAAAATTGACAAGATTTTGCTTTTGAAAGATCCAAATGCGTAGAAAATGACAATGATTTTGCTATAACAACATGTACCATACACAAGCACATATTTCAAAAGAAGGGAATATTCCTGGTTTAACCACAACAACCATGTTTTCTAGATCATAACAATATATCACTGGCATGACCTGCTATGACATTCTACACTGTGTCACAGTTTAAAGAATCAATGAATCTTGTCTAGTGAAGATAGGGCTATGTATTTTATCGCAGTTAAGATGGTAATGAAAGAAAACTTAGAAGTACATAAACGTGAATGTTTTGTTGATTAAATCTGCTGATCTGATGTTAGAAAGGAAGTAAATTGGAATTATAAGGATTAAATGATCATGGCTGAGCATTTATCAATGTTTAAATTTTACCAAATCACTCACAAAATAAATAAAGTCCTTGGACTTCATTTACTTTGTGAGTGATTAGGTAAAATTTACACATTGATAAATACCCAACCATGATCATTTGCTTGTATAATGAATAATAGTACAGTAATGTAATTAAATATTAGAAGATATTGACTCAAAGTATATTGTAAAAATTTGAAATAAGAGAAATAATTTCTTTGATATGGATTAGTTTACTTATCATTACATGATGACTTTTTCCCATGCTTAGCTAATAACACACATTATTATATTTTCATGTTCAAAATCTTCCTGCATGTATGTACACCTCTTGACAGGTCTCTTGGTCAACCAGCACTTACCAACACCATCATCAATGAAGCAAGAGAGGTCACAATCAAGATCATTGAAAGAAGAAAGCTGGTGTCCTCAGATTTTTTTTGTATGAAATCGTGGCAGAGGACATTTTGCTACATAAAGTTCTATACTTGAAATATATGCTACTGCTTTTTGACAAAAATTTAAACATTTTTACTAATATCATTAATTAAGACCACAAAATCCAATGTATACTTCTTTTTCTGGAACCAGTGAAACCCATCTACTGGAGACTGGTGACTTTACACCAGTGCAAAGAAGCGTGGATAAATAATCAAAATTGTGAAGGCTAACAAGCTGTTAATTGATTACTTTGCTGTTTAAATTTAGAGAGATAAGTTCAAATGTGCATGTTTTATGAGGGAGCTATAAGTAATACATGGCTTTCCGATCTTTCAATAATAATTAGCAGATATAAGAAGGAGAGATTAATCAATCAGTTACTTCTACATAAGGTATTTTGAATATTTTCATTGTTTAATTGTTATTGTATTCAAGATGTTTTGAGAAGAATATTTAAGTGTAATATATATGTGTATTAGTTCAATTTATGTCAGAATGATGAAACATAATGTCTCCCATTGCTAAAAAAATCTTGGGACCAGAAACATACTGAGTGCCTGTTAAATCACAGTGTTATCATTGGTAAACAGTCAGTTGTCTTGTCAAGGAAACTAAACTTGTTTATGGAGTTTATAATAAGGCAGTATATATATATATATATATATATATATATATATATATATATATATATATATATATATATATATATATATATATATATATATATATATATATAACTTTGCAATGAAATACAAGATATAGATCATTTCCTCTTTCATTGAATTATACAATGGGTTGTATTAATCACAATTGCTGAAGGAAGTATATTTTCTTTTCTGGCTCAGCCTCTGAAATGACCTGTCACTGATGATCTAATCTGACCATCCAAAGAAACAAAAAGTAACATTCCGAGGAAGTGATTAATAAATTTTGTAAAGTTGTAAGATATCTTTAGCATCAGTTTTCTCCACAAATAAGCAAAATTCCCAGTTGCGAACTCATGACTCCAAATTAAATTACTATTGAGATTTTAGATTTTTTTTTTTAAGATTTTCTGTTCTGACTCATGAGATTTTGGTCTCAAGGGTAAAATGAGTCTTCAGTTTTAAAATTTAGTGAGTACCCTGTATGTACATCATCAGGAAATTCCTTCTCTAGAAAGGAAGTGTGAACTGTGCAAGAACCATTTTCCTAAATATATGTCTTCCCTGTCTAGTGCTACTATTGAATGAGGTCAATCCTAGTGTTATTAATAATCAACTGCCATTACTGTTATTCACCCTAACATGGTAATATTAGTTTATAATCTTATTAAAAAGTAATAACTGAATTCAAAATTTGATTTGTAATCCTATTTGGAAGTTTTCAACACAAAAATATATTGAAATTGAAATCATGCATATAATTCCATTGCAAGATAATGTATATTCAACATACTTGTGAAGTAATGGAAAATGATTTTGAAATAGGATATGTATGTAGTCAATAAAATTATATCCTTCAAACATTTGACTTTTGTTAAAAAAAATATCTATGCTTATTTTATACACATCATGTCGAATAATGTACATGTTGAATATGTAATATATCCTAACTGCATTTTAATTTTAGGGATTACATAATCATTTACTTTTTCAGACAAACATCGAAAAGAAATTCATTGAAGCCATGTGAGGAAATCAAGAACTTATTCATGTGCATCAAGCAGGTAAGTAGTCAAAATTAAAATTTACTGTAAAATTAATTTATAAGTTTTTTGATCTACATCTAGATCATGTATTAGATTTGTATACATTTGCTACATAGTTCTTGGCACAGATGTACCTGTATGGTATTCTTATTTCAGTCCAGTGGCCTGCATAATGTGCCTTTTATGGTTTCTTGAACAAAATTCAACCATTTCAATTTGATATACTACAAAGCCTTTACAAATAATCAGTTTGCATTCGCCTAGTTTCAAACAATTTCTCCTCAATAAATGTTATTGAACATTATTTTTTGGGGGGGTCCAAAGCTTCACCCAATTCAATAAATAAATTCAACGTTCTCCACATAAGTGATGAATGGGCAATTAAATTATAGTATTCAGCTTCATGGAGGATTTATATCAAATTTTGCCTGTCTCTGGAAATTAAGGCTTTAGCGATACTGTCAGTCCATTATATGATGAGAATTTAATAGGAACCGCATAGCTGTTATAGTCCGAACCTACTAACCCATTGGTTTTTACCCCCCCTGCCGATTTCAATAACGGAAACCTTTGATTTGAAAAAAAAAGTTCAAAGAACTTAGTCAATTCATTCATTGATTTATATTTTCTAACCAGACTGTGAGTAGAATGGCCTTAACACCATCATTTACTGTGCATTTCATGCTTAACAGAAGATTTCAATATTGTAGAAAAGACATGCATAAGACCCATTTCCAGTTCCTGGACATGTCCATTTTAAGCAATGTGGTGTATGCTCGACTAAGGATGTACATACATACGTCGTCTGCTTCCGATATTTACAGTGGCGAATCAAGCAAAGGAAAAGAACTTTCTTTTAAAAATTGCCTTTCATGTGAATTTAACAAGTGGTTTCATTAATATGTTCATGTGTGCAAGGGAATATAATTCCAAACTCAGCATTATGGTAATATATGAAATTATCTGGCAGTTACCGAATAGGATGAATTACATCATTATGTTGTCAGATGGAAATACACTACCACATAGTGTACGGAATATGGCGTCATGTTAGTATGAAAATCCATTATGCATGAAAGGTGCAATGGAATACCAGTAATAGTGCCATTCTGGTCACAGTCAGGTTAGAAATTATAAATCAATGATTCAGTTTACTTCGTTCTGTGCAATTTTTATCTCGTTAAACGTTTTAGTTATTGAAATTGGTAGGGGGGTACAAACCAATGGGGATGTAGCATCAAACTATAGATCAGAGTAGAAAAACAATTATATTGTTTGAACAGCAGTAATCAATGGATTGTGTTACCTTTGCAACGATGGGTTCTGACTCTTACCTGAAGTTAATTTTTCTTGTTTCCATCTAACATCCCTCAATATTTAACATTATCTTACTATTTTGCAGTAACTCTTAATTTTTTTTGTCTGGCTTCCATAACCATGCCAAATATTCTAACATGTCTACCATTCTTACTTTTTATCAGACAATGATCTATGCTATCTGACTTCATGTTCACATCCTTGTTTGCTACCATTTTCTTATCACTAACTTTCCTCTTTTCTCCCTCATTGACAACATTCTTCTCTTCCAAAACTTCCCTGACATTCTCAAAATTTTGCTTTAGTATTGTTATTTCACCTTGGTTTGCATGGGTTTTAAATTTGAGTTTTGCCAGTGTTGGTGTGTGAAAAAGCTAGCAAGTGGTTTTTCCGGTGGTATTCACCAGTTTTTGCTCCACCAGTTACACTGGCCATCTTGTATACAACCTATCTTGTGCTGAAAATTTGCAATAAGCCTAAAACGTAATTGAATTCTTTCTTTAATTTTGTGTACTTTCTAATGCATTTCATCCTTCTCATCTGGTTCTTTTCTCAACAATTCATTACTTCTTCCAGTACTATTTCATCTCATCAACTCAAGGATTTGATTTCATTATTTGATGGTTTTCTAATTCTTACTGATGCAGTTTTGTCTGGTGTTTTTGTATGGAATCCAAATCTACTATTACAGTTAATGGAAGAACGTCCAGATGAGGTAGACCTGTTTGTTGATGGACACAAGTTAGACCTTGAATTACATAGAATAAAGAAAGCAGATAATTTTTTAAACTTACTGATTTTTCCTTTTCTGTCTGTTTGATGGCAAGGCAGGTGGGGTCATGATAGTGGCAGGCCTGCCAAATCTTACGAATTTGCCTGTAAGTCTTACGAAAATTATCCTTAAGGTATGGACTGATTGAAGCAAAAACTACGGGAAAAAAATAATTGCCAGAATGATCCGGAAAATTTGTTCATCCATGTTTGATTTGGATCCGAGTTTCATATTAGAATTAGTGAAATTCATCAGGGAACCAAATTAACTTTACGGCAGCACCTCAAATGCTTTAAATTCCCACTATTTCTTCATGATCCAACTGTTGATTATAGAATTTATTTAAAAATGGGGTCCAGCAAGTGATGTTTAGGAGGGCAGGGGCCAATTTTTATGAACAAATTTAATGTCGCAGGGAGCTAGTACAAAAAAACATAAAAAAAATCAAAAACACAAGTAAGGTCAAGAAGGTCCATATTTCGAGATATCTATATTAAAACAAAGCATAAAAATAGTATTCACTTAACCAGAGAAGTCAGTGGCAGTTCATATCAGAAGTTTATGCACCCCAACCCCAAATTTATACCTGCAATTTTAATTTTTGCAAACACAAGCCCATTTCCTAGATGACAATTCTGCAAAACAGTGTGTACTAAACAGGCTGATGCAGTTAAAAACAGCTGTCATCTAAGCCGTTTTTTAGATATTCTCCTTTCCACAAACCCACATGTTTACTGCTATGGGAGGCTAGCTCTTCTTCCTAGCCAACTATTGGTATTTCACTATCAACATATTGCAGAGTAACTATGGAAGGTGTACATGCCTGATATCAATTTCAAGAACAACACAAGCCAGAAACACCTAGTTCACAAAAATATCCATATCTTTAATTAGTAAACAATAATGGCTGAAAAAGTCACACTATAGCCTTAAGTCAAGAAATTTGCCAGGGGCCAAATTATGAAACTGGAACCTGCCACCTTAGCACGAAAGGGAAAATAGGCCTCTTGAAAAGTGTTAATAATCAACACCAAAGATAAAAAGGAATATTAATATTCTTGTGAATAAAATATTAAATGGACACAATTACATGCCAATTTGAGTATGAGTCGTGGCGGGAGATATGATTTTGTCATGTGCATGGAAAGAAAGATAAGAATTACATCTCATTGAACAAAAAGCCATTGAGCTGCATAGGGGTTGGAGCTTGAGTTTGTGCAACTGTACTAGTGTTAAATAGCATCTACACATACTTTACAATCTCTTCAGTTGACCATAATGTTTTTTTTCACTACATGTATCAAATACCGAACTTTTAATTACGTTTTTGACCTTTACACTAGCATTTTATGATATTTCTTTTACTCCTTACTGAGAACTGGTTAAATTTATAAAAAAAAATCAACTGCCTTACTGGCACAGACTCATCAGGGTTGGCAGGTCTGCTTAGTGGTAGCACTTCACTGCTTCTTGTTTTAAGCTATGAAAGACTTAAGTTTCAAGCTATGAAAGACTTAAGTTTCTTTGTTGATGGACTATTAGGAGCCCACATTCATATCTCTCTCTCTCTCTCTCTTCTCTCTCTCTCTCTCTCTCTCTCTCTCTCTCTCTCTCTCTCTCTCTCTCTCTCTCTCTCTCTCTCTCTCTCTCTCTCTCTCTCTTCTCTCTCTCTCTCTCTCTCTCTCTCTCTCTCTCTCCTTCTCTCTCTCTCTCTCTCTCTCTCTCTCTCTCTCTCTCTCTCTCTCTCTCTCTCTCTCTCTCTCTCTCTCTCTCTCTCTCTCTCTCTCTCTCTCTCTCTCTCTCTCTCTCTCTCTCTCTCTCTCTCTCTTTCTCTCTCTCTCTCTTACACACACATATTTATCACATTATTTCAACAACTGTTGGAATAAACTGGCTCAACTCTTCTTCAGCCTCCATATTTCATTACCTAGAGATGAGAGAAGACTGCTCCAGAACTTCCCTTCTGGCTTTATAGGTGTGTGATAAATAGTTTTAGGGAGAATATTCATTTGAAATTCATACCTGAGTGCTTCATCTAGGTAATTAATGTACTTGTCTATGTTGAAAAATCCATTTCATCACAAATTCTACATGGCCAGTCTGCAAATCATAAAAGTGGGACATATATATATATATATATATATATATATATATATATATATATATATATATATATATATATATATATATATATATATATATATATATTCCAATACCTATTTTTTTATGATCTATTGTCTCAACAGAATAAAGACGTAGATTAAACTGTCAATATCAACTCTGAGAAATTGTAAGTCTTAAAGCAATTATTTTTTCACATTAGTTAATAATATTGAACTAAAGGGAAGTAACCACTCAGGAACATTTTTAGTTTGTAATGATGTATAATCTTTCAGATATCTGCTTTTCACGATGCCTAAAGATGAAGTATATAAGCAATGATATCTCCCTTCTAAGGTCATTACAGATGGAATTGTTCAACATAGGCCATCATTTCCAAAGGTACTTATCCATCCCAATTTTCTTGATGATCAGACATATTCATTATTATGTGATGGGGTCTTTGAACCATGCCATCTAATTAGGGTCTTGCAGTTGTAGTTTGGGTCTTGTTAATATACATCATCTGACAAATTTCTGGAAGTAAAGAAAATTTTTATCCCTGGTGAGTAATGGTTCCCCAAATCTGGATAAGAAGTTTTCAATCAATGCTTTAATACTATCTGTTCTTCAGCATTTGGAAAGGCCCAAAAAAATGTTTGTTTCCAGTCAGCCAACTTTCATTGTTTTTCTTTACATACTTGAGCACTTTTTCCACCCAAGCACAAAGAAAACAAAAATGAGAAAAAAAGAAAATTCAACAAACTGCTTTGTGCCTCAAATTGCACATCTTTAGCGCACTACTTGAAGTACTCAGTACATTATATATACTAATCATTACAATATAAATAACTTTTAAACTAAATAAAACTACCTACCTAGCATAGTTTGTAAAGCACTGCAATACAAGTACATATATATTTTTGCCTAAAGGAATGGATTCAGCCAATATTGTAACATAATTTGCAACTACCATCAGATACTTTGTGCTCTGCTTTTCTTTTTGGTACCAATAAAATCAATTTACCATTCTTTCCATTGGTTTTTCCACATTGTATTGTTTTGTTTGTTTTTCTTTTCTTCACCCACACATTATACAATTCTTGAATCAATTCTCAAAATCATAATTTATACCAGAAGAATTTTTGCCTTATATTTTGTAGGGTTATGGTTATACCAAGATGTGCACTGCTAACACTATGCACAAATACCGATATTTTTAGGCTTTTGGGTTTCACAATCTGAAATGTTATTCCTTTTCTATCATCACATATCCATTTTCTTTATAAAACATTGTGATGCAAACATTGTCACCTGTACCAACAGTACTTAATCTCTATGTCATGTTTAGTAACATCAGCCCTATCAGATTTACTCATACTTTTCAGTCAGGTAATTAAATTTTTAAAATTGGAACTTTGCTAGATAGGTCTAAAATTGGTACATGTGTGTCAATTTCTGTATCATTACTACTTCTGGAATTAACTGGCATTTATTGGACACTCCACAAATCCGTTTCAGTCAGTTTTCTCAGAAATAGTATTTGATTATTAATGCATAAAAGTTTATTCTGTTTATGTCTCTTATTAGTCTGCTTTTTTAATTCAGTAATCTCTTGAGATATATTACAGTGTGTGTTTTCACTTTTTCTCTCAATTTATCAGTGGTATCTTTTGACTATTATTCTGTGTTTGAGGTACTTTTAGGACCAGACTTTTTCAATAATTTTTTCATGTTCAAGTTTTTGTTTTGCTTAGGTGTTTTACCAAAATTGATTACAAGCAAGAGAACAAGATACATGATAAACATTGTTATCATCATTTCTGAGACTGCTTAGAGAATGCATAGGATGCCTAAAGTGTAGGTTCTTTGTACAGATCTCATTTATGGAACTTTGCCCAGTCACATCAAAACAAAAGTGCAGTTCATCCTCTCATATGAACAAATTTCAAATGACTGTACAAATTATCGACCGTTAAATTTCTTCTTCATCACAGGATGGTGTAGGAACACTTTCAACATTGCATAATATTTCATTGCTTTTGTTTTCAATTTTTATTTTTATTTTTATTGTTTCATTTAATTGTTCGAAACTGTAAAATATTTACATCGGATATCATTGCATAGTCTTCTTGATAATGTATCAGCATTCTTCTTAACATATTTTGCCTTTACTTAGTTTGTAAGTCATAAGATGAAAGTGATGTCTGCCATCTAATTGTCCTCTCTTTAATTTAAAATTTAAAAGTCATCTGAAAATACCTTGTTCCATTCCCATATATCACCATAGAAATAATTGTGAACTTTTTTTATTATGTTTACAATTGCTATTAACTCTCTGCCAGTTACAAACCCTGTCACTAAGTTTTCGCCAAGATTTGATAAAGTAACTGATGACCTCTTTCCCATCTTGGACATGGGATAAGATAGTGCCGTGTCCTGTATTTTACTCATCAAAATCAAGGATGAATGATTAATTCTCAGTGTGAAATGCCAGTATCGATAATTTTTAAAGCTTGCATCTGAGTATCCAATGACCTCTAACATTCATCAGTCCATCTGAGGGACTTTACATTCCTCATTATCAGTTGATGGAAAGATTTAGCAATGTCAGAATGTCACAAAGTCTACAAACAAATGATCAGTAATATGCACAAAGGGAAACAGAGCTAATTTGCTTAATTGGCATTTCTTGGCCCAAGCCATATATCAATGGTTTTTGACTTTCCAGGTATTTGTCCCTATACCTGCCTCAATTATCAAGTGACACAAGACAAAAAACTTATTTTAGAAAAATAGTGCACAGGTTGCAACATCTCAGTGATAATGGTCTTGGACTAACAAATTGGATTATTTAGAAACGATATCAACATTTTTCTTAATAAACCCGAAAAAACAACTTGTGTCATTCTACTGAAAGTGGATGGTGTAAAAATGCCACTCTCTTATTCATATACTATTCACCTCCTGGTACTGAAAAAACAATTTTGGCCTGTCATCTTTCTTGATATCACATTGCCAATAATCTGGTTTCATATCCAGACAAGACCACCATATTGAACCAGAAAAGTATATCAAGACTCATCAATATGAGGTAAAGGGTGCATGTCCTTTACTGTTACACCATTCAAGCAACTTAAATCATAATTAAATCTAACATATCAATCTGGTGTGCTTCCTGTTTGTACTTTGAGAACAGTTTTAAGTTACATCAGATTCCTCCATTTTCAAAATGTCTGGTCTGTTCCATTTTACCTTGGGATTTATTTAACATCATTTGTTTTAATTTCATGCTGTGTTAATTTTTAATCAGAAATTTTAAAATATCATTTGTATATTTTTGATAGATTATTTGTACCATTTTCAGACATGTCATCTTGGTGTTTGGGCATCATCTCATTCATTTTTATCATCAGTTTCTTAGATCTTGTTAATTTCAGAAATAGTTCAGTCATTTACTCAAAGCATACAAATCACAAACAAATGGGTACAACAGGGGGGATATCCAGCCACTATTGTATCTATCAATATTTTGCATGGTTTAGTTTCAATCTTTTTTTATTCTGATGGGTAGTCTGCCTTTTATGGTAAGATATGGATTTGGCTACCAGCAACATTGAACATCTATTTACTTTTGTTTTGTCAGTAACATATTTATTGTGATTTCATTGCATTCAAAAAAGTAAAATTCAATTTATGAATTTCAACTTAATACGATCTGTATTTAAGATGGCTTTGGTTTTCTTGTTAGTCAATATCACTGGTTAAAAATAGATCCTCTAATGATGTTACTTAAATTTTTATTTTTAAAACAGTGTTTGTTTCAAAAAAAGGATTTGACCTTGTTACATGACCACAGCCTATACCTCTTATTCAGGATTAATTGAACATGTTTTAAGAAAATTCAACCTGTGTAATTAACACGATAATGAAAAGGCATTTTACGTCTGCAAGTCACAGTTCAGAACACAATTGATACTAATTAGGTTCTCAAGGAAATGATCTCAAGCAATCGTCACAACAGAATGCTAGTGTGCATATCACATCTGTGATGTTACACTGACATTAATATAATATATTAAAATGATCGATGTATTTCATTTAACAAAACTTATTTGATTTTTAATTGCATCAGGAAGTTCTTGGTAAGAGTGGCTGCCTCTGATGTGGGAGGTTGCAGGTTTGGATCTCAGCTGAGACATGCCAAACACTAACAGTATAGAGTACAAATAGCTGCTGATTTCAAGCAGAGTGTTAAGAGGTTAGTATTAGAACTGGCTTCCTGGTGCCAGGTTAATGTGTTAAATGGGACCTGCTTCATGTCTGCAGAATGATGAGCCAGTGCTTGGTGCTAAACTGCAAACATTAGTGTGATACAAGTGAAACAATTTAAAACCTGTGTTAAAAGTTCAAATCACACATACATAGTGTTTGCACCAATAGGCATTTTGCTCTATTCATTGATTGCTATTTCTTCCTCTTTGTTTATTCACATGGTGCTAAGAATGTTTAATAACAAAAATTGTACAAAATGTATATTATCATAATGAAATTAAAGAAGTTCTTAAAATTGATTCCAAACTTTTGAGCACCAAGTGCTGTCTTTCATCAGAGTACAAACAATACATCAGGAATTTGTTTACCAATATCAATTCAAATTATAATCATGTTCAGCATCTACATCTTATTTTGGTAATTTGTACAAGAAAAGAAAATCAGCATGTATAGCAAAGCAGAAGTGATGAAGTGGGCCTGTATGTTATAAGTGAATGCATGAATTAGACATCCTAAAATGAGGGTGTAGTCTACATACGGCTTTATGACAAATACTGCTAATCTTCAAAATAACATTTCTTTGAAGAAGAAGTTGAATCTTCAATACTATATATGTGAGAATATTATCTTAATATGGGGTTGTCTTTAAAATTTTACTCATATCAAATAAACCTTTTACCATGTCCTATGGGATGCTTTTGTTCTCAAAATTTGTCAGAATATTCTTCATACCATGTATTCGTTGAATGTTTGAAAGTTATTGTTTTGTTAATTTGTGCGAATGTTTCATTATTTGCAACCTGTACACAAATATTAATGAAAATGTAATGTAAAAGTCGTGGGTCATCCCAGTTGTATACAAAATTACAGGTACAATTACACTCATTCTGTGTATTGTGGTGTAAGGGAGGTAATTCATTTTCTTTTCTGTTAATATACCTTTTTAATTGGCAATCTGCAGTCTAATTTTACACAAATTCAATCTGGCTAGAGTGATCCACTGCTTATTTTTATTTCATATGTGTTTGATTTTAACTGACTTTTGTGTACTTTTAGCTCTTCAGGAAGAAACAAAATTTATTGTTCACTGATGCTGGTGCTTCAGCTCATCACACATTTTCCAGTAAATTAATGACACCATAGTAAGTTCCCTGTAATGCTCTGTTATTTCTTACAGGAATCATGCCACCAGATGCATGATGCTTTCACAAGTTTCCATATGGAGATAATTCTTGCTGAAGAGATGAAGAGACATCACTGCTGGAGTTTGTATTTCTTTTCTAACAAGGAATTGCAGTAGAGATAACTAACAAGTTTGGAGCAATGTTCTGAATTATATAGTGATTCTTTATTCACATTTCCAAGCAAAAAATGTATTGTACTTTAGGTATGAGTAGAATATATGAAGATTACTGAGGAATATTCATCTTGTGTATAACTCAATTCATACTGCATTGCATAGGAATGAATAATAAACATAAAAGCTAACCATTATGCTTTTTTCACTAAATTACACCACACATATAAATATATTTGGATTACGCATTATTGGTATTTCCCCCGCCCTCAAAATTAGTAATTTTAACATACCATTAATCTTTTAGACTGTATTCTAGACAATACAGCTTCTACATAAGTACAATATAAGTGTGTGCTTGTCCATTGAATTACATGTTCTTTCCTAACAGCATTATTATCTATTTATAGCAGATCCTCTATTTTCAAGTAACATGCTGAATTTTTTCTTTCAAACTTTTGTCCTCGGTTTCTATTTATAGCCGATGTATGGCTTAGGAAAAAAACAGACTGGTTGTCTGATTTTTAATCTTTGCTCGCTGATTCCTCATTGTAATTCACATCTGGTACAGAACCAGTCTTTAGATATTTGGTGCTAAAAGTCAAATCAGGTTTATTCTAGCCAATATGTGTGTAAGAGCAAAGTTGCGTTTCAAATAATTTCACAGATGGATCAGAAAAAGATGAAAAGCGGATTAAACAATGAATACATGAATTAAACAATACAACATTGCCTTCTAAGGCATCTTCATGCTCATTGCAGGCTGTGTGGAAAAGATTTAAATACTGGACATGGTTTTAAAACAAAGGAATCTTGAATTAGCTCATTTTACTAACTCGAATACAAAGTTAACTTTTTTCTAAAATAGAACTAAATTGGGGACATGAATTTGATAAATGCACAGGTGACTTTTACCGAGTCCTTAATAGAACATGGACTACACCAGGCAGTAGAAGACTACATTGATCCTTTGTTCAAATGGATGTTTCCTGATTCCAAAATTTCAGAAAATACGAATGTGCAAGAACAAAATCATCAAATATTGTTAGGTGTTTAGCAGAAGATAATTCCCTTAAAGTTGCAGAAGCAATGAAATCTGGACCATTTAGTATTACAACAGACAGGAGCAATGATTATGATGACAAAATGTTGTTCAATGAATGGGCAAAGTCAGAGTGCTCTTTTTTCATTACCAAAACTAATAGTTTCTACTGGAGAAAACATTTTTGATTTGCTTGGAAATGCTTGAAATAAACATAAATTGGCAGAACTGTATGGGGTTTTCAGCTGATAAAGCATCAATGATAACTGGAATACATAAAGGTGTTGCATTTTATATTTGGAAAATGTCTCCATTAAAGTACATATCAGGTTGTCCTTGTCATTTGATTCACCTTGCTGCAGGAAAGGTTACCGATAAATTAGGAAAACTCCAGAAGTATCAAGTTGGCATTCTGCCTGACAATGTACTTCATGCTTACAGAGTTGACATGCAATGGTACTTTATTTCCCAGCTTAAAGACCCAATAACTGGGAGATATATATTTCCTCTTCTTTGTCAGGTTATGAAATGACTATTAGCTATTTATCAGTCTAATGCTGACTGTGTGAGATTGTTCAAGATTGTTAACAAAAATAAAACTGAATTCAGATCCAGGCTCTATAACCCAGCACTTAGTGCTCTAATGGTGTGCAAAATCTTCATAATATCATCTGTAAAAAGTGTTTCAAAATGCAATATCAGAGACTGTTGCTTTTTAAGGCTCATTGTGCTGTATATGAAAATTTGATGCAGTAATTGATTTTAAAAGACAGAGGGGTGAATAAATCATTTTGTACATCTGCCTATTGAATTTATTATGTTATATATGGATTACTCTTTTTCTGCTCAGATTACTCTTTTTGTCCACTTGGATTACACATTTTCCTCACCAGGGGTTGGCATGTATAGATGCATGACTTGCCAAATATTCATAAACTAATGTTTTACCAAACGTTTCATGACTACTTTTTAATAAATATGTTTGGCAGTACAGAGAAGAGCATGAGTAATTCCACATTAACCTAATCCTTTACACAGTATGTTAAAGCTCTATTAATGTAATGTATACTATCCATTTCCTCATCTATGATTTAGTCTTCACTCTTGGCTGACAAACATGCAAATAATTTTTGAGGCAAATGAGATGTTTTCTTTTATGAAAGTGGCTTCACTAATTTCAAGAGTATCTTCTGAGACTCCCTAAATGACTATAATATTCTCAGTGTGATTTAGTGTAATATATACCACACCCTCATTCCAGTACTGCTTATGGTTATAGTTATTTTTATTTTTAATATTGATAGAAAGATTTTACAAGCAAGAAACAATTCTGATCTTATATAATGGTTTCAAATGTTATTCTTAGAGGCATAGAACATAAGGGTATGCATCTAGCAAATGACTGCATATTATTTTACACCGTAGGAAAAATATATAGTTGTGTATTTTTAACAACTCCAATAGTATTACAGATATAAAAAAAATTTTAGTTATGTGCCAATGATGTGACTAATCTTGCAAACAGCAGCAGTATCTTGGATACTAATATTACACCTAGAGGTTACTTTTAAACATCACTGAAATAAATTATTTAGCACAGCTTGACTGATACTTTTGATCTCAAAAGTTGCCCAAATATTAGGAATCGACAAAATGTTCTCTCATATATCCTTTCATTGGAGGCTTGGATCCTATGATAAATCTCTATTTGGCACAATAGAACACAATGCAAGTTCTTATTTTATGAGCTACCAAACCAGACTATGTGCAGATGTATATTAGATGCAGTGTTTAAATAATTGAGGTTGCCAATTGACTGAAAATATTTACTAGACAAAAACATGAATAATTTTATCCTATATTTAATTTTGATTTAGCTGAAAC
Organism: Potamilus streckersoni; assembly: GCA_016746295.1. Lineage (NCBI taxonomy): Eukaryota > Metazoa > Mollusca > Bivalvia > Unionida > Unionidae > Potamilus > Potamilus streckersoni. The sequence goes on from JAEAOA010002243.1 coordinate 214,271, forward strand.
CTTACTTATTATTTTATTGTTATCACTGCACTGGTAATAAAGATGTAAGTGATGGCATCTTAATGATCAAGAATTTGACAAGAGATTTAGCAGAGAAAGACCTTCAACTTATTATTTCATAATATTTTTAACTTTTCTAATGGATATTGTTCATGGATTTAAGTGTGTTTTCCTGGTTTTGTCATGAAAGCGTAGAAGCTTAGTCAGATATTAACATAACATTGAGGACTAAGTGAATCTAATTAATTTCTCTGTGCCCTACATTAACAAATTTACACAGTCAAAAAAAAATTAATTTTGAAAATTTCTATTAATAACAAACACATAGTGTAAAGGGAACTTTTAAAATATGCTGACCCTATTTTTGACCTTTTTTAAGATTGTGAGGATGAATTTTGTTTGTAATTTTTTGAACAAGTTGTATGTTCTTAAAGTTGTAATAGATTTCTACTTACAATATCAATTTTTGGTCGCAATAGATTTAAAGCAGCTATCATGGGTTAGTTTAAAAAATCTGATGTGTAATGCATTTTCTCAGGATGTGTCTCCAAAAATCCATATATTACACATTTGAGTACTTACAGGAATAACAAAAATTTTATGTTCAAAAGTGAAATTTATTGATTACAGTTACCAAAAGTCAGACAAATAAAAGATACAATGTCTTCAAGAATTGTGTTTTTCCCAGTTTTATCAACTAATGTGTATCTACTTTAACATAATTGAACCATTAGTCAGGGTAGTATTCAGTATTTTGTGTTTTGCTTCTTGCTACCCTGACTGGGCAATTTTTAATAACTTCTCATCTTTACTTAATTTTCATCCACTGACTTCAATGTCTACCAGATGTTATTATGAGATGATCTCTCTCCACCTTGGGGGAAATGATGCAGACAGACAAGAAAACATCCACATATGTTAATCACTAAAATTTTAAACTTGAGATTTCATCAATTCTGGCAACCTTTGCTTGATCTTTCAAAAATAATGATAACTGAAGTGTTTGGTAAGGAGAAAAAGGTATCAAGATTTAAATCCCTTTTCTTTTTCAACAATCTACACACGTCTTTCATATAAATGTTGTCAAGATATGCTTCCTTTAAAATGTTAGACATTGATTTGAAGCCTGTACTGAAGGTTATATGGAATCAAATTTAGAATCATTATTTTTAAGAAAGATATGGGTCCTTCATATTTTAAAGATACATAAATCTGTCCCAAAAACTGAGAGAGCTAAAAATGTAGCCATGCTGTGTGATAAATGGGGATCCTATCTTTGTCACATGAAAATAATTTTGGAAAGGAACTTTTGGCAAAGCTGAAAATGGCCAGTAGCAGTTTGGAGGACAATTAAAAGAATACACAGAGAGAGTTGTGTACTGTAATTAGTGTTATATAACTCTGCATAGATGTGTTTTGTAATGTTTTTAAATGATTTTGTCTTTTTTACTTCCACATGGAATTTTTATTTGCTGCAGTAAGCATCACAAATATTTTGTCCATAGTTTTCCTGATTGGTATTGGGCATCTATGTGAAAATGTTCAAAAGGGAAATGATTTTTCTTTTGTTGCAAATGTTTTCATTAGATCATTGCAACAGTTTTCCAAACTGAAATGTATTCCTAGATAATATTTGCAATGAAAATTACTTACATAACTAGTCTGTTTTTACACTTGTCAAGGAAAATTGCTATTGAATGTGAATTATTATTATGCAAGTAAATTTTATAATAGACCACAGACAACTATTTCATGAGATGATTTGTAAAATTAATACCACATTTAAAGAAATGAATGTCACAGACTGGTTAAAACAAATTACCTAAATGTGTTACATGTAAATTTTTTAATTAAAGATATGAGTAAAAAATGTATCCAGTAGCTGGCTTGATTCTTAAGAAATTTTCATTTTGTCACTGCAGTAAACTTATTTTGGTCATAATACCATGACACTCACTTACACAAACATTAGCATCATGGTCTATGTGAACTGAATTGTTTGTTTCAAAGTTTGGCTATTTTTATGATATAATGAAATTGAATATTACAGCATCTTGCATATCAAAAGTATTAATGGAACTAATACCATGTTCTGTGAAACAATATTGCAAGTTTATCAATTAGACCTGTCATATTATGTATGGAGGATCTTTGAAGATTTAGGTTTCAAACAAATTTATAGAGCTATAATATGTTAAGGTACTCACTATCATACACCTGGAAGTTGGTCTCAGATTAATGAGGGATATTCCAAGGAATGTATGACACATGAAAGCAATATTCTACAATGTAGGCTTCACATACAAGGTTTTTATAATAATGTGCTAATGACCTGGTAAAATGTCCTGTCTTGCCAGATCTCAATATGAGTTTGACTAGGTTGTGCCAAATCCTAAAACAACCTTTTGCTGCAAAGTTTTGAAGTAGAAATTTCATTGGGATCATGCTATATAATGTTATGTTTCACTTACTGGAAATGTTCCAAGTTGAAACATAATGCAAGAAAACAAACATAGGAAATTGTTGATGGACTACCGGTCAAATGCCAGCTAGTTTCCAGCAGACTGGAACAAAAATTGAGTAGCCAGTCTATCTGGATTGTTGGATATTTAGACGAAATGTGTAAGTGTAATCTAATCAATTTTATCTTATTTTATAACATTACAAAAAATATTAAAAGTGAAGCACAAAAATAAAAAATGGTGAATTGTTTGGTGGCCACTCTTGAATTTGGGTGTTATGGGAGGAAAAATGACTTCAATTTAATCTGCATGAACTTGAAGCAAGCAACTCCAGATAAAGACTATTCTGCATCTATGTGGTGTCTGAAGAATTCCCAACATCAGTGTGTTGAAGCATATGGATACCACCAGGGGCTAAACACATCAAAAGAAAAAAAAAATATTGTAAAGGAATATGACACCCTCGAATGAAAACAACAGTTTAGAGAATTCAGTTGGAATATGGTAAAAGTATGCTTGCAAAGACCATGATAATGCTGAGTATCATGAATGATATCTGAGACTGTAGCTCTATACATTTTCTCACAAGCCTCTGATAATGTTGCTACATTTAATGAATTTATTTTCAACAACAATGATTTCAGCACCATTTGTATCAAGGCATCCTTACACAATACAACCTGTAAAGAGTGATCTCTATGCATGTAATCAGCAATGATGGCCTTGGAGTTATAAAAGGGTTCATTTTATTTACATGTAAACTATCATTGATTACAGCCTATTACATGAGGATCCAAATTCTTTAATTCAGACTAAATTTCAGATTGGTCTGCAATGATAGAGTATGATGCCTAGCATCTACATACATTATGTATTGATATGGATCAGCAGGTCAGAGAGTATCTTTAGCCTGATTAAATAATAGCAGCAATGTTATATTAAATTTAATAATATTCAATAAATTTGAATTGTATATAAATATATTGTGTTCAATGTTCCATCATATAAATAATCGGAGACAATACCTGACTCAAAGAGTGCAGGTTTCTCAAAATGAAAATTATTAGTTGTGCACCTTCGCAATAATCAGTGTGAGTAATGGTCATACAGATAGTTAGTATTTCCTGCATTTTGATGTACCCAATGCATACAATAGCATGTTTTATGAATGATAAAATGGAAGGTAATTGATATCTTTATAGTAAGATCGTTTGTTATGTTGATAATATAGAACAAGAGAAAGCTCTCCTGTTCTGCCATGAACTGAAGCTGTCAATCAATCTGATAAGATGGAAATATTCAGCACCTTATCGTCACTACATGGAAACAGAGGCTGAGAAAAAGAGATGAAAAGGAAATGAAATTTCCAGGACAAGTTTTTGACTACCTACAACTGGTTAAGGAAATAACCATATTTTAGGGATTTTATGGGTTTTTTTATCAAGAATATAAGATAGATAATAAATTTCCTAAACAAAACAGTTGCACAGAGTAACATATGCTCTTTAAAGGTTGCGAACTTAGCTGTATGCATTCTTGCAAAAATTGAGTCCTACAAGATAAATATCCTAACCTTTTTAAATTGTCCAAACTTGCTATTATTCTCCCATTACAAACAGAAGATTGTGAGAGGGGATATAGTTTAAAATACCATAAGCCATATAGACCATTTCCTGTTTTGAGTGCCTTTGAAGAGGTGAAGTGATAAGAAGCATCAAAGAATATTTACCAATTCGGCACACTAATTTGGGTATGCAGATACTTTATATATATTTTGTTGTCAATGATGTGATATAAAGTCATTAAATGCATATGCCTTATAATAATGTTGTCATCCATCAGTTCCCATTCACTTTGTCGCTCCTTATTCCCCTCCACTGAAGGTAGTAGTGGAGGACTATTATGACTGCATGTATTATGTTAAAAGAAATAATCCAATGTGTTGCAGGACAAAGGAAGTCACTTTTTTAGAATTATGGTTTCACTACAAAGTTTTGATGGTGAATGATAGCAAATAACATAATATCAAAAATAAGGCTCTTCACATTTTTAGTTGACACACCACATTTTGGAAAGTATGTTTTACTGCAACATTTTCAAGGTAACTAATGATAGCAGACCTAATGCCCAGGTAGGTATATCTCATGTTTATGATGAGTAATCAAATTTGTTATAAAAGACATAGGCTAGTGTTATAATCAAGCCCAGTGCATGGTGTTTTTCTTGTGTGTGCTACATAGATAATAATAATAATAATAATAATAATAATAATAATAATAATAATAATAATAATAATAATAATAATAATAAAAATAAATAAGTAAATAAATTGAGTTTGATCCCTGATTTGTATCCTGCTTGTGCAATTATCAGTGGTATGGTTAAACATGCACTTGAGAATGATGTTGATCAGTAAATTACTCCTGTAGCTGACACTTGTATTGGTCACGTTCTTGTTACTGATGTTGAACAAATGTTACGAAGCTATGGTCTTAAATTATGAAACAGAAAGAAGCAAAAGCCAAAATATTTAGTATAATTAACAAATAATTTAATTTAGTTATCTAAGATCTGGAGTTATTATTATTATTATTATTATTAGTATTAGTATTATTATTATTAGTATTATTATTATTATTATTATTATTATTATTATTATTATTATTATTATTATTATTATTATTATTATTGGGAACTAAATAGATAATCATCATAAATGCTCTATCACATGTCCAAAAGTATAAAATGTTCTAAGTGAAATCCAAATTTCTTTGAGTGAGTCCTCAATTATCCCAAAGCTGCATTTTATTTGAACATGTTAATGGGTAATTTATAATTGCAAGGATACTTTACTAAATAAGTCATCACAAATTATAATTGATCACAACTATAAACTCTTATCATAGATCTTCAAAGACCGTTATTTAAGCGTGTGTGAATAATTTGCATATAGCATCCTTATTATGCACACTATCAGAATACCAATCATACACTAGCATTTTCCGGAAAACTTCACTATTAAACAAGGTCAGGTTGTAAATGTAAATTTTAGTAAACTACATGACAATTGTTTGGTAAGAACAACCCTCAGTCAGATCTTCTGTTTGTGCTAACGGACTATTAGTGAAAATGAAGCCATACAGGTCCTAGTTTGTTACTTGTGAAAAAATGCGGTCCTTATGAGAAAATGGAGAAAGAGTCGACAAAGAGTTTTAAATTTGTTGTTCCACTGACATATCGACAGGAATTCTTAGTCTATGCCGTGAAACTATCTTGATTAGTCATCTTGGATTCAATAGGATTTATCACAAGATCTTGAATGATAATTCATCGGCCGAAACTTAAGTTTGATGTTTTCTAAATAATGTAGACTTTATCAGACTTTTTAGATGATAGGTAAATCTAATTAGAAGATTCCTAAGGCAACCCATTTTAAAATTATTTAGGCGAAAATAATTGTTAAATCTTTGTTTTTTCTTACTCTATTAGGTATTTTCACATAAGTCTAGTATGAACAAAGGACAAATTGTATTTCTGGAATGTTCTTTAAAGCTATGCATGAATTAGGCATCCATCGATTTAAATCTTCTGTTGACCACCTCGAGAGTCAAGAATCTTTCAACTGGTTTATGGATATACTGTACGTAGATCTTTGGAGTTATTAAAAGAGAAACTTTTATCAACTGAAGATTCAGTTGTTTACATTCTTGATTATGTTGCTAATTTCAAATATAAATTAACAGCGACTTGTGAAGCAGCAAAAAACTAATACTCACTCTTTATAGTCAAATAAAAATTTAAGGTATGACAGTAATGAAAATGGTAGAATCTTCCAGCCTGGAGACAAAGCTCAGATTCACTCCTCAAAACCATGTTCATGTTAAATGTCTTTGGTCCCTATATAACTGGAAATAAATGAAATGCTATAAATAATAGAACTAACACTCCATTGAGGCTGAAAATATGTTAACGGAGCATTGTGATAGAAATTGCACAGTTATTTTTTTTATTCTGTTTATTTGTACCTGTTGAACACAGAAAGGATGCTAGCGATGAAATGCAAACATACCTTAGAAACTATGGTTTAATTAATATTCAGAATTCAGCAATATAAAACAATCTGGACAAGAAATTTGCCCTTATACTGTCACAAGAAAAGAGAGAACTAAAACAGCTATTATCTGAAAATGAGAACTTGTCTAACGTTCCAACACTAACAACTACAATACAGCATGACGTTGGTATTGTACGGTTTACAAGTGTGAATCACCATTATTGCAGGACGAATCCTCTCAACCAGGACTGTCTGAGAAATGCAAATTCAATATTTATTAGAGAAATAATTTATAGAATCAAGTGTAATTAGATGGATTTTACAGTGCATTCTTGTGGCTAAAGCGGACAAAACATTTCGCATTTGTATTGACTTTATAAAAATCAAACAATATCACAAAAACGATTGAAGAATATATAAATGGGATCTACAAAATTGGAAATGCTAAACATGTCACCAAGTTTAACTCTTGCAAATATGTCACCAAGTTTGACCTTTTGAAAGGTTCTGGCAAATTCCACTCACAGAAAGAGTAGAAATTTCTACATTTGTAAATCCATATTGGTATGAGTATGTATAAAGTGTTTCCCGTCGGTACGAAGAATTATCGTCAACATTGCAGCGTTTAATGAACATGATACCAAACGGTCCCGATAAGTGTGACGCTTACGTCGATGACGTCATCATCTACAAAGATGCCTGAGAGATCAATTGGAAATCATTCATAAATTATTTGATAGACTTAGTTATACAACTCTGACGGTTAATTTAGGTAAATTTAAGTTTACCCTTGTTGTTTGTCATTTTTGGACATGTGTAAATGTCAAATTAAACCAGCATAAGTTATGATAAAGGAAATCCCATAATTCCAAGTAACTATTAGTAAAAATGAAATGCTATAAATTTTAGGTGTGGCTGGATATTATCGAAAAATATGCCCCATTCTTGCCCTTTTAAAATTGCTGCTTTTATATGAAATAGTTTACTAGAATTTTTTGGTATCGTTATTTTCAGAACTTTCAGAAATTTATGAATAAATGAAATATTTTCTAGAATATACACTTAGTGAAGGATTTTGAAGCCTACGATCATTTATTCCTTTGTACAATTTTGCCAAGAGCAGAAAATGTTTACGCTATTGGTAAATATTCAAAAAAATTATGATATTGTAAACATAATGGGTATTTCAGTTGAAACTTATAGCATGTTTATTGCCACTCATGCAATGAAGGGAAGGTTAAGGAATCTTATTATTTGGATTGCTCGGTCCGATTTTAAGTTAGCTAAACCTAACTAGAGTGTCCAATTGTTAATATTTCGGCTATTTGTATATATCACCTTTTCATGAACTTTGAGTCTTTGACTAAAATAAATGAACCAGTATTCATCAGTTATCACCTACCTACAGCAAAGATGAAATGATTTCAGATTTGATGGGCCAATTTAACCTCATTCTAATAAGTTCTCTGTTATAATGTGTCATTTTGTGCAGAGGTTATGTTGCAAGGCATAACATATAAAGGGTTGATGATTTCACAAGCTTCGACAATGAGATATCTTTTTGAGATATTATTTTTGTAACGACTTTGGTGATGATGTTAGCACTTGTAAGTACCAAAAGCTAGCATTGGATATTACTAGTTAGTTTAGAACAATGCTCTAAGTTTTATAATGACATCTATTCATATTCCTGGACGAAAAAGTATCTGGTACTTTAAATATGATTAGAAAGTGTGCAAGTCGCTGCGAAATATGCACCTTACATTTTATCTTCATTCATGCTTCGCTGGAGTGCAATGGTTAATAATTGGCCTATACATAAAAGCAAACTGGACCACATATTTTTCACAATTTTGCTTGCTGCGTACTATTTGTTATATATTTATATTTTAAGGGCGTTTGGGGATGGAATACAGCGTCAAAATGCATCATTCACTGTACAACAATAACGAAGTCCTTTTCATGGTATCTTGCAAGATTCGTGATCGAAGTGATTCTGCCCATTGTACGAGATACAGACTCCTTTTCCTATTCTGTATAAACGATATCGTTCTTTAGTTGAAAATGCTTACGCAGAAGTAAAACTATTCAGACAAAATTTTTAGATGGCATAATACCAACAACTGGACACGTATTCTTAAAACGTAGTTTATAAAAGTTCTAAAAAAGCAAGACAAGAAATATACGTAAACAATAATAATAATAATAATAATAATAATAATAATAATAATAATAATAATAATAATAATAATAATAATAATAATAATAATAACACTTCCTAACTCAGCAATTTAGGTTGCTGTCCCGTGTTACAAAATACAAGTAAATATAATGTGCCCTGGTGTAATAAAGTTAAATTTGGTGTCCATCATGAATATACATACCTACTTTACCATAATCCGTGCATTATGTTATAAAGATAATTCTACCTATAATTACATTATTCACCATTCACTTCAGTTATCAAAGATTGTCTAAAGTGAATGACTGAATAAATATAGTAAGACAGATTTCTTATAATTAATATATTACTATGACTCATGAAGGATAACAAATTTTCTACAGACAGAGAGAGAGATAATAAACTTTACTAAAATACTTCTGTCTTAAATGCTCATAAGCTGGACAACTTCATAGAAAATGGAATTCTTCTTCTGCTAAATAAACATTATTTTTCCAGCATATTACACAGTACCTAATATTTCTCTAAATATAGCTATGCCTACCTATGTTTTCAACGTGGGCGCTAAGCAATTAAATTTAGCGAGTAACTTCCTAAAAAGAAACATTATAATCCAGTTGAAAGATTCTTTTTCTGGTTCCAATTCGGTTTCATAATGCTGTAATACACATAGCTATTGACTTGTTGCTGGTTGTTTTTCTGTGTTTAATTTATAATGATATCTTTCAATATCGCTACTATCATGTTACCCACTCTGAAATATGACTTGTTAGTTTAATATACATATATACATCCATTGTGTCTCAATAAAATTCTCTACCTCAGATGTAAAGTGAGCATATTGTGAATACTCCATGTTATACTTTTATTCATATTTTTCGATTTTTTATTTTAACTTTTGAAGATATTTAAGATGTCTTTTCTTTTGATAGACATCCCCATACCCCTATCAATTTGCAGAAGCATTGTTAATTATATTATTCATCTTTTGTTATAAAAATGTACAAATTTTATCATGGCTTCTTCATATTAATTGTAATAAATTGTGTTTTTGAATTGACTGCAAGGGGCTTAAACCCTCCCTAAAAAACTTTCAAGCTGCTTTGGTTTTTATTTTACATCACGGTTTGAAGAGAGAGAGAGAGAGAGAGAGAGAGAGAGAGAGAGAGAGAGAGAGAGAGAGAGAGAGAGAGAGAGAGAGAGAGAGAGAGAGAGAGAGAGAGAGAGAGAGAGAGAGAGAGAGAGAGAGAGAGAGAGGCGCACAGGATCTTCATGATATGAATCTGTCAGCAAATTACATTAATGCAAAAAAAAAAAACGATTACAGCTATTTAGGTATTATATTGTTTTGTCAGTTATTACACTTGGCCTCATCTGGCTTGTACCGCAATTTGAAAATTTGAGAATGTAAGTTTTCTGTACATTTCCTCGTTTCCTTTTGAGAAAAATGTTTTTAAATGAACGAAAGAGAGAGAGAGAGAGAGAGAGAGAGAGAGAGAGAGAGAGAGAGAGAGAGAGAGAGAGAGAGAGAGAGAGAGAGGACCATGGCCACTTTAGTTATCCAGTGTTTGAGAAGAATAGGTTTGTGGATGTGCTGGTAGCAGAAGAGGCTGATATGCGCCATGAATATATTCTACTGCTTTGTCAACAGGGAATATTAGTATTAACGATATGAAATGACAAAGTTTTCTGCTAAATGTCTGTCTCGATACTTGTGTAGCAAAAGCTTACCGCCACATATTTTGATCCTGAATTATTGTCAGTTAAATAAATTGTGACTATACCAAAAATGAATTATTCTTTATACTTGCATACATTAGGTTACAGCTCATATCGAGCGATTCATGCAATCTTTGCAGGTGTACTTTTGTTTAGCAGTTCAGTTGCTGCAGGCCGATTCAACTGTACTCCACTGATGTGTAGCAAATTTTACAGTCATTTACAATTGATTTGGTCTTGTTTTATAAAGGATATTCGGAATTGATCACAGCTGCATTACCATTGCGAAGTGTTCTGATACCGTTATATTGCATTGCATTACGTCATTGATATGGATGCTATTTTTAGCGGACCAGGGGCAGTACTAAAGATATCGCATGCAGATTGTTTCATCCTGAACACATACTTCGCCTGTATCTATTATTCATTTGAAACTTATTATTGTTTAGATAATTTCTATAACTCCTACTGTCCACTATTAAAAGTCAGAGACACAGGCTTTAGAACCCCCACCATGTAATGAATCAGTGAAAACATCTGTACTTCTTGATTAACTTAATATTGATTCAGGAGAGTTGTCAATGGACAAAACCAATTTGTTAGAAAAGCTGATATTGATAAATATTCTTCTACAGTGACACATAGGTTTAGCACTGCGGCAGCAAGAAACTTATTGAGCTGACTTGCTTTGTTCTACTATGTCAGGTTACTACTGCTCTCTCTCTCTCTCTCTCTCTCTCTCTCTCTCTCTCTCTCTCTCTCTCTCTCTCTCTCTCTCTCTCTCTCTCTCTCTCTCTCTCTCTCATATATACATATATACACACTTTGTGTAAACATTCAAGTCCAATTTCATTATTATGATTGATCCCAGAATACCATTCAATATCAAACGATGATTAATATAACCTCATTTAGATAGCGCTGTTTATGAGTAATCGATGCATAGTGTCATTTCTCCATCACAAGCCTTATTAGGTTACCTCATCTTATTAGCAAGCAAAATCTGTATATAGGTTAGGGAAAACATTTTGATGTAACAAGGAAAATTGATATTAATACCAGGCAATTATATGACGTAGACTTCACAAAGCCACTCCTTAGAATGATTCATTGAAGCTATCCAATGTTTCAGAGATCCAGTTCATTTGAGGGAAGTAGATAAACATGTCACTGCTTTGAACAAGTGTGTGACCCCACGATCTCTTTTGCTCGTCTTTATTTAGCATCGGCACGCTAAATGAGCCAATCAGATGATGTTTTATTCAGTTAGAGTCTCTAAGAATATCTTTAATTATCCATGTAGCAAATTTAAGCCATCGGGTGATGCGACAAAGAATATTCTCGTGAAAGTTTCTGTTCCTCTTTCTATGTGAGTTTAGCATCATTTAAGCACGTGATAGGCAATACATTAATAACGTAATTGCACGTATCATTTGCGTCATTAGATGTTCAGAAATTTCAAATATCGCATAGTAAGAAAATGTTAAGTTCATTTATCTTTGCAATATGACCTTATTGTGAAAGACAGACAAAACGAGACATAAAAAGTCTATCATACAGCTAAATAGTCACAGTTGACTCCTAAGAATCGAGCACGGGTCAACGAATCACATCATCAATCGACTTGCCAGTACGTATCAAACCCATATCCTCATTATTAAGCGCATATTCCCCAGGCACTACTTTCCACACTTTCTACTAAGGGCGCTTCCCTCGGTCTAAGTACCCTACCCACCCACCCAAAAAATATGGAACATCGCCATGAACAAAGGCATTAGTGAGCAACCGATACATCTGATCAATATTATCAGAATGCCATACTATTTGGTGCTTGGTTTTAAGGCTAGGTGTGGGACTGTACAAGTGTGCGTGTACATAAACTAAAAGTCAGCATGTCAATTTCTAAACATAGTTGCATGGAATGAAATGAATGGAAAACGGATAAAAATATTAAAAAAATCCTGTCTGCAGCCCTTGAAGTTGTGTGAAATATATTAATCAAAACATTAAAAGAATGGTAACATTTTGTTTTAACATGAAATAGTCATGTATTACAGGAGTAGGTGCTTGCAAAGTAAAATAGTGAATGTTTTCGACTTCTACATTTAACTTTACACAGTATGTGCTTGTTTTATAAATTGGGTCCATCTGGGAACTCTACAAACCTACAAAGTGAAAATATATGTCCTAGAAGGAGGATAAATGTTTTATATTCACGCTATCATCTTCCATCCCTGGCCTTTTTCTACCACTGCCTTCAATGATATATGAAACAACATTGATTATGAAAAACGAAGGAAGGATTTATGAAGGATAAACATGACACTAATAGGGTCTGTTTCACCACGTCTAGATCCCTGAATTATATCAAGGCCTTCTAAATCTCTTAGGAGGGACATGATAAAAGGGGTATATGCGTACAAACAGGTGCATATAATGCAATAATGACTGATACACTCAAATACAGTATCTGGAGGAGAACACATACGGTGAATATAAGTGTAAGAGTTATGGGAAGTTCATCCTGAACAGCCACAACTGTTACCACCTTTTCATTTGCAGTCCAAAAGGGAAATATACATTTGTGCAGTTTGACACGTGTGAAGATGAACGAGTTAGCTATATGAGATCGACTGATGTTTATCATAAAGATAACGTCGCCTGCACTCACCGGACGATTAGAGCCAATTTGAATCAAGCGTTTTTAATTCTTCATAGTGCCATTGGTACATTGCGCTACCTAATGCGTTTGTGGCTTGATCTACAACGATTGCGGAGTATAGAATATTGATTAAACAGGGTTAACAAGATCTCTTATTGGATATAGAAAATTCACCTTTTATAGAGATATATTCGCCAATCAGTTACCTTGCCTAAAAGCGCAATAACTGCACCTACATCACCAACGATATTTAGAGATAAAATGTTTACTTGTCTGAATTTACTCATTCAAAACATCATTCCACCTGAAAATGTATAATTATACGAACACTTTTGAACCTCTAAAGTCGCGTACCACTATGCAAATGACATCTTTCACAAAATATAGCATGCATTGTATTAGACGATACAATAAGATGCCGGTATGCAGAAACTTTCCAGATCTTGGGAAGTAACTAATTCTGATTAAATTTAATAAGTGAAGATTCTAAGGAATAAAACAAGAATTTAGAATGCACCTTTGAATTTGTAAAATTATCAGACCCTATTAAGCTGAGCGAGGGTATTGTCTGGGAGAAGTATGATTTTCAGCAGCTACTCTCCAACTACTGTCCAACACCTCCATCAGTATTCAGAAAGTACTTAAGTAAACACAAACAAAACAATGCCATCTTTTCTACACACACGCATTCCCAAATGATACTTAGTCAATGCTTTTCATCCTAGAATTGTATATGGGAGGCAAACCTCAGCCTCGTCACTATTCAAATTTGTCAATTGATGTGTATTCAAAACCATAACGTGTTTAAACTTGACGTAAAGGCTCAAAGATTGAGACGTAAATTAACACACTATGCACATGGGTGGGGGCGGAATAAAACCTGATGAAGAAAAAAAATCATATATATCTAGTTGATGGCAAACACCTCGGTGTAAGTCAAAATTGTTAGTGGCATATTTCATTATACTTTCAACCTTCGCCACATTGGTCAAGTCGGGAGAAGAAGACGACAAAAAATGTTATGAAACGAAACGTCCTAACACGAGTATATAGGTATGCAAACAAGTTATATATATATATATATATATATATATATATATATATATATATATATATATATATATATATATATATAGGTATAGGGGTGGTAAGCCAGATGGTTCAAGCAAGAAAACATGTAGCATGCATATCGCTTACGTCATATTTAAAGTTGGAATAGTAAAATTATATATTTTTTTTTGTAAATTAGATGTACTTTTGCACATGATTAATTGGTAATGCACACATATTTAAATATGTTTGTAAATAAGTTTGATATCTAGATAAAGTTATAACCTCAGAATCATAGATAATAAAACAAGTTGAAAGGCACTAGATATAAATGCACTCATGCATCAGAGTGCAAAATTTAATTGGTATAGGAGAGCACTATATGTTATTTTTAATAAAATCAAACTCTGTTTGTGTTTGTGTTTGTATCTGTGTGTGTGTGTGTGAGAGAGAGAGAGAGAGAGAGAGAGAGAGAGAGAGAGAGAGAGAGAGAGAGAGAGAGAGAGAGAGAGAGAGAGAAAGATAGAGAAGCAGAGAGAGATTGATTTGGACTTTTAACGTAGTTTAACAATTTTTAAATCATATCGCTAGGAGGTCTGAAGCTGAAGTGCGGAATATTATTAATAATGTCTAGCACTGGGGCATAATGCCCCAGATACGTCCCACCCATTCACATTATCAGAGCTAGCGCCAACGGAAGTGCCACACGAAGTTGTTGTGATTTTCAAGGGATGAAATGGGGTTTTTTTTAGTCCGAAATGAATTTGTCCACGTCATATTCGTAAACTGTCTACATCCGATAGGTCATATCACAACATTTCGTCTTTAAAGTCAAAAGGTTCAGAACAGTTAGCTTGGTACCAGACGTAGAATGCTTCTTGTTATTCTACTTACATACTGTTAAGATCGTCGTAGTTAACGTAAGGATAATGCAGGACCACAACATGTTGATTACCAAGACTATTTGGTCAGTGTGGAAAATACCATTTTGTCATTTTTGTCGCTCCAAACGTCTTTTGCATTCAGTTCATAGTCAAACCCAAGCAACTCATGGGATATTTACACTGTACCTTTTACACGTTCGTGTAAATGACTTTGTCTCCGTTCATAGTGATTGTTAAGCATTCGGTGCCTTATTTTGAATCATATTTCGAAAAAGAGTATCCGTTGTATCCTGAGAAAATATGAGCCTTCAATGTGTCATATAGACGATAGTTCCCGTATCAGTGTATATCCCTTTCTCTCCAAGTCACCGGTAGAGTCTAGAATGAATTTAATAACATCAGCAAGAGTACTATTGATTAGAAATAACTCTCCTTGTATTCCAGGAATCACACTACAATTGGAAAGATAATGAAAACAAGTAGTACTGTATGCACGTGTCACAATCACGCTGAGCTACGCGATTTCTAGTCACTTGTATATTTAATATTTAAAGAGATGAAATCTGCCTAATGGTCATTCTTCCCTTTCTTTGTGTTAGTTATTTATTAGTTATGCAACTTTGGTATCATCTTTTGAAATTTAACAATAATGCTTGATGTCCATGACATGGCCACAAAATGGCATTGTTTCTTACTGGTTAAACGTCTGCCTTACTTTTATTTGTCCGCATGTCAAACACAAACTCAATATTTAGCAAGTGCTTTGAACTGTTGCTGTGGTTGCTTCTTAATGTGAAGTTCTAGATAGACGTAACTGGTAAACGTTAAGCACTCGTGACATCTATCACCTTTATTAATGTTGTTCTTCCTGACTGTTAAATCTATGGTCAAATTTCCCGGAATATTATCATTATCCATTTAGTTTTGCTATGGTTGTAATTACATTTATATGGTCGTTATATAACTGAATGTATTTTCCAATTTGAAAATTCAGTCCTTGAAACACGAGATCCCCACGAACGATTTGTGGGTAAAATCACAAAGTATTGCGAGGGGCCAAGAAGTCATGAAATTTCTACATTTTAGCGACTCAATACTGCATCTCCTTATAAACACATTTATGTGCAGCTAGAGGGTTTCTGCTTCTCGTCATCGTTTGGCGCTCTCTAATTGTTACATTGTCTCATATGATCTTTTCTTTTCTGCTCTGTCGTTCTTCTATACATATGTTAGAAACACGAAGACGGCTGGGCTAAACACATTTTGCTGTATGAGTTACTAATCCAAAAGACACTTCGTTGGGTACTGAGCAGTTAATTCACCAATAACGCTTTGTATTGTCCACTGCCTCTGAAAGTGAAACGTTGATCACGTAAAGTATAGCGTATCCATCGGACATATAAGACTTGGTAAACTTTTGGTAAACGATTGGTAAACTTTTTGTCAGTATCTTTGGAAGACGTTAATTGTACAAATGTACTAAATCCGATCCAGACAGGAGACAGGAGAAATCCTACTGTCGTGTATATTGGAGAGTCTCGAAGGACCTTGATGGTGTTTGGCTCTGACGTTTCAAGACATCGCAGATTGATTCACACAAACATATGATGAAATTTGCCGCTTTCTAGCATAGCATTTGAGACATAAATTTCGTACATTTCACTGTGTAAGAGTAAACTGTCACTCAAAATGGACAGGAAGTAACCTTTTTTATGCTCTCAAATGTGAAAAGTCATTTTCAATAGTTATTGTGCGACATTTATTTTTTTAGGGTGATCTTTATAGTCTTGGTCTTGTGGTAGACGTTGGTGGCATTAGTTCAGGTTTCCTCATGTCATTGTCAAAATCACTGGCAGGCACTCGGACTGAAACGTCAATTAAGGGGCGACGCGAAATATTTAAAAGTTTCTTTGCTTCTGTTTGTTTCTTCTCCTCAAGATGTGATCGTTACACATTGCTTCACCACAGAATTATGACACGTTTCTCTAAGACACGTTACACCCACCCAATAGATCTTATTCAACGTTTATTTTCACTCTCTTCTTTTTGTTCTCTGTTAAACGTTTCCCTCATCTCTTATCATTCTTCCCTCTTTCATTGTACTTTTCTTGTTGTTGCTCTTATTGTCGAACAAAACTGTTTCTGTTTCTTTCTGACGCCGGAAAAGCTCCCAAATATAAAATGTAGTCATCTGAGAGAACATTACCTTCATCACCAGCGGTTGTCGTAGTAATTGTACTATAACTAAAAGTACTCGCTATGTCCGCAGCATGCTCAACCTAATACACTCTCTTCGGTTTTTCATCTGTATGTAATGTATTTGAACGGATCCGCAATCATATATCGTAAAAAACCCTCATGAGTTTATATACTGAAGTGATCTCTCGCGTACTCTCTTCTGATTGGAATATAAACTTCACTATCGGACTGAATCTTGTTAACACCCGTTCAATTCTCAACTATATGTGCATACGCATCCTGCTATGTTTTCACCATTTCTCAAGAGACGACGAGGCTTACTGTTGTATCCTGTACGACTGTATCGCAGATGTTGTCAACCCAGAATACCCAATGTTTGTAAATAGGTCGTTGGCCATCACCAATGTTACGGACACAGCTGCTTGGAAGAAAAAAGTGTAAGTGGAAAGGCATGGTTGTCTCAGTATAGTTTTGATGTATGGACCTTCCGTGAAAGAAACGTTTTGGAAAATAAACATGTCTCTCAAGAATTTCTTCCCATGACCACCCAGATATATCGCAAATATAGATAATATTCACATTTATAGCCTTTTTGTGTATGTAAATGTTTGTCTTTTGTGTATGCTTTGTGTATGTCTATTTACAGCTGAAAGTTGTGTGACAATATGACTGTGTGTAACAAATTTTGCATATTGATAAAAACACCCAGTAATATAAGCAGTCATATAGTATACACTATATTCAAACAAACGATTAAAGGTCTGCATAAACTTCAGTTGACTAGATAACGAGACTAATCAGTAGCTATTACATATTGTGTAAACATAATTGATATCATCTACTGAAAACAACGTTAATGTGTACTTTGATGTTTCCCATGATATCATACCTACTAATAGTTGCTGATGTATGATCCGATGAAGATCATTAGTGATGACACCGGTCAGGAGAAAGGATATCAAATTGGATCGTGTACACAGTTATCATATACTTTTGACCTGTTGTACGCACAACATATGATACCGTTATTTTCACTGTCGGATTTAGCATGCTTATCCTGAACGTAAATTTAGCAAAATATTCTATATGATTAATTTCAGACACAAATGGAGTTGGCAAGACAGGTTTTCGTTCTTTGTAATATGGATATAAGCATCATTTTCATAAATATTTTCTCATTGTTTTTTCTTCAGTGTTGTAATGCATATGAATACTCACGTCTGGAGCCCGGAGATTTTTACACGAACACTTACCTGCTGGAAATCAATGAAAACAACATAGATTATGTGGAGGATATTGGCCGAAATTACGATTTAACCAAGGAAGGAAAGGTAAAGGTTCATATATATATATATATATATATATATATATATATATATATATATATATATATATATATATATAGGATAGTTATTGTTTCTGCATGTAAATGGCATTTACTCGCAGACCTGGGTTGGAAACTCTGTAGAGTACGAATTTAATTTCTCTAACCTGCATGATAATATTGTTTGTATAAAACTATTATTTCTGCACACTATTATCAAGATTCTACTACAGAATCCAGGGATAGCATAGCCTGTTCTGTCTAGTATACATACATATATATATATATATATATATATATATATATATATATATATATATATATATATATATATATATATATATATATATATATATATATATATATATATATATATATATATATATATATAGTCATGTAGGATTGTTATTGCTTCACCATGTATTACTAAGAGTGCTTTAAAACATTGCTATGAATAGTTTATGAGCTAATGAGCCATAATAAAGTTTATTTGAAAGAAAGTAAATCGCGGATTAGCCGAAAATGTATGCAGCAAATAAACTGACGTACATTTTGTGTTCTGATAAAACTTACGCAATGGGAAACTTTAGTATTAAATTTTGTTCATTAAGGCTGTTTAAGAAAGTAACGTATGTGTACCCGTTTAGAATCAGATGAGAACAATATATAACTTTACTGCAAGATATCATACATAAGCCATACATATATTGCAGATAAGTCGTGTATAAAGGTCTCTCACATAAGAAGCCATCGTGTTGTAATATAAATAAGGATAGAAGAGTGGAAACTCAAAGAAAATGGAGAGAGAGAGAGAGAGAGAGAGAGAGAGAGAGAGAGAGAGAGAGAGAGAGAGAGAGAGAGAGAGAGAGAGAGAGAGAGAGAGAGAGAGAATAATTTAATAATTACTTGTGAAATGAGTATCTAAGATACGTTATGCTTAATATAGCAAACAGTCGCAAAAGGTTGACAAAGAAGAATGGTCACCTATCTAGGCTACTTCTCTCTTTCTGATTTACTAATAGAATTCCTGACCAATATGCTGAACGTATTCACTATTCGCTATATATATTCTCATCTGATTCTAAACGGGTACACGTACTTTACTTTCTTAAACAGCCTTAATGTACATAGGTTAATACTAAAGTTTCCCATTCCGTAAGTTTTATATAAATAAATATATATATATATATATATATATATATATATATATATATATATATATATATATATATATATATATATATATATATATATATATATATATATATATGCCATTAAATATTCATATATCAAAATATTCTTCATTACCTATCAATGCCTCTCACCTCTGTCTGCCTGGGTTTGAGTCTCAAATTCGGCCAATGTGGTTATATGAGAAAGCTTGTCATTTGTCGAATGTTCTATCTGGGGTTTTCTACTGACCTCCATGTATACCATATCGGGTACTGAAAAATGGCGTTAAACCCTACAATACAAGTATTTTTTTTTTCTCTGTAATTAATAAGCGATAACAAAATGTTAATCATATACGTGTATTCAAAGCGATGTGTAGTGGATTAATTCAGCATAGGTTTCATTTATACTTTAGCTACATTCATTACAAATAGTTATGAGATTTTTCCTATTAGATCTGTATTTTTATGTCCCCATTTTTCACTCTCATAAGGTAAGTATTGGTCTAGTGCTGTGGTCAATGGATGTTAAATGCAGATCCAAAGGCAGTGTATAGTGTCAGCTCATTTCAAGAAACTATTAATAACGGGAATCCTTGTCTTGACAAATTTCCTGGGTTCTGCTTATATGTGAAAATAAAATGACGTTTTATTTTTAAATGTGAAAATATTAGATTTCCCATCATGCCTGCAACAATAAAAACAAGAAGCATTTCAACTAGGACAAACAATTTGAAGCTGAAGACATGACTCTATATATATATATATATATATATATATATATATATATATATATATATATATATATATATATATATATATATATATATATATATATATATATATATATATATTGCTCAATTCGGAGACAGAAATGTGTATAAATATTACATTATCTTTTCATTAAAGAACATTTCTAAAGATGGTCGGATATTATAGATCAATTTATTTCAATCAAGTCACGTGAGCAAAAGCATCAAACGTATGGATAAATTGTTTGATTTTTTTATTACAATGTCTCTTTTTGAACTCCAAGATATAAAATTTGGTTCGATTTCAAACTACAAAATGAATTATCATTTTTAAATATTATATGTCTGACTCATGGAGAAGATTTTAAAGATCTGACAAGTGTACTGTGGGTAAATTAAAAGATCTAAAATGAGAAAATATGGCAATAATTTCTGTCAAAAGTGTGCTAAGTTTATACTACAAAGAAAGTAACATGCAAACAGGAACCAACACGAAGAACAATATAAATTGCAAAACATAAATGTTAGGAAAATGGAAAGGGTTCGATTATTATATTAATAGTTTGTAACCCACAAAACACCCTGTCAATAAACTAATTGCCTGCAATATTCTAGCCTAAATCAAAACCAGGTAGTCTGGGTGGAGATGTTTGCCTCTTGTGGTGCTAATATGCTCACCAGCTGAAACGTTAGAACATGCAGTAGAAATTTGCAAGATGACAACAAAACGTACTTTTCGTTGGGTTGTGTAGTGATGCTGATAGTGACATAATCTTATAATGCTTCTAAGAGATAAATTAATAAACTGTTAAAATGATATACCTATCCTCTCTGCTTTATCTATGTTGTTGTCTACCTCTCTAACGTCTAGTATATATGTTTCACTTATGGCGGATTTGACATTTGTATGAATTTACGCCAGCTTCGTAATCATTCGCCACGATACAAGATCATGATTTCTTGATAGGTCTGTTTTTTATCTTTAGATATTTCTTAGATTTGGCGGTTTGCTTAGTTGGAAGATGCACGCGTTCATTAATTTCAGATATTAGATGACCTTTATTTATTCCGGAAGAATGACCAGGCTGACCAGGAAATTACCATGCAAGATCCTCTTCAGGATCTGCAACAGTTTATTGTTGCGGTCGGAAACAATGTTTGAATTATATTTTAGCACAAGCATACAATCGTGCAGTTAGCATTTTTTGTATTATAACAATTTCATGTTTAATTGACACGGAAACTTCAGATTTTAGCAATGTATGCTTTAAAAAATACGGATAGATTCATATTTCGTGCCATTAACAAATTCATTCTAGATGGTTTATGTAAAGCACAAAATACAGTAATTAATATTATTCGATATGTTGTACTAGATCTCCGTTGGATCTGGTAAACATCGTTTGAACATGAACAAGCTTAACACATGCATTACATTGCTAACATGCAGATAATATTTGTGGCGTCAAGTATCCGCAAATAAGAGAGAGAGAGAGAATGAAAGTATAACACGGGCAAATATAAAATGTCCAAATAAGAATAAAATACTTTAAATTATAACATGACCTGCAGTCTACAACGTAAAATAGGCAAGCTACACGGCTGGAGTACACATATAAAAACAAACATTAATATGTATCCTTTACTTGACAAACAATTTATAAAATTTTACAATCATGATTACTGTCGTTCACCGTACAAGCATATAGACCCATTTCGCGGGATTGGTAGTAGGTATGTTACACAAAAATAATAGTTTATTTTAATATGAGAAATAAAAAGGCCAATAATCAAACTGAGTGTACACCAATTTCCAAATGCATGAAATTTTAAAGTCATATCCATGTATATTACGATTTAATTAGAATAAACAATCGATTACAAATATTCTAAGATCATTTTGTTGTAATTTATATATAAATTTATGTTGGGGTCTCCTATGATGTTTGTGAAAGGTTACGTTTACTGCCAGTGTACTAACAAGATAGTTCAAGAATAGTTTATATGATTTGTTTAAGTTTGTTTGACTTTGGATAGTTTATGTCCCTTCATCGTTTATTAATACCTATGCATGGTATCATGTTAGGACAAATAGCCATATTAAAATGATGTTGCATTATGTGTGTTTTTCATCATTTTTATAAAGGTAACCCATATAGAAAGACAATTGTCAATGGAATTTGATATTCCTCAAACGAGTGAATCTAGTGCCATATTTATTGAAGAGATTTGGAACACTGACAGTCATTTTCCGGTAAGAAATTTGATGTTTATACCTATCAACATTATTTCTTTTACCCCTGCTCTAAATGTCTGCATTGTATTTCTCTGCTTTCTCATTGCGTGTTAGATATAAATTATGACACAAAAAGTTCATTTTATTCCCATTACACATATTGATATCAACCTGCACCCATTTTTATCTTACATATCTAATACTTTTCTTCTACATCAAGTACTAAATACGACTCTTCGTGGGATTGTTTACAGATGTATTTGTCAACTGTAGATAGCTGTAGTCAAAATGCTTAAGACAAATATTTACTTCCAAAATGAGTATTTACACCCTTCCTTCCGACTCTATTAATTTCTTCTTTCTTTCCTGACTTCATGTATGCTAATTGAATGTAAGTAGCATTTATGATACCACAGGATGTCTCCGGTATATACTATGATCTTGGCATCGAAGACGCGTGGTCCCGAGGCTACTATGGCAACAAAATCACGGTTGCAATCGTCGACGTTGGCTTGGAGATGAGTCATGAAGACCTTAATAAAAATGTGGTGAGAGTTGAGTGCTTAAGTCTCATTTTCTTTTGCCCTTTTACGTTTTTACAAATCTGAAATATTTGTTGCTGCATATCGTGTTTTGATAGAAATTATTCACGTTTCAAAGAAAAATCAATACAAGTATATAAGTATAGAATATGTTATTGCATTTATGATTATTACAATTATGTATGATAAAAAAGTTTCAACTACGACGTCATCTTGGTTAGGTCGTGTTGTTTATATAATTGGTCACTTAGAAATAGAATGTAGTTAATGATGTAAATAATAATTCTAATGGATTCAGGTTGAATTCACTCTGAAGAAACAATAAAACGAAACTGTTCACATTTTCAACATAGTGGTGTTATTTATTATTATTATTATTATTATTATTATTATTATTATTATTATTATTATTATTAATTTTATTATTATTACAATTATATATATATATATATATATATATATATATATATATATATATATATATATATATATATATATATATATATATATATATATATATATATAAAGAGAGATAGTAGATAGAGAGGAGTTGAAAATTGTTTAATGTACATAGTCTGTAAAATGATGCATTAACCGAATCATCACATAGGGAGAGTTGAAATTACATCGGAAACAAGATGCTCTATCGAAGTAAGTTAAACAGCCCACAATCGTAACACGGTGTAAAGTATAACGAGACTATAATATTGTCAATCTGATTTCATATGTGGCAGACATTTAATGCTTTCCTTCGTGTATTTGATCTATGTTCATTTTGAATATCCTGGAAACAATCAAAAGAATCCTAGCCTTTGTTATAACTCCGTGGACAGAAACAACGATGCCTCAAGTCCGAAAGTTACGTCTTATCCGGAAGAGTTCGATATATCGTAAGTATTTCCTTTATACATTTTTACACATAAAAATACAAAGTCTTGCTATAATCATCCAATACAAAATTGAATTTGTTATATATTAGATGTAATAAGCCAATATCATTTTTACGAATGGAATTAGTAATGCGTGTGGTATTCACAAAGTATTTAATTTCAATCTTTAAAGACAAAACCTTTCAGTGGCCAGATATTGCGTATTATGAAAGTCTAGATCTATTGATTATTAACACTATTTCAACACCTACTTTCATTATAATGATCATGAAGGCTAATAGTAATGATGGATATTATTATTATTATTATTATTATTATTATTATTATTATTAGTAGTAGTAGTAGTAGTAGTAGTAGTAGTAGTATAGTATTGCAGTAGTAGTAGTAGTAGTAGTAGTAGTAGTAGTAGTAGTAGTAGTAGTAGTAGTAGTAGAAGTAGTAGTAGCAGCAGCATCAATCCACTCTAAACCAAAATGTTTTCAGACATGGCACAAAATGCGCCGGTCTGGTTGCCGCAGAAAAAGGAAATATGTTTTGTTCCGCAGGAGTAGCCCCAAACGCCACGCTTGTATGTAAGTTCAGCTAAACGTATGTTAACAGTATATGTTTAGTTCCAAACTAGATACTATTAGTAGATCCTTTTCAGAATGATGTAATAATTTGCCAGACCATTAGTATATCTTCTGAAAAATCAAATGTATTATGTATGAAGCATACACTGTTACTCGGAATGATAGTTACTTCATATCTATACTTGAAATTGAAACACCGTTAATATTGAATTTAAGCAGCTGGGCCACTAATATGAAGGATGGCAATTTAACCAAAAAAAAAATAAAAAAAATAGTACAAGAGCAGGGCAACCTGATTAGTAAATTTGAGATGTTTCCAAATGCTGTGTCGCAGGTGTCATTGTGGCTATTTTAGTGATGGTGACAGTAACGATTAGTTTTAGTAAAAGGTCTAGGATTTTCTTATCACAAAAGTTTACAGGAACTAAGAAGATTGTCTTTACCTTTGCACTTAAGATTTAGTGGAACTTTCTTATATATTAATCATGTCTTATTGATTTATATTGGCTCGATATGAGTTCAATTGTAACAGTTTTGGTCAAAGGTGCTCTGTACTAGCATACGATCCATTACTTTCAGCAGATATTTTCATATTTCAAATTTTTATCTCATGCACTTTTCGCCTACCCAATAATTAGCATCACATGACAGGTAATTGCTATGAATGGTTAAGCATCTACAACAAGACAGCATCTCTCTGCAGGTTTTGTTTACTATTGTATGAAATATGTATGCATGTATGTATGTATGTATGTATGTATGTATGTATGTATGTATGTATGTATGTATGTATGTATGTATGTATGTATGTATGTATGCATGTGTGTGCGTGTGTGTGATTTGTATTTTT
Organism: Potamilus streckersoni; assembly: GCA_016746295.1. Classification (NCBI taxonomy): domain Eukaryota; kingdom Metazoa; phylum Mollusca; class Bivalvia; order Unionida; family Unionidae; genus Potamilus; species Potamilus streckersoni. Next base: position 239,821 of record JAEAOA010002243.1, read on the forward strand.
AACGTAGCTTTAACAATTGTTCAGTCATATCACTACGATGTCTGCAACTTGGCAGTTTATAGTGTTGTCAAGCACTGGGACATCATACCGCAGACATGTAGTATGATTTCCCATCCAGTCACATTATCCTGACAAAAGATCAACCACTCCTATCAGTAACCTCATAATGTTCAGCGCCGAGAGAGTCATCTGTTAGTATTATTTTCTTAAGCCTTAGGTATGACTCGTTCTGGTATCAAACCCGCCACCTCCGGCATTTGAGCTCACTGAGGTTACACTTACGTTGTACACAAATTGCTATTTAGTGTCTAAGATTGTGTCCATTTTTGACCGTATTTTCTGTTGCTCTGATATATACTAAAGGAACACAATGTCAAAACCTTACTCACAAATATTATGTTGTTCACCAAGGATGCGTTCGTGTTGATCATATTATCTTTCGAAATGCTAAAAGCTCTTTTACACAGTTGTATTAAAAAAACAGATTGCAACACCCATATATCGATAAATTTTAATGTAAAAGACAATATTGCTACAAAGCTGTCTGTGGCAACTTGTACGTTTTGTTGGTACTAACTCTCAGATTTCTGATTGAAAGCTGTATAGATTGGGGAGGGTAGTTGCATTACAACGCAAATATATCTGGCTTGATGCGTAAACACTCTTCCGTGTACCTGTCACTGTATTTCCCTCAAAGTTATAACAAGCTAGACAATCTAAAAGAGCAATCCAAAGGTTATAAGCCTGGATTTGTATGCAATAAATCATGCACGTGTCAGTCCATTATTTATTTACCACCTCAAATAAATAAGTGACTTAAAATATTGCTTATTCTCATTAATATGTGTATCCAATGTTTACGGTTACTTTCTTGCTTATGTTTTCTTTGTAGTTGATTTTTGTAATTGTATTGACTTTTATTTGTTTCTTGTTGCTGTAATATTTTTGTTGGTTATATTTTATTTAGACCTCTTTTATTTTTACACATAATAAATAATTAAGTCTCGAAACACCATGGTGTCGAATGATGTGTCCAACACGATTCCGAAGACGAAAAGACACATAGTTTGATAGTAAGGGATGAGGATGATGACGATCGTAGTTGTGGCGGTAGTGTAAATATTACTATTTTAATTGAGTGCATAAGTTATGATAAGTTATAATTTTAAAACAGCGATATATTGCCGGGGTAAGTTCAAAGACAAATAATACATGCATATTTTAAGGGTAGTTATGTATAATTACAATGGATACAAAGTAAGTCTCAATAGTTTCTGTCAATTTATGTCATTTACCTATTGTGTCCTTGGAACAGGCAATTTTATCTTCAGCATGTGATGGTCAATAATTTGCTTATGTGCCGTTCAAAATACAGACTACTAAAATATTTCATCGCAAGAAATAAAATATAGAGGATCTTCACTTCCGACACGGCAGCTAGAAGTTACTGTTGCTCAAACGTTCTCGTGCCAAACTCTCTAAATGAAGATTATAGATGCAATTGTTACTATCGGAAGAGCTCCGGTTAGTTACCGTAGTGTATTCCTGTGAATAGCTCGTGATGTTATACCATGCGCATTCGAGTTATTTTTATTTCAGCCATTCGATTCCTTGACGAAGATCCCCCTCATTTTAAAAGCAGAAGCGATATAATTGCTTCCTCTCTAAGCCATGAGCGAAATAAAATCGACATATACAGCAATAGCTGGGGATACGCACAACGTGATTTAATTGATGGTCCATACGCATTTAGAAAGGCTCTTGAAACTGGTGTCAAAAAGGTTATCTTATAATATATTACATTTGCACTTTATACATAGATTCTTTCAGAATAGCATTGACAGTTGCTTCAAGACAGTATTGACTACACAATTATTAAATATGTCTAACCTTAAGCAATCTTCATTATATGAGACTTAAAACCGAATTCTATATACTCTTCTGTGAATAGAATTGTCTCAAGATTGTATTTTGCCTTTTCAATATCGAAGAAAGTTCATTTAAATGTTATTGTGTTATGTGCTTTAGCCGTAAGATGATTATATATGGTACATTATTTCTGGTGTAAAATACCACGATGCAACATGGAATCGTATATAATGTCTCTAGTGTCTTCTGAATACTTTAAACGCTTTAACTAAGTATCGTAAGTACTTTCCTTAGCCGGCCTGTTTTTTTTTTCTTTTAAAATATCAACAATGATTCGGAATGTTCATATTCATGACTAAATTCTGTTATAAATCATGTATGACCCACTACAGTAATATCTATGAACTTGTTGAAATATTTTCGCACGCGTTTCTAGCCTTGTTATTTTGGAGGAATTCATGTTCAAAAGCAATAGTACCCTATTCTCAGTTAGTTTTCGTTGATTACAACGGCATCATCATCAACAGCAACACGTATACATATATATATATATATATATATATATATATATATATATATATATATATATATATATATATATATATATATATATATATATATATTACAGAGAGAGATTGTGAGTGTTTTGTGTCATTCTGATGCAGTCAATATATATATATATATATATATATATATATATATATATATATATATATATAGTATTAACAAGCCCTTATGGACTAAGTGACCGACGTATATTAACCTAGTATGTTTGCCTATATTATAGCAGTTTCTTTGACACGTTAAAACATATATCTGTATCAATATATCAACTTAATGCGTGTTATTCTAGAAACTTTTCAGCTTGTATATCTTGTTTTGTGTGTCAAGGGCAGACATGGCAAAGGCAACATTTTTGTGTTTCCTGCTGGCAACTATCCCTCTAGCGATGATGATAACACGATAATACACAATTGTAACACAAACGACCTGGCTAACAACATTCAAAGTATCACCGTTTCAAGTGTCGGAATGAATGGACGCAAGCCAAATTTTATACCAGTCTGCACTAGTGTCCTTGCAGCGACACTTGGAGAGGGAAGCAAAATCAATACGAATAAGATGGTAACTTTGGGGTTGAAAGTATCTATATACATATCTAGTTTAAGTTTAATTTCACCTGCGACTTTTATTTTCTATATAATCACTAGCTATCTTAAGTGTTCTTATGCCTGTTCAACATTTTGCGCATTTATTATTGTGGGTGGGAATTTTGGCACTTATACTTGCTTCCCAACATAAAATATCTTATTGCAATATCGAGTTTATTTGCATGCAATAATTGTTTAAAAATGAAGAATGTCTAAAGCAACCATGAACTTAGACTAATAAATCCTATTCAAACTAAACAAATAAACGAATATAAAAGATGCAAATGCTTACTAAAAGGTCAAAGCTATTAGCAACGACTCATTTAAAATATTACATTCATATATAATTCAGTCTTCATTACCGTGTCCCTTCTCGCATCTGTGGTTTTTGTTTCTAGAATCATGTTTTTTAGTTAACTTCCCAACATCAAATTAATGTTGCTAATACTTAATGGATAATCTGATTAACTGGTTCTCACCTTTACAAAAGCAGGCATTTGAAGCTTTATATTCCCTTATTAGAAATATAAGACTTCTCTTCCATTAGTACATGAAAGAGAACTCTAGTGACAAAGAAAAAAATAACAAAGACAACAACAACAATAATAATAATAATAATAAGAATAAGAAGAAGAAGAAGAAGAAGAAGAAGAAGAAGAAGAAGAAGAAGAAGAAGAAAATATAGACAAGTAACAATAACAATAGTCATAATAATAATTAATATAGCGGTATCAGTATTTCACTGTTTCATTTTCAGTATACCACTTCAAACAACAACGATTGTACTGACGCATTCACGATGACCTCAGCTTCTGTTGCTCTAGCAAGCGGAATGATAGCATTAATGCTACAAGCAAAGTGCGTATGGATTCATAGATCTTGCCGTTGAAAATTTTTGCCGCATATCATTGGGACATTTCATCAGGGATTAATTAAAATCGATGCATTAAACTGACAACAAACAGTGCAAGATTAGTGTCTATCTGGCCTGAGCGTTATTGACTATTAGTCTTTTTCAAAGACAAATACAAAACATAGACAAGGCAAATAAATAAAACACATCAACCATTGTGTTTGCAAAAGTTTACATTGCTGTTACTACAGGTGTTAAACCATTAAATTTATAATGTTTCGACTAGATTGTTTCAACCTGTTGCGGATGCTGGAAAATATTTTAGTTGACTTAGAAATCTGAGCCATAACGACATTCCTTATTTTATGTAAATTTGTGTAAAGGCAAATTATATCCCGGATATTGCATTGTTATTATGAAACAATGGGCTATTAGTAAAATATTTATATTAATATTTATAGTAATAGGCCATTAACCGATTTAGATAGTTATTTAAAACAAAATTTGTCAGCTGCAAAATATAATATTGCCATGCACAAATAAAAATATATTTTAAATAATTCTCTCATTTGGTTAAAATCCTATAATAACTACTTTTTCAATGCAATAAACGGGATATAATTTATAGTCATTATTTACAATATAACGTGTCTAAATTGTAACTATCGAAAATAAAACATCTTGTAATAAATATTAATTATTTATTGTTCATTTCATATTACATCAACATCTTAAATATGTAATACCTCAATAATCTCAAAACGTTTGACTTTGTTCTTTTTTGGTCACGAATAACAATTGCGTACTTCGGATTGAGTAGTCACGACACAACCCTGATTAATGGATTTATATTAATGCACTGCATGTAAACAATTGCGTGTGAACTATACACTAAAGTCGAAGGACAAAAAATGCTTTTGAGAAATTATTGGGCGAGAAAAAGAATCCACGGTGTGGTTTGCACTGAAACAAGGAAATCATTTTCGTGGAGTTACATTACATGTCGCCCCATGAGACATGCCTTGTGAGGAGACATATAATGTAACCCATTGACTGGGATTTCCTTGTCTCATAGCAAACACTTGCGTAGATTTTATTAACATATAGTTATGTGTATCTATATCTTGTCTAAATGATGTAACATATTTTATGTCTAAATTTTGTAATGTTTAACCATGGCCGTAAATTGCAAAGAATATCGTTAGTTAGATTTTGTCTCCGTGATCTAATTCTGTTAAGAGGGTGCAATTACAAAGGATCGATAAATAGATGCTTATGTTTTTGTTGACATTTTTTAATTATAATCCTCATAACACGTTTGGACGGTTCTAGAAGAATTCATTAACGTCCCATGGGATGAACTGGTTCATGGAATAGGCAGTTATCGAATTTAATTGAGCAGTGTGATATTTTATTTGGGATACATTGCACAATATCATCATAATAGAAGGTGTATATAAAGAAGATAGTTGCGCAATTGGATTTGTTCCTATTTTGGAGTAATCCTCGCTTTCTGTGTTCCTTTTGCATGTGTGTAGATATATTTTATATAGTACTTTGGTATCATTCGTCAAGAAATACATTTATATGCACTGCTCAGTATTAACAGAATGTGATATTATTTGGACTATATTACTATTATTGAACTGTAGCGATTTATCCAGAATAGTTCTGAAAAATGGCACCCTGACAACTTAAAGATTCTTGGCGAGCAAATACATTTCCAGTTTTGAAATTTATACGGAACTTTTTCATTCGTTTGGGCTTTCAAAAAACTTTAAAATTTGAACATTGTCAGTATTATTTTGGATTCACTTTATAACACTTTAATATGTTTAACTTTTCCATGTATAATTTAGATGAAACCCTGTTTATTTCCTCTGATGTTTAAAGTTATGGCTTTCTTGCACAACAACCAAATACTTGAGAATATATAATCTATTTGTATGCAGTACTCATAAGATGAGGGCTACATTAATATTTGTAATTACTTTTCCCTTCGTCTTCTGCTTCAATTATTATTATTATTATTATTATTATTATTATTATTATTATTATTATTATTATTATTATTATTATAGTGAAAAAATTTCCTGGCGTGATGCACAGCATATACTAGTAGAAACATCTTCTCAGGAACTTGTTGAATCGCAAGATTTTATGGTCAACGGAGCTGGTAAGAAAGGTAATAGCGAAAAATGGGTTTACGCTATAGACAATTTACTTCGTTCTTCGGCAGATAAGCTTATAGTTGAATATTTTAAATTTCTAAATTGAAAACTAAATCCTGCAAGTTTTGCTTCCTTTTCGTAAAGGTTCTTTACAAACATCGATGGATAAAGACTTATAAAAACAGATTCGAGGTCATTAAGGACCCTCCATGCCAAAATATGTATAAAGACTCTTAATTGACAACGACTAGTTTGATGGTCGCATCATCGCCATTTGCCACCTGCTTTCTGTTCCAAAAATGGGTTTTTAGCTTTATGTTTTCCAAAATACTAACCACTGTCTTGTAAAATCTTTGAAATAAAGCAGATGCTGTTCAATGCAGAAAATAAAGAGATCGATATTTACAGGGATCAAAAGTAAATGATGTTTCGCATTAAAATATATCACGATAGATGTCAAGCGTTTAGATAATCCAAATTGCAAACTTGTAATACCCTGCTGAGTTATATTTCCTACGTCGAACAAAGTGAGCTTTAAGCCAACTGAAGAGATTTTGTCCGTATTAATAGCTACAACGAGGTCTGTCGCTGGATCAGAACCATCAGTTAATTTTTTTTGTTTCCTTTACCAATCACTAAGACATCAGATTAACACAAATGAAAAACCGAACATGCATTCACAGATTCAGAAACGAATTTGCAACAACATTTATAAAATATAATAATTATTTTCATACCGAAGCTGTACATAATAAAAATTGTTAATAATAATAATAATAATAATAATAAAAATAATAATAATAATATTTATTAGCAGTAATAGAAGTAGTATTTATTATTATTATTATTATTATTATTATTATTATTATTATTATTATTATTAAATTAGCAGTAATAGTAGTAGTATGCAAAGGTTGAAATTGATCTTCGCTAATATATCAACCTAAATGTGACAGTTTCAAAGGTTCAAGTGTTTGATATAAAAATAGAAAGCAAAGAGTGCTAAGACTTCTTTTGAGAGGGCTTTCGTAGCAGTAGGTAATATATAAATTTCATTTGAAAATAGTTGCATTAAATTATTCTAACATGGCAATAATAGAGTTTGAAGGAACATTTCAGTATATATACGGTTAATTCTGCTGTTGTCAGTGAGCAATTATTTTGGATTTGGCCTCATGAACGCTAGTGCTATGGTGGAAGCGGCGATCGAATGGACCGCAGTTCCAGAGCAACACACTTGCGGACGAAACTATTTTCAAAGGTATGAAATACCGCAACAAAAAAGTTTGCTTTTTTCAACGTCAACATTAACGATATTAAGTTGCAATGTTTTACGCAGAGGGCAAAGTGATTATTTTATCATTTAACAGGGATGCCAAACTTAAAAATCGAAATATAGGAAAATGAGCCATACATTACTTCTTAAATCCACAGTTAAAGAAGAACGTCGACTTTATTCGCAATTCTTTTATAAATCATTGATAACGAAAGTACTGTACTATATTCAGTTAATAATCACTGTTGTAAGGTACATTTTGACTGGAATATTTTGAAGTGGAGAGATACTTATAGTACATCAGAAATGATGCATTGTCGTCTATTCAATTGATAGCTGGTATTTTCTTACGGTTTATGGATGTACGTTTCTGATAATTAATTGATGGAATATGTCGATTCCTATTTCTTATAAACGGTTTTACTTCATGATTAAGACCGATGTGTCATGTGGTTTTATTTTTGATTTTGAATGTTACTTTACCGACATCAACTAGGTAAATGCATCTTGTAATCATATTTCAACTTGTGGCCTCATACATTATAATTGCAAAGGACGTAAGGTTTAAGGCAAATTAATATAAATTGAAGTTCTCTACTCTCAAATTTGCTATTGGCGCGAATTTAATGCTGATCTTGTGATAAACATATTCGGGTGCTCTTGTTTATATGAAAGGATACTTGTTTAAATAGTCTTTCTCGTTTTAACGTTGTCACGGCAACTAAACTCACAGAGGATACACATCGCTAAATATGTGTAATTAATGTGATCTGACGCAATCATTCATTTAGAAATCTGTAACGCAATAATTGTCTCTCTAATAGAGTATGGTCATACATCATAGCACATCAGATTGTAATCATAAACCCATAAATTTGAAAGTCAAATGAAAGTAATATCTTCAGTCGCACTTCTCACCTTTGTAAACTATAAAAAGTACTATGTAAGTGGACACGATTCAGTCTCATTTCGCGTGCGCATTACCCTTGTTAATATTATCTTCACATTGGAAACGACATACCTTATTTACATACCAAATAATATTAATATTACAGTGATATGTTTCAACATAAATCTAGATCACATCCGCATAACATAATGTTGGTACCAAGATCTACAGAAAGTGGATCAATATATTTAATTAGGAGTCCTGGTCATTATTAAACTTAAGCTAATAATATCAGTAGTACATGTGTTGTATTTATTTAATTTGTACTCCTAGCTATGATTAAACTTAAGTTGCTAATGTCAGTAATACATGTTTTGTATTTAAATTGAATATTAACAGCATATATAATACGTGCTAAATAATTAAGAAATTACATCTGCATGACAGGAAATTGGCTATGAGGCAAACAAGAACAAAAAAATGCTTTGACTTGGACATAGAACTGTCCAAATGAATAGCAATGAAAAACATTCTGCAATACCTATACTAGTGTCTAATAATAAAGAAACCGACGCGAGGCCATTGTCACCATACACCGGTGATATAGCCATAACCTGTAAATAATCTGTTTGCTTTACAGAATGCTGAAAATAAAATAGAAAAATGTTCAGTGCGTTGCATTCCACTCAGCGGAGTTATATTAAAAATGATTGTCTTCGTAAACGAATGTAACCACGAGTTTTCGCTGTATCTATCAAGCAACCTGTGCCTTATGTAAAACCAGTTCAGTCTCAAAGCGTATATGTAGACACAGTCGATAAGCAGGAAATTCAAACACGTGTGCTTTTAATATGTAGAAAGGTAGACTCTGATATTCACAAAGAAACGCACATATGAAAAGGACTAACTGGACTATATGCGTTGGTTTGGATATTTAGACAGTAGTTTTATGTCGTTCTGAACAGCACAATTGATCTTATTTTGTTAAAACAAAATTGATCTTTGAAGTCTTGCAGATGCAGATATGAAGATATATTTCTTTATTTCTTTTATTTGTCTGCATTAACATTTGTAGTAACTATTGCAAGTTATTTTATACTCAGTTTGTTTTCCGTGCTATCTTTATGCAAGTTTTCTGCAGACTTTCCAAAAAAGGTATATTTTGTATTTCAAAATGGATCTTCTCCTATGTTAAGCCACCCCAAATGAATTCTCTTTAGACTAGTTTTAGAAGACAAGAAAGCTTAAAAATATCATCATGCCTAATATACATCCCTCTTGCAGGTCAGAAACATTTAAAGAAAAGAATAGAATAGTCGAATGGGTACTGGTGGCAAATGGATGTAATTGTACTACATCAGAGGTGAAATTTCTTGAGCATGTTGAGGTGGTGATACAACTACATGTTCCACGATATTCCTCTTTGTCCGTCTTTTTGTCTTCACCTTCGTCACCCCAGAACAAGTCACCCATTCTGTCCCTGCATGCTGTGAACATTGATGCAATCCGTGAATGGACATCTATGACCGTTCACTTTTGGGGAGAAGATCCGCATGGAGAATGGAAGCTTTTGGTAAAAACGGATGAAAAGGGTACATAGGTTTTAATTCTGCGAATGTCCAAACAAAAATATTATGGAAGCTTATAAATGTTTCATTTATCATTTTGTTTGGAAAGTTTATGGAATTTAATTTGGTCGCGACGTGGAGAAAATTCAATACAATTTATTACTGGCTGCATAAATATTAATCTCACTTAGTTTCTTTACTGGCCTGTAATGAAATGACATGCAGGAATAATTTAATTTTGTTTGGTGTTGCTGTTATTACCTTATTCTGTGTTCTGAACAGATCCTAAGGCAGAAATGTATCAAGTTTTTAAATGAGTCGACCTTCTTAAAATAAAATCGGACACACCTTGGCAATCTACAAATTGGAAATTGGCATGAGATGCAATACTAGATATTTGCTTAAGTGGGTGACAGAACATGCCATTCTTTTTTATATCCCCATTAACCCATCTCTTCGAAACAAATACAACAATATACAATTATCGTTGTCATATATTCCTTGGAAATTATATACGTGACGTGAGGGAGTTCCCGATAAAGGGCTATCAAGGGTCAATCTGAATATTGTGAAAAGTATGCTTATTTAAAAATTCAAGTCAATATGGATGATGGTTATTAGTCATCAGTTTAGGTCAGTATATATTTTCCATTGTATTAGAAGTCAATGGTTTTCAAAAATGTGCATTACATTTTCAACGTTTGTGTTCACATGAGTACAATATTAACATTATATGGTTTTGTATTATTTTAATCTAGATTAAAGCCTTCTACCTTACATTACTTTGCTTTCTAATCACCTGCACGAACCTACATGTGAATCATATCTACTTGTGCATCTGCGAGAGAAAATCTATGTTGCGTTGGAAACTTCAACATTTGTCAGTTAACAACGAAACCACTATTTTTATACTACTAGCGTCAAAGGTCCAAACGGAGTTCAATTTACACGACCACGGTTCACTAAAACGAGAAAATGGTAGTACATATACGATTTTCATCAACGCTGGCGTGGCAGCAATCATTGAAGATTACTGTATCCATTTAGACAAATATAAGTACACATGTAAAGACATATACGAATACATGATCTGCATCAATGCTCGTGTGGTAAAACAAAACAGATTTAGTACAGCATGAAGAGAACATTGTCAAAATAAACATAGAGCAAGTTAAAAGAACTCTTTGACAATTATATGAATGCACGAAACAAGGAGATGATGTAAAATGAACCCATTGCGCAAAAACATGGTGAACATTAGATAACTCAGAATAAATATGCCTTTGTTTGTCATTTGATTGACATTTGATTGATTTGTGTTAGTTTTAACATAAATTGTCTGGTATTAAAAATTCATTACAACTTTAATGAAAAGCAAATCGCGTAAAAACTGACTAACGAAAACAAATTTCCAAGGAGATAGGAAAGGGCTAAATTAAGCAGTGGAAAGTACGCGCCTTTGCAATGCTATATTTTCGCAAAGACATTTAGACAAGAGGCTGCAAAATCGAAGGTTGCAGAAGTGAAGTACAGAAGTGTTCAAACTATTTCATTGAAGGTTACACCAAATCCAACACACAAAACATATAACATATTTCGTCATCTCTTATTCGAAAAGCATATATATGTCTATGAAAAAGTAAAACAAAAATCAAGAGTTGTATATGGATGTAGGAAAATGAAACTTGGCTGCAGGACAAAGATATTCCGTTTGCATAAATGTTTTACTGTTCATTGTTTTAAATAACACTGCATCCATTGTAAAGCATAATTTCTACATGATATCAGTTTTAGATGTTCCCTACTGTTTTCTACTATTAAAGATTTAACCTGCTGCCTGTATTTTAGTATAATATTTGATATAGCGAAGACGATGGCGTTCCGTATTTACTTCTCTTGCATGCAGCAATGTAAACTGTTTAATAATCCGTAGTGAACATAGTGGAAAGAATGATAAACCTTTGTCCAGAATCTTCATCGCTTTGCATAAAATGCACTAGACGTTCAGTTATCTCCCATCCTTTGTAGAAAGAATGTAAAATACTTTATCCAATGTGCGTGGCATTTTTACCATGCTGTATAAAAAATGGTCCATTTCTTTTTCTCAAGATACAATAACATAAAATGCTGTCAGTTTGTCAGCGATCGTTTGCTAACTCATTAGATTACGTATGAAGAGGAGGAAAACGTAGCGGACCATAAGTCTCTATTATTAAATTATAATTCGTTTCTTGGATATTGGAAAAAGTTATCATAGTATTTAAAAAAAAACTTGTGAAAACCATGATGGTATTGACATGAAAATGATAGATTCCACAAATGTCTTATTTTTTTATGCATTATTAACTCCTAAAAGTATTTCGATCCAAATGTTCAGTTCTCTCATGTATTCATGGAGTCTGCTATTTAGTTTGTCCTTCCATCTTCTCTTCCTAACATGCTTTCTTCGAATTATATCCAAAGAAGTAAAACATTTCTTCTTAGTTACATTATTCGTTTATCTTTTCTCGTGTTTACATGATGTTATCTGTTATTTTAGCTACTATAGAAGGAGCTGAATTGATAATGTATGGTACAGCTACCGATCCAAGGAAAGGGGCAAGTAAAGAAAGCTCAAAAGATATTTTTTGCGATACCAAGGCATCGGGTAAATATTCTTGTTTAATTACCTTATACTGTACCAAATTATAATATTAAATATCGTCTTTTTTACATATCCACGCTATGATTGATCATCTTTAAATCCATAAAAATGTAATTAATATTAAGTTTCAACAATTCAAACAAACAGAAAAACAATATAAAATTATAAGTTAAAATACTTTGGAAACAAATTCTTGCATTTTATCAACAAGAACAAATTATCATTAGTGAAGCACTGCAATTTACATGCATGTGATATATGAATACAACGAACTAAACATTGCAGTCGGCAGTAATTATTTATCATCAGGTCCATATTTTGCGCTGGATGTTTAATAAACCTTAGACTGGTTCGCAATTATTATTTAATGTGAGACTATATCAACACATTTTACCACTGATCTACAACTTCTTATCTTACGATCAAATTGCATTAGCATTACATTTGGTGTTAATTAGAGAATGTTCTTATTTAAATAACATATTGACAAGGTACAGACGACACATGTATGTGAATAACGATTTGATATTACAGTATTCCACTGTATAATTTCAAAAGTGTTTATATTTACTAATATGTGTCTATTTTCTAAACTTTTGCCTCAAATACAGATATCATTCTTCCGTTTCATTTTCAGCTATCTACAGTTCACCATCAAAGTGGACCATGGCGCTCATAGCTTCTGTTACTCTCATTTTGTGTGGAATAATATTCTTCTGTAAAAGAAAGACAATTAAGACTGTATTTAGAAATACATTTACTAAAACTAAGACTGATGAGAAATTGATACAATTGCAAATACAATATAGTTCAAACGAGACAAAATAATAGTGCCTAATAAACATCCGTGATTTGCGTCCACGTTTACATATGTTGCACCAATTTCCATGTGAAGGGTGATCTTATATTGTGTTTTTGTCCATAGGAAAAGTCTTGTGTTTAAAACACTTTTAGAACTAGAACAAGTTCAGAATAATATTATTTTGTAAGTAGATACCAGAGATTTGTAGAAGAATTACCATGTTACACTTTTGTTACTTATTTTAGTTTAATGTTTTTTTTTAATTTGTTGTGCCAGATACTTACCGAGATAATCTGTTGTGGTCTGGATTTACCTTTTGTACAAATTTACAAGTACATACTTAAGAGATGTTGAGAGCATGTCCTGTCTGAATCAACATGGGAATATTTGTATATTAATTAATGTATTCATTTACATACTTAAATGATCTAATTGAGAGCAAGAGATAAAGGAAAAGTATAAATTATTGTGTGATCCTTGAAACATGATCCTTGAAACATTAAAGATTACTTGTACATGATATACTGATTATAAATTTTTCTGTTTAACAATCTTGCTAACATGCATGAGTCAAGGTGAAAGAGACTGGCTGACTGACCTGTCCCTACAGAAACATTGCAAGAGGAATGATTGAGAATTTTCAGATATTTCAATATTGGCGATATCATTTTCACCCTATCACACATTTCATTATCTCATTATAAAACATGATAAAATCATATATATATATATATATATATATATATATATATATATATATATATATATATGCAATAAACTGACGACGAACAGTACGAAACTAGTAACTAACTAACCTAAGCGCTTTCGACTCTTAATGAGTCATTTTCAAAGGCAAATACAACACATAGTTACGACAAACAAATAAGCACAAAAACGTTGTGTTTGTAAACCTCTACATTTCTGTCTTCACATGTGCTAAAACTATAAATACAACCAGCTTGTATAGACTAATTGCGGAAACTGAAAACGTTGTATAATGCCCTAAAAGTCTACAAGCCAAAGCGACATCTATTTTTACTTTGTGTACATATGTAACGCAGATTATATCCCGGATATTTGATTCTATACCGGTTATTCTTATAGTAAAAATTGAAGGATAATAAGAAGATTTAGAAAATGTTAAATTCTACTAGTGCATAGTTTTCATTTTCTAGTCTTCTTGGTTTAGACCGCTTGGTTTCAATGTTCTAAGGCGGCGTATCCAGTATGATTCCTTTTCCTTCCTGGTTTCGGAACTCCAGCTGTGGTTGTTAGCAATAGCGATAAGTATTATATCACTGAAAGTGTGGCCAGGGGAGGAGAAGTGTTCTGCGACCGGGCTTCTGTACAGCTTTTTTGTCATCCAATCAGATCTATGAAGGTTTTTCCTTTTGTGTAGCTTTTCAGTTTCTCCCACTTACTGAAGGCCACAGATCTTACATGTGATGAGATAAATCACATTCTCTGTTTTGCACGTTTTGTTTGGACCATGTATGTTTAGTTTTTCTTTAGTCACTGTGCTAGTGAATGTCTTGGTCTCTATCATATGTTGACAGGTTTTGCATCTTTTATCGCCACAGGGTCAAGATTGACTAGGTTGGTTTTGACTAGCGATTGGCGTTAGCTTGGCCCTGACTAGGATGTCCTTTAGGTTTTTTTGGTCTCCGGTAAGCTACTACAGGTTTGTTCGGAAGTATTAGGTTTAGTATGTCTGACGATTGCACGGTTGGCCAGTGATTTGCGATGATTTTACCTACTTTGGGATTGTCTGGGTGATAGGTCAGAATAAATGGTATCATATCAACCTTTTCTTTCTGTCCATATCTGAGAAGGTCATCACGGTTTGTTTGTTTGGCCCTTTGGATTGCCTCCGCAATCAGGTCTTTGTCGTAGCCTCGGTAAATTAAATGTTTAGCCAGCTCTTCAGACCTTTCTAGGAATCTTTCATCGTCGGAGCAAATTCTGCGTATCCTCAGTGCCTGGCTATATGGAATGTTCTTAATGCAGTGTTTTGGATGACAGCTGGTTGGGAGAAGATACTGGTGTTTGTCGGTTGGTTTTGAGTAGATGTCAGTGTGTAATTTGTTTTCCACCAGTCTGGTTGTTGTGTTGTTGTGCTTTATCTCGTTGTTCCCGGCAGCGTTAGTCCTCGTCCTCGTCCTAACAGGCCCGGAAGTAGACTTCCCGCCAATCCTGCCAGTA
Source organism: Potamilus streckersoni (assembly GCA_016746295.1). Classification (NCBI taxonomy): domain Eukaryota; kingdom Metazoa; phylum Mollusca; class Bivalvia; order Unionida; family Unionidae; genus Potamilus; species Potamilus streckersoni. Next base: position 255,246 of record JAEAOA010002243.1, read on the forward strand.
ATGGTGCTATTGGAAGAAATCCACCTTGTGTCTTTTTCTTCGTCGTTCTTTTCCTTTTCGTGGTTGTCTTTTTTCTAACAGTTTTTCGTTTAGGCATTATATTTAATCTTTAAACAAAAAATTTCTTTATACCGCCGCCAAATACATTGCCTCTGACAATACCACTACATTTAACAGCCTTTTCTGATGCGCTATGTACTGCTCCTGACGCCGCTGATATTCGTAATGTTCCTAACACTGGAAAAATTTTAGGGAACAACGTTTTGGCTATAACTGATAGTGCCAAACCTAAGAAACCACCATCCACCGCAATGCGTTGGGACAGCGCAATTATTTGAGCAGCGCTCAGGTTTAAAAGGAAAGGGTTTTTGCGATCGTATTTATTCGCTTGATTTTTGGTTAACAATAATTTTGCTAAAGTCCCCAAAACACTCGGTTTAATCTTCAATGAAACCGACCTCCGCTTTGCAATAGCAGCTGTTAATTTTTTAACTTGGCCAACGGCTAAATGTATTTCTTTTATAATATATTTTATCATCTTATATAACGATTACAGATAAAACTTGTATTTTCATTTTACCTTCAATGGAGTCGATTGTAACAGATCTGTCGCTTATCACTAATGCATATACATTTAACCCTGCTGGAGCTGCCAGAGCAGCATCGAGCGTCCAAGTAACCTCAATATCAGCTGTAATGTCAACACCTCGCTCGCTATGCTTACTGACGTCAAAGTAAAATATCGGATAAAATGTACGAAATTCTTCTACTGATATCTGAGTTCTTTCTCCAGTATCTTGATATTTTTGCATTAAATGTACATGTACGGTCTAGTAATGTTTTCATTAGCATCATCTGCAAAATGGCATTCGATTGCTCGTTCTGGATATTGCTTTGAATATATTCTCGCATAAATTAGTTTAACATCAGCGTTGTCAAATATTCCATTATTTTGTGTTTGGCTTCCGCGTCGATCTTGTCTCAGGAACACAACAAATAAATGACGCAGCAGCTGTTTTGTTCGATGTTGTTGTGACTCGTCATGTGTATTCGGTGGTATTTGGAACTGCTGCTTGATATATTTAATGTTGTTGAAAATGAATTTTATTCGTGCGTTTTTCCAGTATACTATCTAATTCTAATGCTTTAGTGACCGATGGAGTTATTCGTAGCATCCACAGCGCAAGTTTGTTTATGATATATTGTACATCAGCCCCACCAAATCTAAATAGGCGATCATCTCGTTCTTCTCGATCTAAAATAAGCGTATGTTTAACTCCGCGATATACTTTATTACAGTCTCTGCAAAAGCCAAATATTATACTTAGCGGCAACATCATTGTAATTTGACGTGATGCTGCTGCGAGTGCTCTTCGCGTAGCATACCCTTCATTGTAACAGTTTTAAAACCTGATATATGAGTGTTAACTAACGTTAACATTGCAGCACCATCAGCACCTGCTCCTGGTGGTGTTATATTAATATTATTACAAGCAGCAGTAAGAGAAACTCTTGTAGCGTCTGCATTAGCGTCTGCAGATGGTGGGTCTATATTAAAATTAGCAGCATTAGCAATAAGAACATTTCTCACATTTGCAGCACTTCCAGCTGCATCAGCACCAGCTTCAATTGCAGTCCATGGCATAAGTTCTGTAGATGCTGCTGTACCATGTCCAGTATCTTTAAACCACATCATATTAGTTGCAGTTGATTTAGAGTAATCATCGGAAAAGAAAATAATATTTAAGGCTGTACTTGCAACTTGTAATTGATTTGAAATATCTTCGACAGTTTGATTGGCCAGATGATATCGAGCACTTCTAAATAAACACCAACCATTATTTATAAGAGCAATTTCTGCTCCAGCCGCAATTTCAGCAGGTGGGTTAGCTATTGCCATAATCCGACCACGAACTTCTAACATTGCTTTGTGAGGCAGTAGCAATACGTCCTCGTCTCTGGTATTAAATGTTCTAACGCCAACCTTATTAGTTTCGTTAGAATTTTCATCGAGATATTCGACATACTCAAATTCCGTTACTGCGTCGTCTTTGTCAGGAATTTCTGTAAAATCGAGATAAGTTTTTACAGACATTTTTTATTTTATTAGGTTATATAAAATTATTGCGGAGCTGTAAATTTAGATATTACATTTTGTATAATTTGCTCGCCCTTTGGTGATAAAAGGTTTTTCGTTCTTGTTTTCATCGCTCGTTGAGTTTCTTTTGTTGGTGCGATTACTGAAAAAAATTGTTTGATTGACGGTAGTTCGCCGTTTATTTTATCAGATATTTTTTGTCCCACTGCAGTTCCAGCAGCAGATTCAGTTCCAGTTGTAAAAGCTTTGCCAGCGTCAAGTGCTATTGGCGCAACTTTACGAGCTAGTCCTGGAATATTTTTAGCAATTTTAGTAAATATATATATATATATATATATATATATATATATATATATATATATATATATATATATATATATATATATATACATATATATATATATATATATATATATATATATATATATATATATATATATATATATATATATATATATATATATAATCCTCCTACTATTTTTCTTCGATAAACTTTTTTTCTGTTTCATCATATATCTGAGGTTGTATAATTTTGTTGTCAATCGCGAAGTAATTGTGCGTAGTTGTATGTAATAAGTAACAATTTCGTTATTAAAATCCATCTGTCTTCCAGATTGGTCTGTTAATTGCTTCATTACTTCTGTTATTTGATTTTCAACATTTAACGGATAATAAATAAGATGACGAGGACTAATTTGCATGAGAGAACCAAGTGGAACTTCTGGTGAAAAACTATATATTGTCTGACCTTTGCTGCCTTTAGCTGAATAAGAACCAGACGTGATCCAATAATTTACCAATATTGAGTTAACTTCAGTTATATTTACTGGAAATTCACCGTCATATGTTTCGGGTTTTCCAAAAGATGAGTATATACCACCACAAAATCCTATCAGATGTCAAATACCACCTTCTTTAGGAATTAAGAAAAACATACCATTTTTCACCGTTATTCTTGCTCGTAATGAGTTATAATTTGGTGCTAGCTCAAAATCATCTGCATTAGCACCATTTTTTGCTATAATTTCTTTAATTATTTTATTGAGATCAGTTATATTATAAGCTTCTTGTGGAATATTATATCTTTTCTTAGGTATTAAAATTCTCGTGAGTCTTTGAAATTCAAACACATCATTAACACTTGTCATAACATTTTCCATGGCATTTCAACAAGTACATGAAAATAATCCAATTTCGTATTGTTTGTCACGCTCTAGTTCTATTGGCGAAACATACTTTACTGAAAAGTTCGCGCTATCTTTATCAGATTGGCTGGAGTCGAGTATTAATGCTGATGACATTTATTATTATATTTTTAGAAAATTATGTCGCCGTGATTAAGTCGCCGTGTAAAGTATCATATTCGTCACATGCTAATAAATTACTCGATCTCAAATTATCAAGTATATAAATGATTTCATTGTCGATTTCAGCACCAACATTTCCTGCTTTTTTATATCAATAACATTAATCTGCCGATCATTTCAGTAACGCCTGTTACCGTTTTTTCTTCTCTATATTCTTCTGCATGTTTTTTTATTGAATAAATCAAATTTTCTTTTAAAATTCCACCCCTTGCCAAAAGGTTTTATTATGCTGCTTTCTTCTGTTTTTTCCAAATATGGCAGCATTAACACCGAATCTCATTCTGTCATGAAGTGGAAACATATTTTCCTCTTCTGTAACTGATTTTAAATCATTTGTAGCAGTAGCTCCGTCTCTCGTTATTTAATTTATTTAATCAATTAATGTTTCATATTCTTCTTTGGTCCATTTATTTATATTATCAATATCCTTTATATTTTTTTCTGAATATTTATCACATTCATCCTCATTTATCATATCATTTGATCTTTTTATATACCATCGTCTTTTCTCTCCAACCTCCATAAACCTTACAGTAAGTTCACCAACTCTTTTTTGCTCCTCTTTGATATCTTTTATATCTCCTGATAAATTTGTTATAATATTTTTAATTTTTGTGTTGTTAGTGTCGCTAATCTTCGCTCAATTTCTAGCGGATTATTTATAAGCCGATCTAAGTCAGCTTGCCTCGCAGCAGAGTCATCTATATTTGCTGCAAGTGCTTCAGCTAATCTTTTCTTTTCTGCATCAGATCTCTCAATAATTCTTCCAACAGCCGCCTCTTGTTGTTCTTTAACTAATCACAGTAAACCATTCTCTTGTAATTTTTTAGGCTCTTCTTCTGAAAGTTATTTAGTTTCGGGCTGTTTTCCAAGTAAAGCCTCAGTAATTGGTTTGAGAATTGTAGCTGTTGTTTCTGCTGCAACAACTTGACCGTGTCGTGCTAACTGAACTAACTGTTTAAATTTTGCCTGAGATTGCGCAATCTTTTATAGATTTTAGATATGTGTTTTGTATTTTGCTTATTGTTCCATTAATTATATACTATTTTCTATAAAATATTATTGTAGATAGTTTTCAATACAACATCGAAACATTTTATTTTTATCGTTTGTTAACGTATCGAATAAAAAGAAATCATATCAATTTGCTTTTGCTTGATGATATAGTTCAATAAATGTATCTTTTGTTACTTCGCCGCATTGTTTGTTCGCGATATTTCTAACGTCAATATTGTCAAGTCCTGGAAATAACATAAAACAACCAGTATTTCGCCTAATAAATCTGTCGATATTATAATATCCTTGAGCGAGATAAATAGAATTACATTTGTTATTTCGTGACATTAAAAAATACGATCTGATTTTATTCATTGCCTCGTTGTTATGCGGAATATCGTCATAAACAACTATTTTATGTTCGGATGAATCGAGTTGATTAACTGGAATAAGATCTTCCGGTTGTTTTATTATAAAGAAATCCTCGCCAGATTCAAGATCGTCACGAAGTTTGTCATTATAATTGTTAAGCATCTCGTACTTATCTTGCTGCGGATTAATTGTGTCAATATAAACTCGATCGTAGTTAAAATTATCTCCGAGAAGTAAATTCATTAGCAAATTTGTTTTGCCAGATCCAGTTCTACCATCAATAAGATAATGACAATCTGGAAGCTCATTATTATGTCCATGCTTCACCAACCGCTCTGTATCGAAGTTTAATATCGACGATTTTGCTATTACTATTATGGTATATAATTTTATCAAGCAGTAAATAAATAATGAGTTTTTATTCGAAATTTGGAACAACAGTAGGAGTTTCGGCGTCTGCTCAAAAAGGTGACTTATTTAAATAAGCAACTCTCGATCAGCCCAAAAATGAAATTACTAATTTATTAAATGTCACGAGTGTAGATCAAAATCAAGTTGTTATTTTTCAAGATAAAGAAGGTCGATTAAAAACGAGCAATATACAACTATTTGATGTACGAATTCCCACCGCGGTTGTTAATAATATAGTTACTTTTACTGACCAAGGTAAAATACAAGATTCGAGGCAGTCCGTTAACGATTATGTTAAGCAAGATGGCGAAGTATTTATTGGCGATATAATAATGACAGGAAAAAAATTACCTATCTCGGAAACCCAACCGCAGATACAGATGCAACAACGAAAAAATACGTCGACGATCACGAATCTAAGTACTTGTCAGTGCGCGGTGGTATTATGCTTGCATTTCTGAATATGAACGACAATGGTATTACTAATCTTAGAGCACCAGAAACGGATTTCGACGCTGCAACTAAAAAATATGTCGACGATAAAGAAATTCCAATAACGACTTCGTTAACGACAATTAATGATGGAGTTGCCGCATTTAGAACTGTGTATTCTAATCACGTACAAAAATTTCTAAATTTTCGTAGAATCATTAACAGAACTAACAATGATTTCTTTGGAACTCCACGAACTGTTATCATTAATCTCACTGACATTACCACAAGACTTAACGATATCACAAGTGGCATTCCAAATATTATTCAAAAAACTGATCTCATTAAAATTCCTCACAAACAAATTAAAAATATTGTGTACACTGTTGCATCAGGAAAAGCAACCAGGTCGCAGCAAAATAACACTTTTAAACATATCGCAGAGGTCATTGGTATATATAGATTGTCTTTGTTTAGTAGTGCAAAATTTAGTATATTTACAACATTTCCATGGCGTCATTCAACTGATGATTTTTCTGGAACTGTGTCTATTGTGTTAAACAAAGATATCGAGGAAACGTTTATGATGATAGCGGATAATAAAAAGTTAACCGCAGCTACTTATTGGTGGTGTATTGAATTTGTAGCTGAAACTCCAGAAATAGTTACTTAAAAATATGTAATCAAATATTATATAATGAAAACAAACATAGTCGATTTCAATCATATTTCAGAAAACATTCCGAAACAAGATGTTGACGCACTAATGCAATATTACAGATACTATCATAAAAATCTTTGGTGCGTAAAAAAATGTTACAAATACTATACCAAAATACTGCGAGTAATATCATATCTGCCGCTAGTAATGACCGGCTCTGGTATAATTTCAAATGGCGCATCATTAAATGCGTTTTTGTTAATGATATCTGGTGTCGGCGTTTCTCTTACAGCAGCGTGTAAAAAAAGTCGAACCTCGACTAACGACTAAACGAAATGCTTGCAAAACAGCGAGTATAACCTATAAAAAAATTACTCGATCAAATTCGATCTTATTTACGTGGTATAAAATATGATATGGACGATTTAATACGCGAATTTCGCATTATTGATAGTATGTTAACAGATATTCTGCCAATAAGAGTTAGCAAATACGAAAAAGATTATCATAAAAAGTAGAAGTTTAATTAATTTTGTATGGCTTTAGTAATGTCGTTATCGAATAATATATCAACCATATTGTCAATAAATATCATCACATCATCTGCCCATCCCGCTATTCTCACATCGCTTTCAACTGCGAATAACCACACTGATCCATATTTCAGCGATACATAATATCTCAACTTTTTAATGCAATCGCTTATTATTTTAGGTTTAATACCAGTATATTCTGCCGCTGCTTTGATCGAATTAAATCTTTTACAATATCTATTTGTTAGATCGAATCCAACATGTCTGATTTTATATGACATTATATATATATATATATATATATATATATATATATATATATATATATATATATATATATATATATATATAAAAAATACAAAATCATATGGCGAATAACAACCCACTCAAGCATACTGGATCCACCAAGGGATCACGTTTGTCAGGGATTAATTAAAATAGATGCAATAAACTGACGACGAACAGTACGAAACTAGTAACTAACTAGCCTAAGCGCTTTCGACTCTTAATGAGTCTTTTTCAAAGGCAAATACAAAACATAGTTACGACAAACAAATAAACACAAAAAAGTTGCGTTTGTAAACCTCTACATTTCTATCTTCACATGTGCTAAAACTATAAATACAACCAGCTTGTATAGACTAGTTGCGGAAACTGAAAACGTTGTATAATTCTCTAAAAGTCTACAAGCCAAAGCGACATCTATTTTTACTTTGTGTACATATGTAACGCAGATTATATCCCGGATATTTGGTTCTATACCGGTTATTCTTATAGTAAAAATTGAAGGATAAGAAGATTTAGAAAATGTTAAATTCTACTAGTGCATAGTTTTCATTTTCTAGTCTTCTTGGTTTAGACCGCTTGGTTTCAATGTTCTAAGGCGGCGTATCCAGTATGATTCCTTTTCCTTCCTGGTTTCGGAACTCCAGCTGTGGTTGTTGGCAATAGCGATAAGTATTATATCACTGAAAGTGTGGCCAGGGGAGGAGAAGTGTTCTGCGACCGGGCTTCTGTACAGCTTTTTTGTCATCCAATCAGATCTATGAAGGTTTATCCTTATGTGTAGCTTTTCAGTTTCTCCCACGTACTGAAGGCCACAGATCTTACATGTGATGAGATAAATCACATTCTCTGTTTTGCACGTTTTGTTTGGACCATGTATGTTTAGTTTTTCTTTAAACATACATGGTCCAAACAAAACGTGCAAAACAGAGAATGTGATTTATCTCATCACATGTAAGATCTGTGGCCTTCAGTACGTGGGAGAAACTGAAAAGCTACACATAAGGATAAACCTTCATAGATCTGATTGGATGACAAAAAAGCTGTACAGAAGCCCGGTCGCAGAACACTTCTCCTCCCCTGGCCACACTTTCAGTGATATAATACTTATCGCTATTGCCAACAACCACAGCTGGAGTTCCGAAACGAGGAAGGAAAAGGAATCATACTGGATACGCCGCCTTAGAACATTGAAACCAAGCGGTCTAAACCAAGAAGACTAGAAAATGAAAACTATGCACTAGTAGAATTTAACATTTTCTAAATCTTCTTATCCTTCAATTTTTACTATAAGAATAACCGGTATAGAACCAAATATCCGGGATATAATCTGCGTTACATATGTACACAAAGTAAAAATAGATGTCGCTTTGGCTTGTAGACTTTTAGGGAATTATACAACGTTTTCAGTTTCCGCAACTAGTCTATACAAGCTGGTTGTATTTATAGTTTTAGCACATGTGAAGATAGAAATGTAGAGGTTTACAAACGCAACGTTTTTGTGTTTATTTGTTTGTCGTAACTATGTTTTGTATTTGCCTTTGAAAAAGACTCATTAAGAGTCGAAAGCGCTTAGGCTAGTTAGTTACTAGTTTCGTACTGTTCGTCGTCAGTTTATTGCATCTATATATATATATATATATATATATATATATATATATATATATATATATATATATATATATATATAATATCTTATTTGTTTAATATGACATTTTGACTGAGCCAGAACCATCCTCGTATTAGAATATAAATTTCTATTTTCTGAAAAAAGAGGGGTCTGTGAAATAATAAATATATTTATTTTGAAGTGGGTGGGTGGTGTCAGAATATACTTACTTTGAAGTGGGCGGTGTCGAAATATATTTGTTTTGAATATCTTTGCTAAACCATCATCAACTATATATACTACTTTATTATTATTATTATTTTTTCATTATTATTATTATTATTATTATTATTATTATTATTATTATTATTAATTTTTTTTAAAGTAATATACACGAGTTAAATTGTAAATTTACGCAGGCAGAATATATACCCTGATGTACAGGGCTTTTGTTCTTTGCAGTTTGCTTCGACTTAAAAAAGAATATAAACGGTATTATGATCGCACAATATTGCTGGAGATATAGTGATGTCCGTTCAATACAACTGAAGGTAATGTTTCCCTTGGGGTATCCATCTGCAAAATACGTTTACTTATTACTCGTCGGTGAAGGGTGGGTCATACATCAGATGTACAATGTTATTGTTAGAAGGATATTCCAAAATACTTTTTAACTACATTTATCATATGAAATGGTTATAGAATATGTTTGATATATGTGACAGATATCGCATTATGAGCCTTGGTCACCGCTTCGTTTGCATAAGAGATTAGAGCATCTTCCTCGGATGCGGAAAGTCATGGGTTCAAACCCTGCCCGAGCCATACCATTTATTTATAAAATGGTACTAACAGCTGCCTCGCTTGGCGCTTAGCTTTAAGAGGTTAGTGTTAGGACTGGTCATCCTGGTCATGATGCCTCAGTACTAGACATCACTATAAACTTCCACACTGCAGACATCGTGTCAACTGGACTGAAAAATTCAAAACTACGTTAAGCGCCCAAATCACACAAACGCACACTCGCACGCATGTACACATACATACATACATACATACATACATACATACATACATACATACATACATACATACATACATACATACATACATCATACATACATTCATACAGTTTGGGGATGAATTGCGAACATTGGCGAGGATATTGAGGTGTTTAATATGCAGTATAAATCGTGGGAATTCGTTATAGGGGTCCTTTACAGTATTAGAGTTTACATTGTTTTAATTTATTATTATTATTATTATTATTATTATTATTATTATTATTATTATTATTATTATTATCTCATTCTTCGTCTTCGTTATCATCTAGTCATTGAAAACATAGCTACTATCATTATCAACATAACCATGATCAATATCATTATCAACATCAAAAACTCCTCCCCACCACTGACAATACGACTAACACCTTGACCAGCCATTTATATTCGCTGTAACCGTCATCAGCCCCGCCTTTCTCTCTCTCTCTCTCTCTCTCTCTCTCTCTCTCTCTCTCTCTCTCTCTCTCTCTCTCTCCCTCTCCCTCCCTCCCTCTCGTGTCGTATGGCATTTTTCGAATGATGATATAGATACAAGAGGTGAGTACTAGTTCTAGTAGTATCAGCAATTTTACTACTACTACTAGTACTACTACTACTACTACTATTAATTATAATAAAATTACTACTACTACTAATACTAATGCTACTACTACTACTACTACTACTACTACTACTACTACTAATAATAATAATAATAATAATAATAATAATAATAATAATAATAATAGAAAATCAATGTGTTTATTCATTTCGAATGTCTCGTCAAGTTTGAACAAAAGGGAGGAAAAAAATAAAATATAGCTTAGTCCTGTCTGTAATCACCTGTTATATTTACCTCTACATATTTATTTCTAAAGCTAAGAACATACGATGGTGCAGGTAATGTTGCTGAGCTAAACCAAAGTAACACCTATCAACAGTTACATAAATCGAAATCAATCCCTCCACTAATCCTACATTCCGTATACTACACCCGTCTAATTGTTCACTGAACAGATATTTACATTTATGAAATTATAAATCATCAAGGTCTTTTTATCCATTAAATATAATCGTCCTATATCATTGCCACACATGAAAAAAAGAATCTATGATTTTCCCACCGAAATATCCATAATAAAAACAGAATATATTTATATGTCCAGATTTGTCTGCTAGAGAGATCTAAATGATTTATATCGATATATGTGGGGGATATTTCTTGATTAGCCTAAGCTCATGAAGGATTACTTAATATTCGATCACGAAAGAAAAGATCAGTAATACAGATAATTCCCATATTTGGTTTGACCCGTTAGTGATCCATGATATATTACTATAACGTCTCCAGCATGTATTTGGCATTCATGATAAAGCCCTATTATGGATCAAGTCTTACTTGGTCAGCATGACACAAATTGTGTCCGCAAATGGAAAACACTCCGGCCCAGTTGATCTATGCTGTGGTGTTCCACAGGGGTCTGTTTTTGGAACTTTTCTTTTCATTCTGTACACACTATCAAGTGCCATAGATGATCATCCAGTGTCACATCAATTGCTGATGATACCCAAATATACAAATCTAGCCCTTCAGCTAAAGTTTAAGCTAACATCCAAGATATAGAGGTGCATTTCTGATGTGAAACCAGGGATCACATGTAATAAGCTGCAGATGAATGATGATAAAACTAAAGTCATCATGATTACAACACTAAGACCTTCTCATTGACATCCTTTATCTCAGACAATATATATCAGCAACACCAACATTAAATTCAAGAAAGTCAGTAGGAAACCTTGGTGTCAATCATGACAGTACTCTCTCATTGCATCAACATGTCATGAACATCTGCCGGGCTGTATATCTTGAGTTGAGACGCATCAGCTCCATTCGCAAGTATCTGTTAGTTGATGCCACTAAAACACTTGTGTGTTCCTTAGTACTTTCAAGACTGGACTATTGTAATTCAATTCTGTCAGGTTTATCTCAATATATACTTCGGAAACTTTAGAAAGTTAAAAACACAATCAGAGCATGCCTCTCCGCTGCTATATACCCTATAATGGCTATCCATACGATCAGAATTAAATACAAAATTTGTTCTTTGGGATTCGTTTCACTGACGGGGTCCATTCCAACATACCTGTCTGACCTCACTCATGTGCATAAACCTGCAGGAGGCTTACGCTCCTCTTCTTTTGTCTTTGTCTTTGTCTCGTTTAAGTCGCTTGCTGCCGTGAGGCTTATACGACTGCTTACAGTCACGGGCATGGACTGCAGTCCCTCTGGGGAGTATGCCACAGTCCCTGGCGTGGTCTGTGGTCCCCCCCCTGAGGGCGCTTGGCCTTTAGTGCTAGGCGTTTTCCTTGACCCCTGGAGATCAGGGACCTCAAAAAAGACCCTTATCGGTTTTATTGTGAACTTGACTCTAAGCTCCAGAAATGGCAGAACCGCAATCCACTCTCCAACCCAGGCCGCCACTCCCGCCCCACCAATGCCCCTAAGTTATTATCCACCCAACTTTATTTCAGTTGGGTGGATATTTTGTCAAATATATACCAGTTGTTCCTATTGGTATCCCTATATCAATGTTGTGTAAACCACCTGTGCAATTGTCCTAATGAGCCTGAGTTGTGAATTTGGAATAAATGTTTGTAATTGGAATTTTGCGTACTTGGCGTACTTATTATGTTTGCAAGAAAATTACCAATCTTTAGGCGTTTGCCGCCTATTTAATAGATTTATCACCGCTTTGGTTTGGATGGTTGTGCAATTTTGACCGCCTTGCCAAAGAATCTTGTTTGGGCCGTAGGTCTTCAGAGCCAAAGTGAAGACATAGGTTGTAGGCTTTTCGTTTTGAACAGTTGGCCGCGCGGCCCGGACTGTTCATCGCTGATCGTTTGTCCGTACCAGGGTTGGGGTTTCGAGACAGCAGTGGGGAGGTAGTTAGTACTGCATAGTCTCTTGATTTGTTTTTGAAGGGTGGTCTGTTTGTGTGCGTGCTGGGTTGGGCTTTTGGGATGTTAGCTGGAGCTGTCTAACTATCCCTTTTTGATTGGAAGGCAATTGTGTGCTTTTCTTTATTGGCAATACAAATTAGTAATCTTTTCATTCTACCCTTAGGGTAGTTTTGGTACTGCTTCCTTGGGTTGTCGTATTTGGGCCGGACCCGCATCATCCCTCTGCTTATCTGTTGAATCCGCCATCTTGTTCTAGTTGTGGTTACTTCCATCCTTCGTTGTATCCAGTAGGAGCTGGCTGTATCTCACTGCCTTTCATGTTTGAGAATTGGTCGGATCCAATTCACCGCTTCGGACACATACTGGTAGAGCTTCCAGTATAGTGGTTGTATATGATGTTATGTAATCTTTTCATTTAATTCCCCTATCATTAGAACGACTGTGGGGATTATTTTTTATTTTGGGTCTTGGTCGGATCCATATCCCCCGCATGACTTGCTTGAGCTTCAAGTCATTGTTTCAGTTTGTAGTTTATCTACTTCTGGTGAAGTAGTGCGCTTGCATCGGACGTCTTTTGTGTTGATGTAGGCATTGTGAGTTCTTTTCCACAACCTCTTGCCGTTAAAACGACAGTGGAGGAAGTATGGTGATGTTTTGTGAAAATTGTTTGTTGTTTTGGGGGTGTGGGTATTTTCGGACTGCAAGGGCGGGGGGGGTATTTGCTAGTCCTTGTGATGCAGTGTAGTGTTGACACTCGCATTCTCAATATTTCCACTATGAAGTGAAATCATATGGACAAAGTTCTTTTACATATCCATGCCCAGCAACGTGGAACGAATTGCCGACTGTACTTAGACACAAAGACACAAAAATCTCATTCAAGAGCGCCCTTAAAACTCATTTCTTCAACTTCATATATATATATATATATATATATATATATATATATATATATATATATATATATATATATATATATATATATATATATATATATATATATATATATATATATATTATAATTCCCTTGCTGAATTCGTTAGTGTTAATTCGTTAATGTGGTCTCAATATTTACAAGCTTGATGGCAAGATACAAACATATTTAATATCTTCAAGTACTATTAAAACGCAATACTTAACATTCGTCTTTGGTTCTTATTAATTCGCCTAGTTTTCGGCAATAGGGAAGTAAATTAAATATTTCAGTCTATACTTTAGTATTGTCTACACGAACGTAATAGTAGAAAGCAGTTACTTAATTCTCAGCCATACTTTACAGGATATGCACAAATGAATTAATTCTAGCGCATTTTAAATGAATTCAATATGTAGAATTTCCCAGGTAAACAAACACTATATAATGGTCTCCTTTGTGATAGTTTTATAACAATTATTAGAATGTTTATCATGGTAAACATGCACTTGTTAAGGAAACACGACAGTTTCAGTAATTAAACAAAGAAACTGTTACGAAATGGTAAAATTTTGTAAAACTTTTTTTTTACATAACTCATATGAATGGTTAATTAAATGCAAACACAAATGTATTCTGTTCATTCCCAAATGAACGCGAGATGTGGAATTTCTTATTTAAACAAACACGTCATAAAGGTCTTCTTTGAAATAATTATATAACAATTAGAATATTTTCAATAGGATACATTGCACATGTTAATGAAACACGCCGGTATGTGTGCTATGAAGTAATGATTAAAACTGTTCTAAAAAAATATTTTAATAACGCATATGAAAGATCGATAAAGCGAAAAAGTGAAACTCCTCGCGAAAATAAGGCTGTTATATTATTTATTACTAAACCATAATAAGGAAATTTGGATCTAAAATTTTACTAAAGATCCCGCTAATTTCTCTAAATACTTGCATTCTCTTAGATTCTTATGAAACTTTAACCGTTTTTGCTTTTCATGGAGAAACACGATGATAGTTAAATATTTTAAACGGAGTAAGAAATTGATTTTCAGTTGTTCCTTATCATCCGTAAAAATGTGCAGTTGTATTCATTGCAGGCACATTCAGTCCAATAGGTGATTTAAGTTTACCCAGCAAACAAGATCCAAGTGAAAAAACAAGGTCCTCTGGTGGGATGCATTCTAAGTATATGATTTTTTATTTTTAATAAGAACACGAGACAGGTCATATTAGGTGTGAGATAGGCACAATCTTTTTTGTAGACAAATTAGACATCATAGAACATGTTCTAGTGAAACCCCCATGTCAATATGCTCATTCATTCAGTAGTGAGAACAGGATTTTCAATATATTAACTGCCTAAGTGTCACCACCTTTATATTTAAGACCAAAGAGGCCTTTGGATGAATGTATGCACAAAATCCAATCTAGAAGCAACAAAATGTTTGGATGAAAGTGTATATGAAGTTCTAGTTAGGACCAAATAGACCATTGGATGGGAGTGTATGTAAAGTTCCAGTTAGGACCAAATAGGCCTTTGAATGGATGTGTATGCAAAGTTCAATTCTAAACCAACTAGACCTTTGATTGTGTGTTAGCGCCAAGTTCCATTTAGGACCAACTAGAGCTTTAGATAGATGTGTGTGCAGATTTACTTTTAAGACCAACTAGGCCTTTAGATAGATTTGCTTGCAAAGTACCATTTAAGAACAACTAAGTTTTTGGATGGATGTGGGTGTGTGTGTGTGTGTGTGTGTGTGTGTGAGAGAGAGAGAGAGAGAAGAAGAAGAAGAAGAAGAAGAAGAAGAAGAAGAAGAAGAAGAGAGACAGACAGACAGAGACAGAGAGAGATAGGCAGAGAGAGAGAGACAGAGAGAGAGGGGGAGACAGAGAAAGATAGAGAGAGAGAAAGAGAGAGAGAAAGAGAGAGAGAGAGAGAGAGAGAGAGAGAGAGAGAGAGAGAGAGAGAGAGAGAGAGAGAGAGAGAGATAGAGAGAGAAAGAGAGTGTTTATGTGTATGTGTGTGACGGAATTGTATAAAACAATTTCTTTTTTTAAATGCATGTAGTCGGGATTCGTTTCTTGTGTACAATGATATCCAAGAGAGAATGATGTATATTCTACATTATTTAGAAACTGAGAGTTCGGTTCATCTTATACCGCAAGCGCGAAGTGCTTTTGATGGGAAAACCCGAATACTGGTAAATTAATTGCACAAGAGGATTAAAGCTACATTCTCTGTGTACAAATGCCTCACAGTAAGATCAAATCGACACATTACGGAACGTATTGTCCGTCGGCAATATAGTTGTCTGCATATTTCCAGCTGTAAAGATATGTAAAATATTTATGTATTTCTTATGTGTATTGTAAGTTATAGCTATTGAACTAACACGTCAGTTTTTGTATTTCTGTAGCTTCGAATAGAACAGTATAATGATAATATTTTCTATTCGTGTCTGTGACTTCGCAAGAACTTTACAAAGTTCCACTTAGCTAAGCAACGTTTAATGCTATAGGAATCGTATTATTCACAGGTTCACATCTGAACCTGTTTATTGTTTTGTAATGCTTGACTGATAATGTATTCTTTTTAACTTACCATATATAACATCATTATGTGTTATTGTATATGCCAGTGTCATGCATAGTACATGTTATTGCATTTATTTTCAGCTAATCAGAGCTGATCCATGGTAATCAGAGCTGATCCATGGTAATTAGACCTGATCCATGGTAATCAGAGCTGATTCATGGCAATCAAAGCTGATTCATGGTAATCAAAGCTGATCCATAGTAATTAGACCTGATCCATGGTAACTAGATCTGATCCATGGTAATCAAAGCTGATCCATGGTAATCAGAGCTGATCCATGGTAATTAGACCTGATCCATGGTGATCAGAGTTGATCCATGGTAATCAGAGCTGATTCATGGTAATCAAAGCTGATTCATTGTAATCAAAGCTGATCCATAGTAATTAGACCTGATCCATGGTAATTAGACTTGATCCTTGGTAATCAGAGCTGATCCATGGTAATCAGAGCTGATTCATGATAATCAAAGCTGATTCATGGTAATCAAAGCTGATCCGTAGTAATTAGACCTGATCCATGGTAATTAGAGCTGATCCATGGTAAACAGAGCTGATCCATGGTAATCAGAGTTGACCATGGAAACTGTGGAGCTGATCTATGGTGATCAAACCTGACGGTAACTGTGGAACCGATCATGGTGGTCAGGGTTGAAGAGGTACCAACTGTAGAGCCAACCATGGAAGTAGACCACGACGGTTGTGGTGCTGGCAATAGCGGCAGTGAAGCTAATGATGGAGCTGGCAACGGAACTTACTTGGACGACGGCCATGCAGCTAAGTGAAATATGTTGCTGGTCAGGTAGCAGATGATTGGGAATTGCAAACCAAAGTGGTGGGCACTATTTGCTTGTTTGACCTAGGAATGTATGGTCACGGTCGATAGCTACATAAAATATTTACTTGATTGACCAGTGTGATGTTGAGGGAGTCTTTGTGTTATTCTATACATGAAATCCTTTCGATGTGGGCTAAAATTGCAGGGTCTTGTTATACCCAGTGCTTAGGAAGTGGAAAGATAAATCTTGTAATGTCTCTTTTATTATCATTTTATTATTTGTGTAAAATATCAGTTCACAATTTTGAGTGAATACTTCATTAATTTTGCTATAGAGTAAAACCCATTCTTTTCATTTTATGATATACTATGAATCATTCTTTTCTTTTTGTCCTTGTACTGTATAAGATCATATATTTGTATTTGCTGCATTAGTAGGTTCATGTGAATTATGTTAATTCATCCAATATTTGGACCCATACAAGCACATATTAATCATATTTCATTTCTTGTTTAAATCATAGATCATTAAATATTGTATTTGCATTACCATCAATAGAGGTTTGTAGGTTTTCTCAAAACCCAACTTCATTATGATGTCATAGTGTGCAAAGTAACATTTAGGACCATGTAGGCCTTTAGATGTATGCATGTTCTAGTTACACTTTCAGACCAATTGGACCTTTGGATGGATGTATGTGCAAAGTTTCATTGAGGACAAGATAGGCCTTAGAATGCTTTTGTGTGCCAAGTTCCATTCAAGATAAATTGGTTCTTTGAATGGATGCCTGCAAAGTTCCATTAGTACCAAACAGACATTTGAATTGATGCATGTGGAAAGTTCCTTTTAAGACCAACTACAAATTGGATGGATGTGTGTGCAAAGATCCATTGCTAGACCGTTAGATGGATGTGTGTGCAAAATTCATTTCATTGCCAACTAGGCTTTTAGATGGAACTGTGTATGAAGTTCAATTTAGGACCAACTAGGCCTTTGAATGCATGTGTGCAATTTCCATTAAGGACTAACTAGATCTTTGAACAGATGTGTGTGCAAGTTCCATCGGGGACCATTTAGATGTTTGGATGGTTGTGTGTTCAAAGTTACATGCAAGAACAACTAGGCCTTTAAATGGATGGGCAAGCAAGTTCATTTTGAACCAAATAGGTACTTGGAAGGAAGGACCAACTAGGCCTTGGATGGATGTGTGTGCAAATTTCCATTGAGGACCAACTAAACTTTTGAATGGATGCAAACTGAAGGTTCCATTTACGATTAACAAAGCCTTACGATGGAAGGACCAACTATGCCTTTGCATGTATGTGCAAAGTTCCATTCAAGACTAACTAGGCCTTTCAACTGATGTTTGCTAGTTCCATTTAGAACAAAATAGGCATTAGATTGCTTGTGTGTGTAAAGGTCCACTCTTTAAGCTCAACTAGGCCTTTAAAAATGGATGTGTGCAACTAGACCTTTGGATTGCAGTTTGTGCAAAGTTCCATTTAGGGCCCACTAGGCTTTTGGATGGATGTGTGTGCAAAGTTCTCTTTAGGACTATCTAGGTCATTAGATTGATGTGTATGCAAAGTTACATTGCAATCCACCCAGTAGCTTAGGAATGTAATGATAATTTGTACAAGATAATGGATATGTGTGCAAAATTTCAAATAGTTACAGTTATATTTTGGAGCCACTAGACATTTTGATGGATGTGTATATAAAGTTCCATTGCAAACTACTTATTAGTTTAAAAATGTAATGAGAACAAACTTGTACATGAACATAGATAATAAGCATAGAACGCACCATGGGCAATTGCAATATATTGACACATTCTTTATAAATTCTTTACTTTTAGATACATTTTCAACCGCTAATTGAAACATAACAGACAATAAATATATGTAAAACTCCACCTAATTAATTAAAAATCTGATGACAGTGTAAGAATAATACAAATCTAAAATAACAAATAAAACAATTCTCTGAAATCTGGAATACAGCATAACTTCATTGAAATGTGTATAAAAATTACAAATTCGAATGAGTCTTGAGATCAACGATGCTTACATTCATGCAACATGTATCATCCAATGGCCCTATAAGAAGTATTATTCATCAAATGTAATATTTGTATGCAAGCATTTAGAATGAAAATAATAGCACAGTGACAACATTTCAATATAATATTGTCAATGGAAATAAAACTGAAAACAGCAAAGAAACATTTTGTAATATACATAAATCATCTGCAGTCAGTATGATTTAATAAAATTAAAGTTTTAAATCCTTGATAAAGTGTGAGAAAAATAAATATTTGGAACTATGAATTTATTTGGAAACATGGTAAATCCATCTGGCAGTCTTAGGTAAATATAAATACAAAGCAACAGTCATAAATAACTGTAGGCTGATCCCAAACTATAAATGTATTCTGAAAACACAAAAGCCAGTCTCAATATGCAGACATTTAAAGAAACCATCATTTAAAACATAACAATTCACTGAAGTATCAAGGAGGAACCACAATTTGTTTTTAAAAAAAGTTGAATGTAAAGCTGTGAATCCTTTATATTATGTTATGTTGATTATAAGATAAAAGAAATACAAGCATGTAGAAGTAAAGGTCATTGGTAACCTTTTATCTTTTACACTAATTATTGGATGACAAAGTTTCATTATTTGACTTTAGTTAACACATTAATGCAATAAAATCAAAAATACCTGGCCAAAAAATATTGTAAGGAATCCAAGATGAAACTGTTTGGCTTTTACTAGTAACTATTATGCACTGAAACCATTTTCGATATTCTTCATTAATAACAAGATTTTAAAGATAATGGATAATTGTATTCAAAGCCAACTAGATATCACAAGTTTTATTTTGAGCATTGACAACACATTTTTCAATATGGCAAGCAGGATGTCCATATCAGATGTCCTATTGTCACTTCATTCAAGATCAACGAAACACTGTAAGATGTCTCATGGTGAGGACCTCTTATGACATTGCATTTAGTAAGTGTAGCGATAACAACATTTTTCATGCTGGAAGTCATGGAACCCATACTGGATGTGCTAGGGCCCAATTTTCATTTATAACCAATGAGATATTTTAAGACATCTTTCAGTGGATTCCTGATGTGGATTTGAGTAAATGTTCTGGAATAGATGCAGTAACAAGATTGGTCAAGGTGGTAGCCATGATAGTCATAATGGATGTCTATGGGCAGCATTGTCATTTAGGACCTGAACGATCTTTGGACTGATGTATTTTAAATGGGAATCTACCATATTAGTGTAGGATAAGTGGCAATAATGACAAAATGTACTAACATACTTCAGAAGCTAGGCACCATAGGGCAAACAAAAGAACATCACATAATCTCTTCTAGTGAAAGACCAACATAGCTAAATTATTTTACAAACGATTATGAAGCACTTAGTATATAAAACAAAATACTGGATCATAAAGTAACAGTAAGCAATAAAACTACAAGTCCTTTAAATTGGAATCATGTGTGATATTTAGGTCTGCTCCAGTTACCTCCCCTGAAACAAAAAAATAGGTTTTGATGTAATCTTAGTCTTACATCAGTACAGTACACCTGTCAGGAGAGATCAATCCTACTAAAACAATTGCTCTCAGGTGGTCCCCCAGAGGAGGTCATTAACTTTTATAATGATTTGTGCATGACAAGTGTAGTACCAAAGAACAGGTGCTTTCCCAAAAAGTTGTTCCTTATGACCTGTTAAACTGTACCAATAGTGAAGGCAAGCACTAATGATTTTTAAAATCTGCTACACGTTTCACTCTTTCTACACCAAACATAAAGTATAAAGACTTCTAAACGGTGTAATAGTTTTATTTTTGACTGAATACATGAAAGAAGTATATAATGATGTACTTTCTAAGAAAATGTTCAAGGTTTTGTGGGATTGTCCTTGATATAAAATATGTTTATAGTAGTCAAAGGATTTTAGGTATTATCTCTGTCTTTTATTGCATATACAATACTCAGAATTTTAACTGTACATTTGCGAGGATTTACATACATAATTATTGTGTGATTCAGTTTTACCTGTTTTAAATATTTCTGCTGGCACAATGCAGTTAGTCACTGTTGTACAGAGGTGCTATAAACACTACATACATACATACATACATACATACATACATACATACATACATACATACATACATACATACATACATACATACATACATACATACATACATACATACATACATACATACATACATACATACATACATACATACATACATACATACATACATACATTCATACATACATACATACATACATACATACATACATACATACATACATACATACATACATACATACATACATACATACATACATACATACATACATACATACATACATACATACATATATTGCCAGTAGCTTCTCGTGGGTCGGTGGTTCTTTCCGGTGATTTCCCGGTTTCTTCCTCCACCATTAATACTGGCCGCCATGAATAGCCTATCGTGTGCTGAAAAATAGCGTTAAGCTCAACAACAACAACAACAACAACAACATACATACATACATACATACATACATACATACATACATACATACATACATACATACATACATACATACATACATACATACATACATACATACATACATACATACATACATACAATGAATATAGTGAATGACTGAATTACTGAGCAAGAATGTGAGAGCTGAAGTATTGAATGGGGATAAGTAGTGTTGAATATGATGAATAAAAAACTGAGTAAGTAGATTTGAATATGGATTAAAGATGATTTATGAATTAGTGAATAAATTGTTTAAGGAGAGATTGATATAGTTGACAAGTGAATAATACATCTATTAACTAATGACAAAACTGATGAAGGAAGAAAAAAACTTGTAAAAAATAAAAAACTAGAGCAGAAATGGGAGTATCCAAAAGAAAGGTTCACATACCTATGTGGCTTTTTTCAGGATTTTATAGAGTTGTATATGGCACTTATACTCTAATTTTCTCATCAATATCATCATAAATGTCAAATTGTATTCTTTTCCCTGATTTGGTTTTACCATACACAAAGCCGTTAAATTACATGCACTATCAATCTCCTGATGCCTGGATAATTTATTGATAAGTTCAGTATTCATCTTCGTCACATCCTCTACCAGTATAATTCCTTTGCTTTGTTTAAAGTCTTTCCGCTTCTTGATAATTGGAAGTTTACAATCTAGACTCCAGAATTTGACAATCACTGGCCTTGGATGTCCCTGTCGGCCTGGAATCCTATGTACAGCTACTATGTCCCTGTTGTCCAAATAATTGTGTGACTTCTTTTACCTCTTTCGAAATTTTCTCAGAATTTCATTCTCTTCCCCCTCCAGCCCTAAAACATTAGCATTCAGCTTTCATCAAAATTGTTCCATTTGGTTTGAGGATGCACTTACTTGTTTTGATCTCCTGCCGTACTCTTTCATGTCACTTTTCATTTTATCATTGTCCATGTTTGCCTCTTGTAGTTTTTCTCGCAATTGGTGGTTTTCGAATTCCAGTGATTCCACCCTAACCACCAGCTCTCCTGTCCTCTCCTTTACTACCCTTTCATTTGCTACAGTATCTCCTATATCAGATATTCCTTCACATTCTCTAACAATTTCTTCATAATGGTAGAGACAATTTCTGTAAGGACATCTTTTTTACCAAATCAGCAATAGCAGATATAAAATCCGCTTTGGAAATGCTCCCTTTGAAGCTTTGCTTTATTTCATCTAAGTCCAGCTGAATTGTACTCAAACTTGATTCACTCAGACATGTGCCAAATGTTTCCATTAGGGACCCACTCTGTAATCTGGTTTTCATTTGTTGCTTGTCTTTGTCTTTCTTTCCATTACGCTTGTATCTTGTCTTGTTTGGACTAATTTTTTTCTCACTACTCATTTGTGACACTGATTATTACTCTCCATGTACCATGATTTTATTATGGAGAATTATAAACCATTCATGTCAAAGGGTTCTATATTACTTTTGGGTGATTTGTCCAGTCCAGTCCCTGTTAAAAGTTTAAAAGATACAGGAGCTCATTAAAGTATTTAATTATCAGGAATTTGACTTTCTCTGAGAAGTCCTCTTTTTTCTCTGAGAAGGCCTCTTTTTGTAAGAGTGTTCTTATTCATGGAGTAGAGTGTGGCTTTGATAATGTGTCTCTCCATTCTGTAAATTGTTTATCAGGTCTAATTTGAGGACCGATTACAGTCTGTATAGTATATAATTTCCTTGAGGGAATTCATTTGTTAATATGCAATGACCTAGCTGAATACAAGGTTGTTGTTAATCCACTTATTACTGACAGGCTATCTTTGAATCAGAACGTTGGTCCTATTAAAAAGAATACCCTGATCTATACTCAGGTTGTGGAGTTACCAGAGCTATGGCAAAGAAACTATTGAGGATGATATTGATAAGGAAAATATTCCTTTAGCTGACAGATGTATTGGTCAGGTTAGTGACAAGGTCAAATGAATGCCTGATTTACATAAATCAAATGGTACCACTCCGGTGGAATAGAGGTTAGAGCGTCCGCCTCAGATGCGGGAGGTCATGAGTTCGATCCCTGTTCGAGTCATACCATAGACTTACAAAGATGATAATAATAGCTGCCTTGCTTGACGCTCAGCATTAAGTGGTTAGTGTTAGGACTGGACGGTCAGGTGTCATTGGTGCATCGACCATTGAAGTTGCTGAAAGAGAAAATTTCTTTCTAATGAAGATTCTGAGCTCAATCTTCTTCAGTATGTTTCTGATTTTAAAGGCTTGAGAGGTCCCAAGACCAAATTTGCACTCTACTCAGTTAACAATGAAATCCAGATATACTAAAAACTCAAAGGATATGAGGTTGCAACTTGATGATATAATTGTAGCTTTCTTGGCCGTTCCATACACTTCCCTTTAGGTCAAGAATTATGGTACATACACGGTTGAAAATGATATACTTGATTTAAATTACATCATAATGACTCCTGGTAAGTGACATCAAGACCAACTTTGCTATATTAACATGTTACAGGAGTATATTAAAAGTGATAGCCAAGTAAATCATGCAGTTAAATTAGTTGTACAGTTGTACATGTCCCACGAACTGAGGCTTTAAGTGAAGAAATTCAGTCAGACACTATTGATCTTAGAGCAACAAACCTTCTTTTTTCAAAAATTATGAAAACTCTGGTCCTGAAACTCTTCCATTTAAAACAAGAAGGGAATTAACTTAAACAGTTATTATTCAGATATGAGCACTTAATTCCAAATATTCCTACAAGGACAAACAAAATATTCTATGAAGTCAAAATTTTAGATTGAAAGCTGTGAAACAACACCCATTCAGGATGAACTATCTCAGAAAGGATTAATTGAAAATGCGAATTCAGTATTTGTTGGAGAACAATTTCATAGAGCCCAGTAAAAAGTGATTGGACTGATTAGAGGAAGGTGAACAGCGTGACAAAACAGATTCATTAATATCACCAACAATCGATGACTGTATTGATAAAATTAGAATTGCCAGGTATGTAAAAGCATTTGACCTTATTGTGATTTCATGAAATTTATACAGACGCAAAGGAAACATATAGGAACCATACTAAGTTATTTGATACCTAAATACTTACACAGAATACCAT